>JAYKAV010002854.1:701925-833730 GCA_035582835.1 Phoebastria nigripes
GGAAGTATTTAAAAGACGTGTAGATGAGGCGCTTAGGGACATGGTTTAGTGGGCATGGTGGTGTTGGGTTGACGGTTGGACTCGATGATCTTAGAGGTCTTTTCCAACCTTAATGATTCTATTCTATTCTATTCTATTCTATTCTATTCTATTCTATTCTACTGCTCTGTTGAATAGAAGACACAGTAGCAACTCTTTTTCCTATCATCTTTGTAACATACAGACCTCCCAATATTTCTCCCTTGAAAGGCTCAATGCCGGACTGCATTTCAGCAAGTAAAACAGACACTGAAAATGGCACTTCTGTATTTTCCATTCAACTCAAAACTCCCTGAGGATAGGCTGAGGTATGACTTTTATTGGTGCAACATCCAAGCAGCTCCAGAAAAACTGGCAGGTAATCAGGCAGGTAGGCAGAGAGGTAGGAAGGAGGCATTCGTCCAATTAAATAAGAGTGGCCAAAACTTAGCAGTGTAGTTCAGAAAAAAATCTGCAAGATTTATATATAACTGCATGTGAGGTTCTGGAAAAATAACTTGGTAAAAGATGCTGTGACACAGCCCTGAGGATGGGCAAGATGCTGGTGTTGTCCAAACAGATTAAGAAGGGAAGTAGTGATGAAGACCTGGGGGGAGAGGAAAGGCTCTGCTTTAGTTGCATGGAGCTTCAGCCAGCAGCTAGACATCCTCGAGGAGACATCGGCAGGGAGACAGGTCAAGAATTTACTTTGGACCGGGAATAATTGTGGGATGGGGAGGCAGAGCTGAGGTTTGCCTTAGAGTATCTCTCCTCTGAGAACTGCAAACTACCTGAGAGATACTAATTCATTAGAAATGCTAATTAATTAAACCTCCAGGTACTTTTTAACAATAGGTAAGCAATAGAAGATCCGCTGCACAAATGGGTCAGATCAGGCAAGGAACATCAGAAAATTGCCCAGACCCACATAGGAAGTCAATGGCAGCTAGAAGTAAACATGGGAGCCTGGAGTTACCTCCCCAAATCAACATGTCTCTCCTCCCTGCCAAATTACATGCTTGCTTATATTCTGTGGTCCAAATATATGTACAGTATCTCCATGAACACTTCCCAGTTCTCTACGATACCTCCTAAAAATATGCACTGCATAGAGATGCTCTGTGGCACTTGTTATTAAAACTGCTCCTTCAGAGCAGCTTTCCTGTACCCAATGCTTTCAAAATATTAAAAAAAAAAAAAAAAAAGACTGACCTGCAAATGGTGCTTAGTCACTGTTGTGCTTTATTCAGAGTTCCCTGGGGCAAGGCCTTATATTATCATTGGAAAGAGAAGCATATACATTGGGAATTCTCTCGTACCAATAAATATTTTGTAGAAGCGATAACTGAATCCCACTGCAGCTGATGTTCAAAATTATCTACAGTCTTCCTTCAAAAAAGAGGTATTTTAACACTGCTGTTTCAATCATGCTGGTTATCAGGTAATCCTCCCTCATAATACTCTTCAGGTTAAAGTTTACAAGAACCTAGATATCCCCCAGTAACTGTACTTCAACAGGTTTTATATTAAGCCATACATTTTTTCTTAACCTGGTTAGCAGCATAGCTCAAGCTATATTTGAACATATTATTAGGTAAATGGGAGACACTATCAGCTTTTCATTAGACRGAGTATATGAATATTTTAAAAAGCCAAACTCTAAGAAAATATACTGCACAAGCATGTGTTTCTGCCAAGATATTTTCTATTAAGCAAATTAAATGCATATGTTCATTCTCTCCCTCTTCTGTACATACCTAAAATCCAGGCAAATTTCCAGAAGAACAGCATGAAAAGCTATGTGTTAGAAATGTCCCACAACTTCTCTCCCACATGCTATTCTCCTGCTACCTGTAGCTATGTACTTACCTCTGCACTGACGTTTGTTACAGGACCCATTTTGGTGCCTGGGAATTTGCTTGGTTTAGATTCACCCTGACATAAGAAAACATGTAGTTTTGCCTTGTTTCACTTCCAGATTGGAGGATCAATCATCTGGCAGAAAGGAGCATCATTAGAGAGGTAAAACCTTAGGACAGCTAGAGGTTGAATACTCTCTCTTCAAACTTCAAAACTCTGTGCAAGTTTCCTTTATAACTTGTACTCCACAGGGTTATTAAAAATGTATGAAAAGCATAGCGAGAAATCAAGCTGCCTGTTACTACAGAAGATGCCAGTGGTCCCTCCTTGTTTCACGAAAATCCAACCCTGGCATTTAGACTGCAGGATAAAATTATGTAAGGCACTGCAGTGCATGTGAAAGCAACTTACGGTAACAGACAGCTAGACTTGTCCCTAGTGAACGAGAGTTCAGCACACTGTAAATAAGACGAGCACCGCTCCCCTCTCTGCCACCCCGGGATGCACGCACACCACCGACGCCAGCCAGAAGCACCAGCACAGGCTCAATCACGGTAACGGCTACCTTCCTGCCCTTTCCCTGAAGGATAAAAAGAGGCAAAAGTACCGTCTCGTCCTCGCACCGAGCGCGGGAAAAACACTTGGAGCAGCATTTGCCCATCCTGGCAGGACCGTGACCAGCCGGACCGCCACCCGCCGGACTGCCACCAGCCTCGCCCGGAGCCAGAGGGTGACCCCCGGGCGATGCCACTGTCAAAAAGGGATGTCGCGCGCCCGCACGCCGAGATCCGGCCAGGGCTGGGTGCCGTCCCCTCGGCTACCTGATGCCTCCCGGGGCGCCGGGGGATGCCTGCGGCGCGGCGCCCGGGGCCGGGGGGCGCGGAGCCGGGAGCGGGGAAGGGAGGGTGACTCGCCGGCGGCTGCCTGCGGCTGGGGCTAAGGCAGATCAGTGGGCGCGGAGCAGCAGAGCAGTCACCGGTTTCGCCCCCCGCGGAGGGCTGCCCGCTCCCCTCCCTGCCTGCGCACCGATGCTCTGCGGCTTGCTCAGGCCTCTCCCGAAAAAGGGAGTCCGATCGCTCCGGCTGGCAAACGCTTGCCCAGAGCAGGGCATGTCCAGCAGCGCCATCGCAGGAACGTGTCGAGGCGAGGGACGGCAGGGAAAGGTTTTGAAACTTCGCAGCGAAAGCCCCCAACGCGCTGAAATCCAAGAGTGAGCCTCGGCTCTCTGCGGGAGGCGGCTCTGGCTGATTCTCATCTTCACGCCGCGTTCACAGCCATTGAACACTGTAGTCCCCGTCCTCCGCAACCACTTGGATGTTGCCTTTAACCCGGACGTCTCCCGGCTCGCTGCCGGCGCGGCTGCTCGCCCGCACCGGTCCCAAATTCACCCCAGGGCGTGAGATGGGCAGTGCGGCTGCCGTGCCCCCGGACGGCGGCTCTGCCGCGTCGGAGTCCTCCCCGGCTGCCATGCGGGGTCTGCGGCTGGGCGCAGCTGCTCCGCGCCTCTGCGCGGCTCTGCGCGGCGCTGCCGGGGCATCCCCGRGGCGAGCGCACCGCTGCGCGGCCCCGGCGCGGGCGCTGCCTGCCAGCGGGGCGGGACGAGCGGACCGGGACCCGCTCCGAGCCGTCTGCTTTCCCCCGAGGGATTTTCAGGTTGTGTCGCTCCAGCCGGCGACTCCGGCTGCCGGTTCGTCTGCGGGCCGTGAGGGGTGTCCTCCCCCACCCCCCGAGTCGCTCTCGTCTCTCAACAAGGACTTTTCCTGAAGTCGTTTATTTAAATCCGGAGGAACATCACTGCCCTCTGGACCTCGGTGTCTACCTAGGATTGCAAAAGCGCAGACCTCTGCAATGTACCTAGAGCCTTTTGTAATCCTCAAGGGTTGGGGGTTTTTTTGGCCATGTATATATGTATATACAGCACATAACCCAACTCTAACCCTAACCCTAACCTGCATGTGTACATATATGCAGTGCGTATGTCCGCTCTGTATGTGTGTGCCCACTGGGAATACAATTTCTTGGCTGGATCCGGGGCGTGGAGCTGCAGCAGCCTCATCTCTCCTGAGCTGTTGCCTCCAGCATGATGTATTTTCTTCTCACAACTTACTTACATTAAAGATAATGCTGCAAAGAGGCAAGACAGTTCAATGACTTACACCCAAGGTGGTATTTGTGCTGCAAATGCCTACATTGTTTAAACTTGAAAAGCATTATTTTCCTGAAAGCCAAATCACTACCAAACACACAGAAAAACTACATTGCCCTTAATGCTGAACAGCTCTGCCTTCTGGTAGGAAAGATGTAACGCTTAGATCTGTGCCTCTCTGGATAGGCATTTTTGTTAAGCTGTATTTTCTACTGCAACTGGTGATGCATGAAGTGATTTGGAAAATAGTAGGAACCCACAAGAATCTCCAGCAAAACTCTGTGTTAAATCACATTTAAATGCTCAGGTAACTTCCCGGTTTGTGTCAGCTTCTTATTCCCTGCTCTTCCTCAGCCCAGCCAGGACTTTAAATAAAGTTTCAAAATATCACGGACAAGTAATTAAAAAAAACAAAAAAACAAACCAAACCAAATTAAAAATCTCACTCAACATACATGTGTTTTAACATGTGTGTTCAAGAGCTAACTTTTCTGTACAGCACATGAAAATTAATTTGCTTGGCTATTGAACAGCTACAGAGTGGAGGTAAAAAGAGACTTCCATGTATGGTGAAATCATTTTGTCCTCACTGTAGGAAGTTCTGTTTTGCCACACAACCTGAAGTCCATGATTTGGATCTTTTACAGTCTAAATCTTGACTGGAAAGATTTTAACTGCCATAGAAAAATAGTAATAATATTCCCACTTCTAGACAAATTATCACAGCCATTTCTCTGAGCTGGCCATTAGAACTATAGTATTTAGATCAACATGTCTGACTACTAGGCAAGGAAAATAAAAACCTGTCATTACTCCTTTTGTTATGCTTTTAAAGTGAAGCACCCATCTTCTTCAGTCACTCCACTAACAATGGTAGATTTGCTGTTTGCCTGTGGTGATAAATCTAAGATAGAGATTAGCTAGCAAGGTCTATGCACCACTTTAGTACCACTTAAGCACTGAATTGGAAGATAAAATATTTAAGTGGAACTTAAATTAAGCAGAAGCCATGTGTTGTCCTTCTGGCAAGGGTGAATTGGGCCCCCACAAGCTGATTTTACGTGGGACGTAGCACTGGTAAGGGATAAGGACACGATGGGAGAGCTGCTGGGCTCTGCAGTCAGCTTAGGTCCTTTTGGAGAAAGTGAGCCCAAACTCATTCAGTTTAAACTAAGCCTCATCTTGCAGGTCAAGGTGTGTAGCATTAAGGTGAGAAAAGACCCAAGCTGAGAAAGCAAAAGGAAAATGGAAACTATTTTAAAGAGCAGTTCCTCAGTCAAATGCACAAAAAAGGAGGATGAAGAAAGGAGAATTCAAGAGGGGTCTCTGTGGTGGGAGCATACTCCAGGTTGGAGGTAGGTTACGACGTGGAGGACTTTGTACACACACTTGAAAGCATCAGTGCCTATGGGATTAAGGATATAGAAATGGAAATGAGCATAACTGAGACAGGAGCAAAAAGCTTAGCAAAGCAGGCACGTCATGGGAGAGGACAAACCCTATACCCAAATTCTATGAGAAAYGGCACTTTAACCAGCAGGTTCAGACCACGGTTTTAAATTATCAACTCTTTTTTTATTTTAAAATGCTAGAGTCAACTGCCTGATTTCAGTGGCATGTGGCACTTGGATCAAATACTGAAAGGAATAATACATTAAAAAAATAAAAGTGTCAAGCACGACAAAGCACCAAAGGCAGATAGATCCATGCCAGTGCAGAGTGCTGCCTTTGTACACCAAAAGAGCTGCTATTTTCAGATGAGGGTAATATGTAACTCCCTAATATGTAACTACTGGGGACCAAGTGACTTCAGATATGGTGCCAACCATAACATTGCTCGTTAGGCTGGGAAAGATGGGGAGTCGCTGAAGAAGTGTTAAGCAGGGAGGAGCCGTCTGGGGGAAGATGGTAAGGAGTTGTAGTAAATGGAACTACTGGGCTGAGCAAAGATAATTAATGGAGCTGTTCAAAGATCAGTCCTTGGGGCGAATTACGTTCACTTATGACCTTGGCCAAAAATTAGGGAAGTGGTAATGAGATGCAGGGATGCACTATCCATCAAGGGGAGAGTCAAAAAAACACCATGCTTGTCAAGCTGGATGATATTTAGGGCTATAGTAGTGGACATGAGAAGAAACATAAAATACTGGGAAGTTCAAGGTCACAATCATAGGGACAAATAACAGGAATTTCAAGTAGAAGATGGAGACTCATCAGCTGAAAATAACAGCAAAAGAGAGTGGTGCTTATTCAGTCATAAGAGGACTAAGAACTATGTCTATGATACAGCTCTGAATAAAGCAAATACAATCTTAGGCTGTAGGAAAGAGAGAAGAGGGAAGTTTAAATGCTTTATGGAAAGCCCCAGAGATATCTCACCTGGAACCTCACACAGTTTTGGTCACCCATGTTTTCGGGATATCAGTTCTGACCCAGGGAATATATAGCCTATACCACTGGAGGGATGCCATGTAAGTATACATCTGCTTCTGCCTAAGAAAACAACAGTAAAGTTGAAAAATGATAGCTTTCTATAAATACATCAGGGAGGAGAACACTAGGAGAGGGAGAAGTACTTCAAGGTCAAAAAATATATTTTACATAAGAATAAAAAGGTGTGAACTTGGAAATACATATCTTTCCATCGCAAGAAGTTCTGAAACAGTCCTCTGGTAGGAACAGAGCAAAAGATAATTACTTTTAAGCTGAAATTTGATAATTTTAGGGAAGAGGTTATGGGATTTGGTTGTTGGCAACTGAAAGGGGCTGGATTTCATGACCTAGGATGAACTTTGCCAATGTTGCGTTCCTATCCATGCAATACTGCTTGTCTGTGCATTGTCACCAATATATTGCTACACATCTTGTTGATGGTCCACACCCGAAATATAAGTGTGCCTCTGCCAAACTACTTTGCATGGAGCTCTATCACAGCAGATCTGATTCRCATTGCCCTTCAAGGCAGAAGGGAGACGTCTGTGGGTAAGACAGAGACGAACAGGGACTAGGAAAACCTGTGCTGTTAGTTAAAAAACACCTTACACTTAAGTTGTACCTTTGTTTCCTTATTGGAAACAAAATACAGGTAGGTCCCACAGAGAAAGGTGTTCCTTGTTATGTACAGGATTAGCAACACGGATAAGAAGAACAAAGGCTGTTAAAATTAGATTTTAAAACATCAAAACAGTAGCACTCAACAAGTGGCTTAACAGCATATGTTTTACAAGGTACTGAATATGCCAACATTTATTGACTTTAGTGGAAACAAAATGTAGTAGCACCTCAAAGGGTAAAGCTGCTGGGTAATTAAAGCTCAGGGAGGACATCTATATTTTCTCAAAGGGAAGTTGCTTAGTCTATAAGCAACCTATTCTAATAGTAAAGAGGCATCATGGGCATTAATTTTTTCCTACACTGACAGAATCAATGCTTTCCTCCACCATGGGCATAATACAATTCCTATTTACTGTTCAAGCAATTCCAGTATTTTACATCTATCCAAACTAAATTGGGAGAGGTAGGGTTTAATTAGCCATTTTTTATAATTTACTAAGGTCCCCAAATGGAGCACATTATTCTCTTTAACTCCATAAATGGTCTTTATGTATCAGTGCATAGACTCTGCTATATAGAGGATAAACAATAAATCATTTCATCGGGATTCTAAGCATATATTCTAACATATATAAGTAGGTTTGGATTCTTAACTATTAGTATCTGATGTTTCCCTATTTTATGGAGGTTGGCTATCCTTCTTAGGAGAGACATAGCACTTCCCCTGGATTTCCACAGTGCTGGTCTGCAAAGRTTTGGCAAGTAATGTTTGCTGTGAAGGTGGAGATCTAGGGAGGAAAACAAGAAAATGAAAAACAGAGCCAAAGTCTTGGGAAAGCTCTGGGAGATAAAGGTAATAACACTGTACTATGTGTCACTGAGCAGGAGAATCCTTAAGTAAACTGCATATTATTCATCTTTTATGAAACACTGAAAATGCTTGCTGAGAGGCACAGCATGCAAAGTATGTCAAACAAATTTTAACTTAAGCTGAATAGATAACAATCTGAGGGCAAGAGCAGTGAAAGACAGCACAGGTAACCTCAAGGGACCCAAATTTGTTTGCAAGAGGACTGCCAGCTCTGGGAATAAGTTGATAGGACAGTATCAGTGGTTATGGCAATAAACATAGGAAGCTAGGAGAAAGCTGAAGGAGACAGTGGTTAGAAGTGAGGACCAAGAAGACTGAAGACAACAGCAGAGGGATATGGAGAGAGATAATGGGGAGAGATGGCTGAGGTTGGGCATACCACAAGTTGAAAAACTGCTTCACCTGGTAAAGAAACAAAAGCATGGATTCAAAGAAGAGGTGAAACAGAGGAGAAAGGAAAAATTGTTCTGAAGATGGCGTTTCAGAGGACAAAGGGCTATGCAGCAGAGAAGGGAGATGGAACAGGAGGCTGCGGGAATGAGGAGATAAGGAGAGATATGAAGGTCAGATTCAGATGACCTGGTGCATAACTGAGACACTGCAACTTCTGTGATGTCTCAGCTCTAGAGGGTGATGGACAAGTCAGCCTATCGGTAACTGCCGCCTCCTGGCATTGTCTGAGGTCAACAGCGAGAGGTGATCGTGACACAGACATTAAGCACCTCCAAAGGATGATGTGAGGAAAAGCCTGGTGCAGCATTCAGCGAGGGCCAGGGTTTTGTCTAAGGCAGTGCCAAGGTAGGGTAGAACAAAGCTATTCCAGTAATGCATTTTGAACAGGAGGCTCAGAAGATGATTGAGTGGCATGCCACAAATTGTCATTCATGACAAAGATGGGAAAGCAAGGCAGGGAGAAGGGACATCCAGCACTGCCTCTGTGATTACTGCAATCTACTTCTCTGCACGTACTCTTTTCAAACACTGTTAGTTATATTTTTTGTGACAGAACATGCAGGTGGACTTCCTCAGAATTCAAACACTGTTAGTTATATTTTTTGTGACAGAACATGCAGGTGGACTTCCTCAGAATTTTGATATCTACAAAAGAGAAGTTGAGTATACTGTCAGAATTGCAGACAACTAGGGAGACTGAATTTATTTTTCAATAAGCCAAGCATGGGCCTCAAAGCCCGCAATCCATTGCTAAAGGTATTATCAGTATTGTTAATTTTTCAATGTCTGCAATCAGCGTAATTTGGAAACAGTCTCAACTAGTCCTAAATTCTCTCCAAGTTTTGTTTACTGAAAGTGCTAGTCACATTGTATTTCTGTGAGCGCTTGAAACCAATAAAGGTGAGTGCTGCTGTCAAAGGAGATGATTTCATCTTCCCCCCTCCTGGTCACTTGTTTTGTCCCTGTTTCCTCCTTATGGTCACACAAGTGTTTGGGCAGTGAATCAGATCAGGGTTACAACTAAACCAGGGACAAAGTGGTGAATTTGGGGAGAGACAATCTCCCTAGCACAGGGCCAGGTTCCCTGGGCCAAATGCATCTGTGGAGTTTGCGTGGCAGCTTCCACACTCTGCTGACAGCTGGAAGGAGAGTCCTGTCACAAGCCCCTGAACCCTTAATCTTGTCAGACTAAAAACCACAGTGGCCCAAGGAAATGAGAAAAGCAAATACATTCACTATTATATTTCATGTTCCTTGTTGGAGGTGCATTACAAATTTTCTCTGATGCAGCTCTGTTGTTAGTAACACGGTTCTTCACATTGGTCTTTAGACATACACATGTAATACATTATTTTCCAGGTCAGGTCTGTTATTTTTATTCTCACCTAACTTAAAAAAAAAAAAAAAAATCAGAAAATGTAATATAGTGATTTGGAGATTTCTGAAGATACAAGCAGTCAGTCATGAGTTTCAGCTAGATGATTCAGCTGGAGCTGAAGGTCATGCCAGATGTCCCCAGAATGGCAATTTCCCTTGGATTTACAGTAAGGTTTCACATTTTGTGTATTACTCACTACCATGAGGTTTTAATGATCCTCRGGCAACTTACATGGAAGCAAACATTTTTAATATAGTTTTTCAATTATACAATTACACTGTTGTATATCTGGAAGAATAGAATGTTTACTCTAGAATTTAACAAATTAGCAGGGACTACATGCTCTCTGTTTCTCAAGTGAGAGAGCCCAGCCAGCTGACTCCATTTTTAATTCAGTTCTCATATGAAAAGAATGTGAGGATCTAAACAGAATTCCTTCAGACTTTTGTTATTTCTGCTAGTGTAGCCTTACATTTATTTTTATGTCAGTAGCTTGTAAGGCCATGGATTAAAATGCACCAGAGAACAATACTATGTTTTCTAGTTCTTGATGTCTGGAATGGTACAAAGTAAGTATTTGCAGCGAATTCCAAATTAACTAGCTCTTGCTGACAAGAAATTTGTGTTTCCTCATATGAAACATCATTTATACATCAAGATCACAAGGAACTAAAACAAATGCATGTTTGCATTGAACTCCTCACCTGCCCTCTGCCCAGGAATACATCCCCCGCAGGGCTATTTCTAAATTCCAAACCTCTGAGTATCTGGAAGCAGATGGCCATTTTCTTAAATCAACTTTGTAGAGAAATGTTCCCTTCTTCTCCCAACAAACAGGGAATCTCCTCTCCTCTCTTCCACTTCTGAGTTATTCTGGCCCAAAGCCAGTGACAACTTCAAGCTGCTGTATTTTGAGGCCAAACAGAGCAAGGGACAAGTGCTGACATCCTGCGACAGCAATGTCAGTGGCAAAAAATTCCAGCAGCTTCACATGGACCAAGGTTTCTCCTATTGGGAAGATTCCCAGTGCTCTGCTGAGAGGAATAGCACATACTCATATTAATGAGAATCCAACCTATCAGTTGTGGGCTTGGGACATTTTTATACAAAGAAAATCTAACTCAGATGATTTTTAGAACTCATTTTAAAAATACATCATTTTATACTGAATTCTCTGTCTCCAGCATCTGTGTAGTTAGAGCTGGCTTTAAGCAGAAATCATAATAAACAGTTCTCAAATCATTATATTAAAAACCCCACCACCTTCTGAAATTATTTCTCTAATGTGTGAGAAGTGGTTGTAGGAAGCAGCATTTGAATCAGATCTCAGGGGTGAGAGAAAAGTCAGGGAATTCCAGGAGATTGCAGCTGAAACCTTTTAGAGTTCTGGGCTCTCTGGAACCAGAGAGCTCAGACCTGAAGGGGAGGTAAGCGAGAGACAGGCTGTGTTTTGGGTATCTGATTCAAAAGCATAGCTACATGCTTTTGGATGGCTGTGAGGACACAGAAAGAATATCAAGTGGATATACTTTCCACTTGAAAGGTTAGCAAAAATACATTGGAACACAATAATTATCATGTGGACATGTCTTTGAGTCACAGTCCATCTAATTCAAATCCTGCATCTAGCAATGATTATTGCCAGAAACTTCAGAAGAAGGTGCAAGAAGCCCTGCATTAGAGAGTGTGATGAAAAGCTGTTTTGCATGGAGATCTCATCTTAACATCTATCTGAAAAAGGCTTCCGACCTTAAAGTAGGTGTCTCCCCTCTAACACCTATTGCATCACCAAATGTGATACTTCCAGATATTCTTGTTGCCAACAGATCTTTGTAGAATTTAAGGACAAAGGGCTGATTCAATSCAATAACACAATCTTCATATCACAGGACATTGTATTTTATGCAGTTACTGTCCTGTAACTGTATTTGATGAAAGCATCCCCTCTACAAAGGCATCCAGCGGTGAACTGCAGACATGAAGATGTGGAGCTGCTTCCTCTTCTCACAGTGGTTTGTTCTAATAACTGATCACCTCTAGTGCTAAAAGTCTGTGCTTCCTTCATGTGTTGAAGGTGCAAAGCTCCTGGTTCCAGCCACTGGTTTCTGCTAAACCTTTCCCTGCTGGAGGAAAGAGCCTTCTGGTACACAGCAGTACCTTCTTATGGTGATTCTTCTGCTCTGGACTCAAGCCACTTTGTTCTTTTTCACAAAGAAAAGCAATTGTGCTCTGCAGTCTCTCACAGCAAAGTATTTTTCCAGCCCTCACAGTTGCCTATTGCTCTTCTCTGTTTCCTCCCCACTTTTTCATTGTTTCCTGAAGAAGTGTGGACACCAGTACTAAATGTCATATTCTAGTATCAGTCTCCCCAGTGCTGATGCAGGTGTTACTCTACTTGCTACGTCTCTGCTTATTCACCCAAAGATCTTGACAGTTTTTCATAACACATGTTCACAGTAGGAGCTCACATTGATTTGCTCTGACACCAGAAACTCTACTTAGTCCTGGAGTTACTCCTTTCCAGCTGACGCCCAGAGCACAGTTCTGTAGGCATGACCTGTATTCTGCATTTGCATTTATTCATTAACATCTAGTTGCATTACAACACATTTCGTTTGAATGGGCCCAGCTCACTTCATGACCCAAATCACTCCATATTACTGCCAGGTCCAAATACMCTCTCTGAGCCAGGCTCTCCATGCGGTTAGTATCAGTCAGTTATGGGATGGTGGGGGTGAAGGGATGAAGTCTTGGGCTTTGCTTTGCACAGAGGCACATCAGGATTGTACTGAAAGACAGCTCCAGGCAGAGCTGGTTTCAGCCTGGCTTTRCTGCGTCCATCACTCATCAAAAATGGATCAGTGGGAATGTGAGCATGTTGGTTTTATATGCTCAAAAGTGTAGGCAGCTCACAGTCCACAAATCAAATATGTGGCTACCTAGCTGCTAAAATCCGTAACCACAATCCACATGGAATGCAATGGGGATATGAAATTACACCTGCAAAACTGAAGATCAAATCAGAACTTCACTAATAAAGAAAGTGCTCCTTTTCTGTCAGCATGTCTATATGAGAGATTTTTGCAGATGTGGCACACAGTCTTGGAAGGTTTAAAGGTGGAAATTGTAGTCATAGTCTATCTGTCTTTGCAAGCCTTGTTTTGCACTGGAGCAACCTCACATCTGCCAGGAATTTTCATCAACAGGGAAAGTTCCACTATATTGCTGCAAAATCCCTCTTGTGCATCAGCTCAGAATGCATCTGCTGATGGATCTACACAAGAAGACTTATGATATTTACACTCTCACCCCCTGGGACTGCAGCAGTGATTTTGGAGAGACAGAGTTATATCAGCAGAACTTTCTAGCTTAGGAATATGCAGCAGTGAGGGAACACAGTAAATAATCTTCTGAAGTCTTTCTGCAGATGACATTTAAAAATGGCTTTGAGGCAAGGGAGAGAAGACAGAACATTTTTTTTAATGCGCCTAAAACTCAGTAACTTCCAGTACTTAATTTTAACTAAAGATAGGTGAAATGCTGTTTTACGTGCAACAGAAGATATTCCAAGACTATGGGAAAGAAGTTCAAACATTATAATCATATGCATGGCACCTACACAAATATATGGCATATATTCAACTGTTCCATGTTTATTTCTAAATTAATCCCTGTAATGTATTTAGCCATTGCTTTGAGTATGTTATGCTCCTTTGTAATGTGTTTGCTTTTAAAAATACCAGTTAGCAAAAGGTGAAAGCAAAAAACAACCAGGCCAAAGATCTGGAAGCTTCTGCCAAATCTAGAGGTGATCTCTGTTTCTTTACAGAGCAGAAAGAAACCCTGAAACCTTTTTCTTTTTGCAATATGGATCCCACTGGAAATACAGAGAGTCATGGACAACATCCAGTCCCTCCTCAACATTTTCCTCCTACTTTCCAACACAGAATAACTCTTCAGGCACCTACACCTATCAAGCACCTCTTTCCCTAGCCTGCAAGTTACCTGTGGGTTGTCATCGGTGCAACATGCTCAGAGTACCTCTCCAGAGGGCTGGGGGGCTTTGCCTCCTGCCTGAAGTCCTGCCTTGGTGCTTATCTCCTGCCTGGAGTTAAATGTGGGGCAGCTTAAAGCAGGCAGCTTAACATTACACAAGTTTTTTCAAGAAGCTCCAAAAGCCATGTCCAGAAATACAGCCAACTTCAACTGCTRAAGGGATCACTACTTACTTAACAGTCTTGTGGTCAGACCAATCCTCTGAGCTAAGGCTCGGCCTGAGCGATGTGACTATGCCAGGTACAGGAAGAATGTCCCATGCGCCAGGTGATGCAGAACTCCAGATTTAAGGGAAAAAATAGTTTTCTCTGCTCTTGGGGAAGCTGAGTCCCTGCATGGAACAGAAGAGTCATGGGACCAAGAGGGACCTCCTGGAGTGCRCAGCCAAGCGCCTGGGGCACCAAACCACACATGTATAAAGGCATCTCAGCGCAGCCCCAGAAAAAGGCCAAGTTCAGGCACCTCTCTGGTAAGTGGTGGTGAACCCCAGTGCTCCCCAGCCAGCACACCAGAGGTGCCAGGGCTCCTCGTACAATCCGTGGGCAGACACCCCCTATATGTCCCCCGAGGGGAAGCATCCCTCTGGGTCTGTCCATCGACTGTAGACCAAACGGGTGTACTCTGCGAGAGGCCAGACCCCCTTCACCTGACACCTACACTGCGCCCATGGCTGCTGGACTGGGCCCCGCACTGAGCCCCTTGCCCCGACTGGCACAGGAGGCCCATCGCAAAGCAGAGGAGAGCCCTCCAGTTTGCTTTCTAACATCTATTCATCTCTAGCTCAAAGGTAAGAAATGCTTCATTAAGGACTAAGTTTTGCTCACATCACATTAAAGATTTCTGGGACTATTCAGTATTTGTCTATAAAGGTATCTTAGCTTTCCTTTACAATACTTCATGATTGACTCCTGTTAGCTTAATGGACAAGATGTTGATGTTTATATTTGTGATAAACTAAATATACTAAAATATAATAATTGTATACAATTTAAGTTTTACTTCAGCCTCCTTATTTTAGCAGTAGCATTCAATATATACAATTACACAACATGCTCATTTTTTGTGTCTCTCCAAACAGAATTCTCTACACCATATATACCAAGGTCCCTTTTCTCAGTGTACTAAGCAACAAAAAAAAAGGAAGAAATGTAGCTTATTTTTTCCCCACAGATGAAATCAGAGTGAGATAATAAGAACAGTTGTGCAGCCTGTTTGCCTCGGAGGCAGCCATCAGCCCAGCAGTGCTGCCGAGGACACGTACTGCTGCTCATTTCTGCAGCAGCCCAGAGACACGTGCTGCACCACAGGAAACACCGCCAAGGGCAGGTGGGAGGAACTTGTGCGGGATGTAAAATATTCATCACACCTGTTTGGTGTAAATGAACATGAAGAGTGGGAATATCCCTATCTGCAGAAGGGAAACTGTACTCACTGGGCTCTCTTCTACAGCTCATACAGAGCAGTGTACACACAACCATTGCTGCCTCCGCACCTCCAAGGTATGTGGTTTTGCTTTGACTTCTTGCCTGCCCTCACTATTGCATTTAGGTGATGCACTGGCAGGACACCGCACTGTCTGGTTCTTAGATCATAGATCATAGAATAGTTTGGATTGGAAGGGACCTTTAAAGGTCATCTAGTCCAACCCCCCTGCCATGGGCAGGGACATCTTCAACTAGATCAGGTTGCTCAGAGCCCCGTCCAACCTCACCTTGAATGTTTCCAGGGATGGGGCATCTACCACCTCTCTGGGCAACCTGTGCCAGTGTTTCACCACCCTCAGCGTAAAAAAATTCTTCCTTATATCTAGTCTGAATCTACCCTCTTTTAGTTTAAAGCCATTCCCCCTTGTCCTGTTGCAACAGGCCCTGCTAAAAAGTCTGTCCCCATCTTTCTTATAAGCCCCCTTTAAGTACTGAAAGACTGCAATAAGGTCTCCCTGAAGCCTTCTCTTTTCCAGGCTGAACAACCCCAACTCTCTCAGCCTTCTCCAGTGGTGCCTGTCACTGGGACCCCATTGGTGATCCCAGGCCCTGCAATTCTCCAGCCCTATCCTCTGTACGCTCGCTGAAAACACATCTTCCCAGAGGATATTTGAGACAGCAGAACAGACTGTGGACGTGTGCTTGCATGCAGGTGTGTGTATCCATGTGCAGGTACACAAACACGAGACTATCTTTCCATATAAATCCCCGAATAAACTAGACATATGGTAATCTCCAAGACTCAGTCACTTTGACTTCCCAGTTTTAATTGGGCTATTGCCTATTTAGATGCTAAGCACTCCAGGACTGGAACATCATCTTTATACCATCTGCAAAATGTCTAGCACTCTGTTGGGATAACTGTGGAATAATAAAAATGTTAATATGTCCTAAATTCTAATGAGATTGTTATATAGAGGTCAAATATTAACTAAAAGGAATACATTAAGTCAGCCAAGTGCTTTCTGTTTTTAACACACCCAATTCAATCCAGACAACATCTTTTTGTTCCTTGTTCTGTGTAATTCAATCAAAAGCAACAAGCTAATGTTACTTAAACAGATTCTATTGCACTGGCAAATAAGAAGATAAAAATTGATTTTTCAGGTAAGACTAGTCTTTATGATTTGTAATGGCTAAAACCAAATCAAGGCAATCATACATCAAGCCTGTTATTTCTGAAATTAAAAAGCTGGCACGTAGCTGGTTTGATGGACATTTAGCATTGCCAGACCTTTGTTATGGATAATAAATCATTCCTCTTACTAGGCTGCAGAAGCAGTAAGATCCCTTAAACAAACTTAATTTCTATTGCACTGATCATTATTGCCATTACTATTATGATGCCTATATATGCCATTATTGGACATGTCTATATTAATGGAGCCATGCCATGCCACTTTGCTCTGGGGGTAATGTAAAACCACCAAACAAAAGTATTACTGCCAGAGGTCTAAAAATACAAACAGGGAGAAGGTAGGGGAGGCCACGGGTGTGTATCTGAGGGCAGGAGAGCCGCTGGGATGCTACAACGGCCATCTCCACGTGAGGCCGCAGCAACAGACTGAGCTACCAGGTGATGCCTGAGGTTGGCCACATGGGCGAGAGGGACACGGATCTGCCAGAGGGACAGGTTACTGGAAAGAACCGCCAGCATGTAAATATGTGTCAAGGAACTCGGTGGTCACTGCTTCTTCTGGGTGGGTAAGTTGGGATTTGCCCCCTCTCCAGGTTGATTGTGACCTCCCTTAGACTTTTGTTCAAAACTTTGGTCTTGAAATTACTTCTGAAGATTATCTGTGAATCGGGGCATGGCTTCCCATTTTACAGCAACTTTATAGACTGACATTTGGTCTCATCATACACTGAAATGAAAGTGAAATCTTCTGAACATGCGTATAAAACAAGAGCTGTGCTGAAAGGTTTGTCTCTGAAGGGAGGCTCAGCTTTTTGACTCCCAAAGAGAGGACAGGATCCCTCCTTCCCGGACAGGCCAGGGCTCAGCCACCCCGCTGCTAACGAGAGATACGGATTCTTTATTTGCTCCCTCTTAGTGAAAACTTTGTCCAGCCTCGCAAAATTCCCTGAAAGGTATTTATAAAACTTCATTTGTTAAATATTTCTGTTCTCTCATGGAAGCAGAAAAATTCTTCCATTTCTGGTGTGATTAACACTTTCATATATGAACATTGTACCTATTGATCTACAATGAATGGCAAAGTCTTTGTTCTGTTACATTCTTACTAGAAATCTTGGTAGAGTATCTGTGGAGAGCAACCAATGAGCCAATAAAATAAAAAAAAAAAAAAAAGATGACGATTGATCTGAGGAAATTGCCTTTGCAGTATGTGTCCAGCAGTAGCTGCTGTACTGCACTGCTTAATATGTCTGTGGGCCCTGTATGAATCCTGTAGGTACCTTGCTGGTGTTGGATCTGCCTGATATCAAGCACCTTGCAAGGAAGGTGCAGACTTCTCATCCCTTCAACTGTCCAGGAAAGGTAATTTAGAAACATCTAATAGTACAGCTCCTGTTCAGGCAACTTTGAAAAAGAAAATTGTTAATTCAGAGACAAGAAAGTTGTTAATTCAGAGACAAGAAAGTTATTAATTCAGAGAAAAGCATGCCTACTTCCCAGTCAGTTCACAATCATTTCCATTTATCTGGTGAATAGACTCTGATGTTATAAATGGATTTAAAGCACTTGATAGTTCCACAGTTAGTCTGCCACAGGTCTAACCACTGCACATGCACAGCAGCCACACAGGGTCTATGAAAGCGCCATTCCAGACTGCCTGTACCAAGAACATACATTCACATGTTTAGAGCAAATGCTGCTAATACATTTCTGGCACAAAGTACTGATCCAAGAGTGTCAAAGTTTCTGGATGCTAGAACCGTTATTCACTCTTGGGTTTTTTTTCTGATGAAACAAAGTTTCATGGAAAAATGCAGGCACCYCGAGTCTAAAATATGTCCTTTGGAACATTTTGGTATTGACASATTGAAGCTATGGCTCTAACAAACTCTGCCCAGATCCCTACTGGATTGCCTTGGATGGACAATGTGATGCTTTCAGGGTTTTTCCCTGAAACATAACCCCAGTAAGCACAAGCACCCCTGGACAACTGATGGGGCCAGAACTGGGTGGCTGTGGTACTAAGACCAAGCAGGACAGAGATCCTCACATTGTCCTCAGGCCTGGAGAAAACAGGTAATAGAGCTCCCAAGCTCTCTGTTGTGGAAATGAAGGCCAAACCTAACAAGAGGTTGAAAAATGAGCAGTTACTGTGACTCAGCAACTCACCTGAGAATGGCATGACCATTGTTTCTTGCAAAGAACAGGATACTCAACTAAAAATAGATCCTCCAGATTAAAGTGGAAAAGAAATTATGCATCTTAGAAAATGAAATTTTGGCTAACTGTGAAAGAGGAATTAAAAATGCATGGGATTTAGAAGAGAGACACATTTCCACTGACTCCTTTGCTGAACTTAAAGAACGCATGAAAACATTGCGATTCGGGTTTTGCTCTGTCCCCTGCATGAGTGAAGGCCGCAAAACCACTGGAGCCTATTACTCATCACTGCTTTTCACTCAGCTCCTAATGCATTGCCAAATCCCTCAAACCAGCCACCCCGCTTGGAGGCTGCCATCGTCACAAGTGCCACTCCTGACCCTTATTCTGCCTTTTTCCTCTGAATGTAGTATAAAATCAAGGCTGTCAAAGTCAGTTGCTTACACGGAGATCAATAATATAAACAAAAGGAGAAAATAAATTCACCTTTACCTCATGCTTGGCACACAGCCTAAATATATTTCTCTTTGAGGACAACATGTAAATAAAGAGTTCTTTAATTTTTAATGGACACTTAAAACCTCTTCAAGAGGAGCATTAGAATGCCTGGGGCTATTTTTTTTTAATCTTGAAATTTGAAATATTTATGTGTTACAAAATTCTTCTCCAACCAAGGTATACAAACATACTTCAATTGGGGCGTTGTTTCAAAACAAGGCCATGTAACTATCCCAGCGCTTCACAGGGAACCATGTTCTTCCACGCCCCAAAAACAAAATTTGCACTATTTGTCACAGCAGTGGCTGTGAGAAAGCCATTGAGGACAGGGGGAGAAGCCAAGAGGTTCCGTGCACTTTCTTCCTTCTGCCTTGCAGGGACTGAAGCAGAGCAGGCCATGCTGTCTGGGAGTAGTGTAGGGTATCTGCAGAAGTCTAACATTTGCCACCAGCTTGGCTGCAAAGCTGGTGAGAGACCCTTCTGGTCTGTCCACAGCTGAGGCTGCCCCAGGACACTTGTATTCACTAGTGAAAAGCTCTACATAGTGATGGGATAGCAGCATTTTGTGTCTTACCTAAAGGGACCCTTTTGAGTACGAGGTGCCTGAGGATAGAGCTGTGCATTGGATGGTATTGTGGCCTTTAGAGTAAAACACTGAAGGTGCAGCCAGGTGCAGAAATCAAAAGAAGCGACATGTCTCTAGAGCTGCCTAGCATTAGTTACTGCTCCAAAAAGAGAGACGGAGAGGTCGGGCAGGGCCACTGGGCAGCTTTCCGCCCTGTCCCGGCACCACCTTTGCCAGTGGCTCTGTGAAACAGCCCCATTTCAGCTGCAGCTTGGCGCACGCTGCCTGTGCTGCCCACAGGTTCCCACTCACTTGCCTCCCTGTCCCCCCCTGCCTCCAGAGTCAGTGGGTTATTTCCATCAGGATTAGTCTGGCATTACCATGAACCCATCTCCAAAGTGCTGGCAGTGGTGTGCCATGGCCAGCCATGCCAGGTAAAGCCAGGCAGCACCTGCTCCACGGGCACAAATGGTTCCAGACAGGGCTTGTCCTCTGACACTGCAAAGGAAACTGAAGCTACAGGGAGAGAATAAAAATCTCTACCAACATCTCACAAGTGGAGTCCCCCGAGCACTCCTTTTTATTCCTTTTCCACTGTGCAATCCCCAGTGGCCAATTGCTGGGTGAAGATAATTAGTCCTTGATTAACATCAGTTTTATATAGATGTGTGTGTGTATATATATATGTATTTTTTTCACTTGTTCTACTTTTAACTCCTACTCAACTGAAAACATGCACAATTAGCATGTTTGAGGCATCTCCTCTTGACACAGAAGGAAGAAGCAGCCTTTTTACTAAGCAATTAGTTCTTCACCTACCATCTTCCCAGCTATGCTCCCACCTGAATTTGCTCAAACACCAGCCTTTTGCGTTTCCCCTTAAAACCTCTTCTGCAGAGTCTTTGTGCCTGCTCTGCAGCCTCAGGATTTCAAGCAGGGAGAGGAGTTTGCTGCTGCTCCCTTCCTGCCCTTCCAAATGCCATTGCCCCGGCTGCTCACTGCCTGCTTCCCTGGGGGTGAGTTACTCRCTCCCACTTCTTGCCCTGCAGGACAGGGTCTGCGAAAACCATCGTATTAGAGAAAGGGTCGGCCCAGCAAGTTTCTGCCTCCTCTTTTTATCGCTTCCTGGTTCTTCTCTCCTCCTCAGCCATATAGCCGTAGGGCACAAGCCCGGAGCAGGGAGACCCAGCCAGACCTGGGAGAAGGGGGTGCACCTCAGAGGCAGAGGTTATCCAGTTGCCCCATTTGCAGTGAGGAAGGAGCTTGTGCAAGTGAGTCCACAACACAGAGGAAATCCTGCTGTGGGACCTGTGCTATCCAAGAGCACACAGCTAAAATCTACTGASTGGGAGACTGCACCGCCTGGCCCCACTCCCACCTCACACAGTGCCCACCCCAGAAGCCCTCAGCGGGGCATTTCTTTCTGTTTTCTTGCAATACCCAATATCCCCCATCATCATCTCCACTCCAGCCAGCTCACACCCCCACGCCCCTTTGATGGGTGTGTGACTGCATCCAAAAACCAGCAGCAGCACAGTGAAGCGGTGCAGTACCCAGGTGGATGGATGTCCACTCCGTGGGGTGGATCCATCGTACAGCCACAGCACGGGGTACAGTACAGCACTCCCACTTTGCCCAGTGAATAGGCATGTCAGTATTCATTTCTGAATTTGCTTATCTTCTTCATTTATTATGTAGCCCAAGGCCTTATTTATTACCCATGCTATCCTCTGCACTGACTGCAAGTGCTCATTTTTCTCACAGGCTGTTCTTTTGTCGTCTCACCCTGATATTGGAGTGCATCACAAATACTAATTTTTTTCCTCCACGGCGCCCTCATGTGATGGCAGTTCCCTGGTGTCCCCATCTAACAGCTGGGCACTGAGGCACAGGGAGATTAAAAACATCCCTTAGATCCTGTGCTAGGTGAGAGTTGGGTTTTGCTGGCAAACCCGAAGGGCACAGTGCGGCGAGTGTCCGGCTCTGCAGTCACAGCAGCAGAGCACTGAGCACCAAGAGGTGCTACGCGAGCAGAAAATGAGGGACACACTCGGGCACAGAGGTGGAGAGCTTGGATGAAATGATCTTCATATAGGTCCTGTGTAACATCCTCTGGTAACATCCAGTTACCCAGAGGATGAGGAGGGAAAAAATATTCAGCTGCTTTAAGGTTTCTATTCCTACAGCACCTTACATTTTCGCTGCCTGTCTTTTAGCATCCACAGCAAATAAGCAGGGGGCCTACAGGAGGCAATTTCCTTCAGTTCACAAACCCTGATCTATTCCTTGGGCAGATCGACCATGTCTGAGTATCCTGCAGTCCCATAGCAGCTGCATTATAGAGCCTTCATCATAAGGCTTGCAAGTAAAGGAGCACCTCTCGATTCTTACTGGTCTGTTTTACCGTAACTAGTAGCCCCCAATACCAAACCTTGTGCATTTCTACTTTAAAAGCAGTTTAGAAAGCCCTAAATGATGACACAGCTTCTTTATAATTTTTTCCTCCCAAGTAAACAGTGTTTTGTTCGTCTTGCAATAAAATGTTTTTGATTCATATCCCTAAACTGTCAGGGTTTGATGAGTGCAAAATGGATTTTTTCCAGGATACAGAATGAAAAGATTCAGTTGTTCTGACTGCTCTGGTCTCCAGCAGGAGCAAAGAAAAGACTGAACTTGCTCAATGCAGGAAATCTAGCCAAGCTGTAATAATGATGAGGGAGGAGTGGCACTTTTCTAAGGACTATTCTTGGGCCAAATTCTAACATATTTTGCAAATGCTGGGAAAGTAGTACCCCTGAAAGCCAGAAGGTCAGTCTTTCTGATGAGTGCTGGCTTCTTACCACTGTGCCACCACCAGGCACAAACAATAGATATACTTCTCCTAAACTCATTCTCAGAGACAGTTGTGAAAATAAACCATTTTCAGCTCAGCCTGAGATAAGTACTTGAAATGTTAGCCCAAATTACTGTTTTGGAGGCAATGGTGGGAAGTGCCAAGCAACTTATAACTAGTGCAACCGATTTTGCCTCTAACACAAGAGATCATTAGCATTTGGACAAGGTAGTTACATGACACTGGGTGGCGTATTGTCCATTCACAGAACAGAAACATTACTCTGAAAAATACACACAAGCACACACATATCTCAGTTATTTAATGGGGGAAAAGGTTTTCTTTGTCCATCCTAGATTTTGCAGGTTGCTGCTACGTGCATTTACTTGTCTGGAAGATGCGTGTTGTATACCCACCCAAAAGTAACCCACGCTCAGGTGGGCAGACAAACACACACACTGATTACTGGTGACATGTCTTTCCCAATGTTGGTAGACACAAAGTGCTGGGATACCATCAAGTACTGCAGTGCTGTCCCAACTGTTGTTCAGGGCATCTGTGTGGTTCCCCCATTCCCAAATGATTCGATTACGCCCATGTGCTGGGACCTGTCCTGAGCAGTTTTCCCCCTGTGATGAAGACCGCAGCATGAGGCCATGCTGCAAGTCTGGAAACCCCTCCATGCCCATGCAGAGTATGGGACAGACTACCTCAGCATAACCCTTTCCCTTACCTGCTCCCACCCTTGGGGTCTGCAGCCCGGAAGGGATCCCTCCCCCTCACACGCACTGTAGATCTGGAGTCCTAATTTGAAATTTCAGAGGCAGAACTTGCTAATCAGATTCCACTTTTCAGCTGTTTGGGCATGCTGTACTGGCAGAAAGGCATTCGCCCAGTTKCCAGGGCCTCGGCACAGTTTGGCCACGACAGTCCTCAGCAAAAACATGTCTGCTCTGAGTGTACTAGAGGTACGAAAGTGGATTTTTTTTCTCCCTGTTTACGTCCAGAAGGATTTACCCTCCAGAATTTGTCACTTTGGGACACTCTCCTTTAGATGGCACTGTTACCACTTCCAAGAGGGACTGCTGCTGGCCGCTTTGCTGAACAGGGCTGGAACTGGGCCAGGACCGTCATTATTACTGGGCTAACAAGCCAGATCGGGTCCGGAGTGACCCAAGTCAGGGGGAGCCGTTCGTGATATTTGCTCCAAAAAGTCTTCATGGTATCGTCTTCAAGGTATCACTCCAACTCCTGCCAGTCAGTTGTTCACTTTGGAGTATCCTTCACAGCACAAAGGTTGTATTGATATGATGAACATTCAACATTAAGGACAAACTCAATCTGCTCCTCTTCAGAATAAGTTTGAAGCAGTCCCCAAAGTCAACAGGAGTCATGCCATGCATAGTTAAGGCATAAGGGCCTTAACTAATTAATCTGCTAATTAAATAATAATTAGAAGCCATGCTGTCCACAGGCACTGCAATCATTACTTTTCATAACTAGCTAAATGCTTATGTCAGAACCACTGCTTTAATTTTTTTTGTCCACTGCCTCAGTCATCACCAGCTTCTATTGCCTAGGCTTTTTCCCAAGATAGCAAATTGGTTTAGCTGTCATTTAATGTGTCTGTATTAAGTACTGCTACATGTTGTGCACTCCTTGATGCCTATTAAATGAATCTTGCCTACTAAGAGCATTTTCAACTGAGAAAGACAGCAGTCTGGAACAGCCAGAAAACAAATCCAGCAAAACCCAAAGAAAATGGTCATGCACCCTTAGGGTTGCTACAGCAAGTGCTTAAAATTGGAAAGCACTCAAAGAAACTGCTGGTGTGAGCCAACACTCTTTACTACATATTGACACTCTCTTTCTTCAGCTAAACATCTTTGTTGGCCCACTTGCGTTGGTGCTTTCCCCAACTTTGGAGAGAGAACAGAAACAGTGTGAGCAAGACAAGAGAGCCACAGGCACTGGGAGACTCCTACCTGTGTGCAAAACACTGGTCCTTGGGTTGCTTTTAAGACTCAGTCCAGTCCTCGCTGCCTGGGAGTACATTTTCCAACAGAATTCAGCTCCAATTCAGAGAAAAATCTATGTTTTGGACATTATTTTGGTGTGGTGTAAGGAGAGAGAGAGACATACTAAAATAAGGCTGTGGGTGACTGTCAGCCCAAAGAGGCTCCCTAGCACCAAAGTAGGATTGGGCCCTCTGCTAGGCAGAGTCGAACTGCCAGTTGGACAACCCCAAACTTCTCTGGAATAAGGCCCCATGTTGTTCCTGAACGAGTATTATTCCCTTGCCAAACTGCAGTTCTACTCAGACCGCAACCATTTTGCCTGCAGGCTTCTCAGAAACACACACACACAATTATTATTATTATTATTATAATGGGAAAAGTTTCTTTTTCCACACTGCCCTAACTCAAAGCCAGCCAACGCAATTTTGCTCAAGCTTTCAAACAATAATGCCATCTCAGAAAATGTCTACAGATTGTATTTTCAAATGACACTCACAAACTTGGAAGTCTGTGTCTATGTTGCAAGGCAACAGACTGCCCAATTACGCAATTGCTTGAGTAGTCCCAGATCATCCCACTACATGTAGGCTCTCAACTTAAGCATCGAATTTAAAAGTGCAGCAGCCTTAGGCCTCCCTGGAGGCCTCAGTTGAGACAGCCAAGTACCTCAGGCAGAAATTCAGATCTTTGGTGCTGTAAACAGTCTTCTGGAAGTGCTCACCTGCCTCCATTCACTAAAAATGGAGCCTAAAGCAACCACACTCCTAATGTGGGTACCACATCTGAGTGCCTAATGGATAACTGTCGGGGTCACGCTGACTGTGCAGCTCGTCACCCAGGGAAGCCAGGGGTGTCTTTGCCTGGGAGGGGTCCACGTTACATGGCTCCCAGCAGCGAGCAGCAAGACACAAGTGTCTTTCACTGCACTGAACAGTGATGTGCAGATATATATACTCCAGGGTGACCAGGCAAGCCCAGAAGGGACTGACACTCAGGCTGAACACAGGTAAGCGAGTCCAGCAGTGGATCTGAAAAAAATCTACATCTAATCCTGCCCAAGCTTGAAGGCGCTTAAATTCCACAGGTATATTATTTTTTACCTCCAAGCCCTCCAGGCACTCAGAGAAGTATTACTGCAAACCCCCAGCTGGCCTGATAGTGCAAAGCAGCTGCGAACATGAGGCACAGCTATGCCCAGCTAGGACTTGGAGAGAGGACTCTATTAAATAAAGTCCCCTGAGGTGTTCAATTTAGGAGGCATTCTCAGGACAGATCTAACATGCACCAACAGGATGAAAGTCATCTCAAAGCTCAGCTGCAGCAGCTGTTCTCATTTAAAACATATCCAGAGGAGACGAAGGAGATATGCCCAAGCTTCCAGAATTCCTTCAGCAAATTGTGAATGAGGCATGAGATGAAAAATCTCTCCCCAGTGGACAACGCATAGACAAAGCTGAGCAGACACTGCTCTGCCCTTTTTTGTTTCCCTCTGCTTTAATCAAGGACATTCCACAGTCAGCTCAAAAAAAAAAAAAAGACAAAAAAAAGCTTTACAAATGCCCATCAAGCCCAGAAATGTCAAGACTAAAGAAAAATAGAGGGGGAAAATCCCCTGGGAAGGTATTTAAAATATTTAGTACTTTTTAAAAATTCCCTGTTTTTTCAGTTCAGTGAAGCTTCCCCTGGCAAGATCAGCTCCTACTTAGGAAAAAGTGTGAACTATGGTATTTGTTCAAAGGTAACCTTTCCCACTAATATAAAAAAAATAACTGAATAAAGTATTTCAGAATTTGTAAAGACTCTTTGAATCTGTGTTTTGGTTTTTTGTTTTCTTTCTCCTATTTAATACTGAAAGTTTACTCTTGTCTCTTCCAAAAGTAGACAAACAGGCAATCAAGGATATTATCCAAATCTTGGATCCTACTGCTGGTGATCATCTGCCTGTTTCACAAAGTAGTTGGGACACCAGCTTAACTTGGCATGGTACAAAATACATGGGCATCAGGTGAACCAGGTCTGGACCTCAGAACCCAGCTAGATTTCCCAGATCACTAAACAGCTTTTGAAACAAGCAATACCTACAAGTCCTTCATGGTTACTGTGGTCGTCTTTTAAACTTTATTCATTTTGTCTTGGGTTTAGTGAATAAATAAGCTTCTCTAATTATTGACAACATTTTCTTTATGTTCTCTATACCTGCTGAATGTAATCTCCTAAATGCTGAGATAATGTTATTCTAACATCTTCAGGAATTGGCACCTCTGCAACAGGGGCCACTCTGCCTGATCTGTGATGAACAGGAACAGTAGATAAGTACTGTGAGAAAGCAAATCTTTTCCTTCATCCAACACCTTTGGTTGACTAAATGCATGGATTGTTTTTGCATTTGTTTGCAAGTATCAATATCTCGGTTACACTTTCCAYTCCAGCTGTAGTGGTCAGAGACAGGGACTTTTAAGTTTCTGCATCTGCTTCACTCCTAAAAACATCCTGAAACCCCTCCGTGCTTGTGACAAATGCTTCAGTCACAATTCTTCTTCTTCCAAGTTCCTGAACTTTGATATTCAAATACATGGCATCAAATAATAATTCCCTCCCCATAATAACTGTTGCAAAGAAATTACATGCTTTGCTCCCAAGAACAAAATTTCAACGACTGTGGAATAAATCTGGGTGACTGGTGTAAAGACAAAGTATCTTTCCAATGGTAACAAGTACCCATTGCACTTACCCGCCTGAAAAAGTGCTGTGTTGTTATAGCAAAAACATCAAAGCCACAGCTGGCCCTTTTAAGCTCATCTCGAATATTGCTTAATTGCCGGGACTGCTCATCACACTTTTCCTTCAATCTCTGAACGAACTGCTTTTCAGCATCTCGACTCTCTCCTGGTTTGGGGGAGAATCCATTCTTTGGGATGGTTGGCCTTTGTTTGGGATGTCCTACAAAGGAGAGAAGAAAATACCATCAGGGTCACTTACTTTATATGTATAGACATGACCTTTATATGTTTCTAAGGCCTTTGGGACTCAGCCCTATAAAATAAAACAAGGTCTGTAGCATTCACACAGATCTGTAATGACTTTCAAAAAAAGCAAGAGCACAGCAAAATATGTTTCCCTAGGGGCCAAAGCTCAAAGCTTTGTAACAGTCATCTCACCTCAGGCTCTGAGCCTGAAGGTCTGCTATGAGTTGAGGAGAGCTCTCCTAAGAGTGTCTTACTGAGAACTGAGGTCGTTAGAGGAAGGATTCATCTCACCTATGTTAGACATCTACAAGAACAGAGGTCTGCATCTTGATGTGTGATGCTGAACTCTCCTGAATCGCAGTGAGAGAAATGGGCACTTCCAGGTTGAGATTCACCTTAYCCTATTGTGGATGTGGAAAACAGTTGGGTGACGTTTACACGCGATTTCTTTGGCCACTGAACCCCAAGCTTGGTGACTTGACAGAGGTGCCAGATTTACTTTGCCTTTTGCAGATTTCCTTTTGGGGACAATGTGGGCTGGAGCTGTCCCTCCCTGAATGCAAACACAGCATGGGCTGCTTGCTATTGGGATATCACTATTTCTTTTTATCGACGATACTGCAGTCTACTTTGCCAGTTCCCCTTGCTCTCCCCTTTATAACACTTCTAAAGTTGCAGCACAAAACAGATATACGTATAGAAATGCCACCAGGTACCATGTAATGCTGACTGGTCACACCACTGGCTCTGCATGGCTGCTCTCTCTGCACCATTGGTCACACCAGAGTCACTCTATGGTCTGCCTGCAGAAACAGGTCGAGACAGACTCTGGCTCCTCTGATGTGCTCCAGGTTGGCTTGAAGCGAGCCTGATCCTGTATAAAGATGTGAAACCACTAGTGTAGCTTGCCTTTAGGATATCAGCTAAAATACAGTGTCATATTCATATGAATGGCACAAGATCTAAAGCTTACTCAGGATAAGCCACTTCAGGGAAGTGAGGCTTTCATCCTAAATTAAGTTCATATCCTGCTTCAGTCAACTATCCATTTCTCTGGATATACTCAGTTACGAGGATTGAAGCAAGAAGGGGTAATGTTCTGGTAATGTCAGGTTGCTCAAGCCACTGCTTGGACAATCCATTTTGTCTTTATCTTCTTAGCTTTCTGAGAACTCTCCTCTGCAAACTTTTATGGTTAGCTGGGCAACACCTTTGCACAGCTTACTGATTCTTTTTGCTACCCACAGTCTCTCCTCAGCTGATGCTTTTTAGCTCATTCCTGAATACTGGTCAGGAATCTCTGGTTCTCTTCCTCAGCTCCTCCCACTAGTCTCAAGCTTTTAGCCTAGGAGCTAGAGTCAGTAAGAGAGAGGAAGAAAATAGAGTCAGACACCTTGTTCCCATGTGTTACTAGAGATGGCGGACATTGGTCTGGATACAGATGAAAAATGAACATTTCTGTGTTAGCAGAAAGGGTTGGGTATGCAAGAATCTGAAAAAAGGATATCTTGTAGTTTTATAGTCTTGTAGTATACAGTCCCTGAAAAATAATACAGAAACAATGTCTCCAACCAGTCCTCAGCAATGAATGTAACAGGGGACAGTATTCTGCCATGGATACTACCTACCCCTTTCCTAAAAAACAGAAGAATCCTTCCACAGAGATGYATCTGATGGTATGAGTTTGAGCCAATTTGTGAAGTAGAGCATTGTTCCAGAGGTAATTTTGGCAGATGTGCTTTAGATATTTTAGATCTTTAAGACTGTGGCCTGGGTGTGCAAATGGATCCTTAGGGCAATTTTACTAGATCAGGCAGAGAAGCAGTATGGCTTTGTCAGAACAATACCCCAGGAGCATATTCCTACTTTTTCAGATCCCCAGCTTGTGTGGAGCCACTGGGAGCATATCTTCCAACTTGCTCGACTACATTCTGGCTCCAGGCTAAGCTTACAGGGAGCTATTTCCAGCAGAGATGCTCCCTCATGTCTCCAAGTATCTCATGCTGCAACTGCAAAGAGCTACAAGTGCAAAACAGCCTTTGAAACTCTTTGTGCCCATGACTTGCATTTGCAAAGAGGAATACCAGGTTTTGCAACATGTCAAGACTAACTTCATGATGTTGCAAGACCTAAATAATACAATACGGGATGTTAGAGAGGACTTTCTGTCATTAAGAGAGTTCAACCAGCATAGCTATTGCCCTCTATCCATTTTCATGTCAGTTAAAGCCTGTACACCTTTTTGTGTAGGAATGATATTTTCTTACAGATTCTTTCATTCATTTAAAGGGGCTCTTAACTGGGCAGTAGGTATTATCACAAAATAAGAGATTCATAAAAGCAACAGCCACAAATATCTGTCTTTTTATATAAAAAACATGGGTTATTTAGGCAGCATGGTGATGTTACAACAGAAGCCATAGGGAGAAGTGTAGGGGGAAGCCCTTGAAATCAGCCCAGTTTTAATTAAAACAGAAACCCATCAGGTTGTTTTGTCTTATATCTTTCTAGCTTTCCTGTTCACTGGAACATTTGAAGTGCACATCTCTATGTTGTCCTTGTCAGTATTATAAGCTGTCCTTGTAAATCAGACTGTGCTATTCTCCTCAGGGATAAATCTGAATTTCTCGGTTCATTTGGGTCTGAAAAGCAGCTTACTAAGCTTATTCTGCCATTGATGTCTCTCTTCTGTTGCTCTGCACAAAACAGGGTATATATTAATGATGCTGGCCCTGATCCTGAATGTCCTTTTTGCTGATGGTGAGACCAGGGGGGCAGACCCACTGTATGCTGAAATCACTGAACCCCTTTGATCCGCTTCAAAACTCTCAGGTCTTTTTTATCTACCTGAGTGTTTGAACTAAGGAGACATAACAAGTATATACTCATAATTAAGACAGTCCATAAGGATTTAGATGCGGAATGCAATTTATTTGCCTTTTAACTGTCCAATTTCCGACATTTTGGTAAGGAAAGTTAGGAAATTACTTTGCGAGGATTGATAATAAGCAATCTGTAGAGTGACAGATGTCAGAAACAGATGGCACTGTCCTGCAATGGGGTGGAAGCATCTATGTACACCTGCTCCTATACACAGATTTCAGGAATGGTATTGTATCAATAGATAAAATTGAGATCCCTACAAGACTCTGCATCTCAAAACTCCCTTGCTAGTCTTCAGCAGGACTGATCCAAATTCTAAAGATCAGATTCAAGGCTAAAAAAAAAATTTGTATGACAGTCAAAAATCAGTGCTGATTAAAAGGAACTGCATGTGAGCAGGCCAGTAACAGAGGGAAAACAACCTAGAAACGGCACTCAGAAATTTTAGAGCCTGTTCCATGGCCGCATGTAGCTGTGGTGGAGTTACCTGGGGGACATATGCTCTCCTATCACAAAGTGTAAATGCCGCACGAGTTTGTGATTCTGATGGAGGAAAGGCTGCCCCTTAGCCCCAGTTACACTCAATCCTTGTCCTGTTTAATGGCTGCTTTGATTATTTTGTGAAATTGTTAAATAGGTGAAAAGATTKTCTGCCTTTATTGCTTTGTTATTGCTGTTGTTATTTCAAAGAATGCTAAAGGCTACTCTAAAGAAATAAACGAAGAATGAGGTTTATTYTCCTATTTGATCCTTACAGTGATAAACAATTTTAGGTTGCCATAATTTCAGACAACCAAGCTTAAGAAATCCTAAATCAGTCTGATGGAGAGAGGGCAGTTACTCAACCTCTCATGAGAATGAAGAAACCTTTGAGGCCTCATAAATTGGATATGCCAAAAATTTAAGCCTTGAAAATCATTAAGCCACCCGTGGAAATGCAGGCCTCCTTAAGACAATACAAATACACAGTACAAATATGCCTATGTTTCATTTTGCTTTCTAATTCTAGTGGAAGCAAGTCAGCTGTGCTGTAACATGCTGCTACAGCCACAATCAGTGCTGGTGCTTAAACTGGACTCCCACCGTTATAAACGCTGGTGAGCTGCTGGTCTGGCACTCTCCGCAACAAATTTTTCTTTGGATCTTTCTTGGTGATCTCACCAGGTGCAAAGTAGCCTGAAAATTATATGATTCAGAGGACAGTGTTAAGTTCATCTTTTTACCCTAGTATTTTAGTAAGGAGAAGAATTCTGAGTCCTGTTGGTGCCTGGAAAGATTAAATTTAACCTTCCATTTTCTTGATTTTGTTGGTTGGGAAGGAGAAGAATGGGGATTGAGTTTAGTAAACAAGAAGAGGCTCTTGATGCAAGTTATAGGAGCTGAAGAGCTGTTCTACATGTTTTATACTTTACCATCAAATGAAGAAACATGGGGTTCTATCCCCCATAATTATAACTCAAGTATCATATAGCTGTAGAGATGACATTTAAATTTTTTAAGTAGAGTCTGAAAAATGAGGTAACAGAACAGAAGATAAACTGCAAGCACAATGAAGTCAATGGGACTATGCACACTCATTTCAGAAGCATTTAGATCAGCCAAAGGCCAGCCTTACAAAAGCCTTTAGGTACCTTATACATTTGTTAATGTACACTTAGTAGACATAAATAGAAATAAGTTTTCCTCATTTTAGTAAATAAACAAAGGTATTCTTTAGAAATGCTAAACCCATGTGTTTGTGCCCAATATTGAGGGGTAAGTTGACAACGCCCCAATAGCACTCTGAAGGTTATTTCTATAGATAATCCCTTTTCCAATTATGCATAGAAATAGCCCAGGAAATTTAGTGCCTCTGCACAACAGTAAGAGTAGATTCTGAGTAATATACTATCACTCCAGGTAATTGTCTGAGGTGTCTTTTATTTCACTATATCTATCTGTTACCTTTTTATATAAGAAAATTTTAATGATAAAAAAAAAAAAGTTCCCGTGCCCTTAAACATGTAATAGCAACAACTCTTTGTTTTGAAGGAGAGATGATTGCATGGTTGTAACAAAGAAAACATAAGTCTATTCAGCTCATGCATTGGTATGATAAAGTCTGCTGTACTCACAGCCAGCTTAATGAACCTTGGACACAATCAATCTTCACTTAACAATAGTAGGCCTCAGATTTTAGTGTGTTAACAAGAGATGCAAAGTCAACAAGTTTAAATCTTCTCTGGAACAGTGCTTTTGGGTTCATAAGTACCTGGTGAATGGAGCTTGGTGGCTGTCACTGCAGATCTCTTAGGGGATGAGACAGCTGGTCTGTTAGCATCCTGATCTTTTTGTACTTCTTTCTTCAGACCTGTTTTAGAAAAAAAATAAAGGTAGGAAGAAACCCGTTTTATAATTCTGTTTGCAATTGTGCAGAACTATGTCACTAAGATACATACCAGAATGGCAAAATATAAGTATTTCACCAATACACATCCTGGGCTTTGCACAGAATGATGCTACACAGTACTTCTGTGTTGGATGCCAACCTGCCACTTCTGCAAGCATGACTGTGTGCATGTGGCTGAGCTGACATGCACAGCACTAAAGAAGGTCAGAAGAAGGCCTTACACACTATCTTGGTTCTCCAGCCATCTGCACAGTGACAAATGCCATTAAGGCACAAACAGCTACACAGGTAGCCCATCCTATCTGTTATGAGCTCTGTGTTCTGTCTCTTTACCTTGCTGTGCACCCTCAGGCAAGGATCTTCTGGGCTGGAGGAAAAGCTAAGTAGGACTGTGCAAAGCTGACTTAAGTTACCTGCAGGGCCCTGCTCTATCAACTTTTTCCCCAGCTTAGGAAACTGCCTTTTCTGGTGACCAGCTTTCCCAAGGTGGTCTCCTACAGGCTTCTGTAGAACCAGTAGACAGGCTTCTGCAGAACCAGAAGCAGGCAGGATGTGTCAGGGCTGTGCTGGATGTGGCGTCCCAGACAGGAGGGTGGGTCTCTGCCTGTGCAGTAAGTCAGGCAGGACCAGAGAGGTGCGGTACATTCAGTGCACAAACCTACAACACACTGTGCCAATGCAGGACACAACAGGGCCATACCATTGCCTTGCTGTCCATGAGGCTGAACCAACACCTGGTCCTGTGCTCATCTACGACCCAGGCATGTGCCAGGGTGCCTGCCCTCCCTCCTCTCCTCTCTGTGTTTGTAGCTCTCCAGATTATTCCTGACCTCTGCATTTATCCTTTTTTCTGCAGCCACTAATTCTTCCCACTGACAGCATGATGCCCCAGAGCTCTTGGGTTATGATCTCCAGAAACTTTGTGCTAACCTTTCCTCTTCCTTTAATTTTTCAGTGGGAGGCAACTCAGTGTCTGTTATTATTCCTCCCATCACTGGAGCTCTCCGGTTACAGGCTCAGGATGGTCTGTCTGTCAGTTGTCCAAGCTCTGCAGTCAACAACTGCTTCTTGTATGAGGGAGATGATACAACTTCATTTGAAAGCCAGAGCAGCCACCCAAGCTCAGCTCACCCCTCCTGCCCACCCACAACTCCCATCAAAATAGCTCTGGGGACCATGCTGAGTGCAGTAACATGAAAGCCCTGCCCTGCTGGTTTGCCCATGGTGTGACAGTCACAGCCACAGGATTTCATGCAGAAAACACTCACCAAGGAAGTAAGAAGGAAGAGCAAGAAAAAGCAAATCTCTGAGATGTTAATCTATTTTCCTGTTTGCTTTCCTTTTTTACCATTAGTGTTTGTTGGGGGTTGTATTTTAGCCTGCAGGACTGTGTCACAGCCCCTGGATACACAGGAGAAAGAGATTTAAGGCAAACCGCTTGTCATAAAGGAAAAACAATGTTTGCCTTATTAACTTTCACTTCTCTTATGAGTACATTTATGGACATCTTGTAGGAAAATGTCCCCCAGAATGTGAAGTATCTGAAGCAGGAAAACAAAACCATATTTGCTTGGTGGTGCTTAAAGACAGTGGCAGTCCAAAAGCTAACACTGTCTTCCATTTTGCTTAATGCAAATGTGATCTGACTATTTCAATAGTGGAGGAAAGTGATAATTTTATACAGCGATCATAATCTTCAGGGACGCTTACTGGATGACTAGTTTTCCGCCCTCTCCAAAGCCACAGCTAGTCACAGTTGCAGTATCAGGTTTACTTTTGATGCATCATTCACCCTTCCACTTCTGTCTGCATCAGGACCTGCAAGCAGTGAGATGCAGACGCAGCATTTGCCACGCACCAGAAGCTGAGCTTCGTATTTTCTAGCACCGTCTCTCAGCATTCGCTTGCACAGTGCTTCTGCGAAGAGCACGTGTACATGCACAAGCCCTGTGTCCAACTATTTGCCGGAGGAGAAGGTCTAAGACCCTCTTTGACTCCCTCCCACCATTCATAGGCAAATCATACCATCGGTCATCAGGGGCTGGTAAAGACTGAACTCTTCTTCATACCTTTACTTTGGTCCATCCCCATGTTCTCTGCTGTTTGTAAATGGACATGTTGAGGCTACGATTCTCATTTGTGATCAATACTTTTCACACTGAAGTGACTGAAGATACAAATTTCCTGTGTCTGCCACCTACTACACTGTACTATACTACAGAGCAGGACATAAAATAAGTTTATGGTGCCATTTCATTACTAAGGACCAAGCAAAAGCAACCTGAGATGGGAGCGGTGAGACAAAACCAGAGCTTGTTTTATAAGGTATAGTTTATATGGTTACAGATTCAAGCATTACTTTTTCATGGCAATGAGGCCTTGGTTTTTCTGTGGTTTTCAAAATAAAAATATGATGCACAAATGGGCCATATACCAAGCTCCTCTGTAAATTTTGCTATGGCAAATGTCAAACACAGACAATGGTAGGGAAAGTGTGTTTTCTTTACGCTTTCAGCAGTAACAAGGGGCATATAAATACTTAACTACTTTTGCTTTTGAGACATTTTCAATGAGGAACACCTGGGAAATTAGTTCAGCCTCTTAACCTTAGGCACAAAGCAAGGAGCAATTCCCCAATTAGAGCTCAGTTGAAAGAAAAGAGAGCAAAGAAGCCAAGAAGCCCAGTAAGCACCATCGTTCTGCAGAGGGCAAGGCAAGGTCTGCGGAGAGCAGCGAGAGTCACGCGTGGGTGCAGATGGCAGTGCCCGTCGGGGTGGCTGCACGGGAGACATTGGCCCCAGAAGGTGGGAGATCACTAGAGCCTGAAGCAGGTTGCGAGCAAAGGTGCAAATAGGTATCTTGGCAAGGACAGAAGAGTAGGATTAACAACAAGGGAGGGAAATGAGGATAACTGCCCTCCTTCAGTTTACAAGAGCTCCTAAGGACTGGTAGGGACAGCAATGCAGCAACCGGGGAAGCGAGGAGGGGTTGTGTAGCAAGGCAAGAGCCAGTGCACAGCACAGCCCCGCTGGGAAGGGGCCAGGGAGAGTGGCACATGGAGCTAGYGATTATTCAACTTCTCCTTCATAAGTAGAAGGGTCCTGGTGGCCCCTCTGTGGCCATCCTTCGCAGAGCAGGATTTAGGAAGCATGCAGCAGGCAAAAGAAAGGGTAGTCCACAGGAGCAAACCGTTATCGTTCTGCTAAGCTCATCACCCACAGGGAAATCTTAGGCGAAGAGCCATCCCTGGCATCAGACCTCAAATAAGAGCTTGTGCTGAATGTTCTTCTAAAAATGGGGTTTGTTCTTTCTCTTCTCTTTTGAAACAACAACTGTTAGTGGGTTAAAAGAGAAACATTCAGAAAACATGTTGATTTCAAGAGAAGTCCCCTCAGGGAAAATTCATTTTTAAATGACAAGAGTTTGGGCTCCGAATTTGTCATTTCACAGAAATCTAGAACTTCAGGTTTAAAAAAATCTGTAGGAGAGCGTTGGCGTGATGATCAGCATAATGCTGTACCGCAGGGTATGGCACAGTTTGATCTTTTCTACCTCAGAGTGTACTAGAAGTAACTCAAAGGTTATAATGTATATGAAAAGTTTGATGCTCCACTGTAACTCAGGAAACAAGACAAACATTTCAGTCATTATTACGGGCCTGAATGCGTGTAAAATCTCAAATAATACTTTGACTGTCATATGTATTTTGAAATGTCAAAAGGTGTTGTGCGTACAATCATAAAATAATAAAAAATATGTAAAAGACAATTATAAAAGGAAATTAAGCACCACAAGTGTATATTTCTTGAACCTGCACACTGTTTTAATTTTGTTCTAAATTTGTCTTTTAAAACATATATTAACTCTGACCTGGAACAAAATTTACTTCAAACTCTTAGTGTTATTGCCACAGGCTGGAAATACGGAACTCCAATTAGCTCTGTGCTAAATGCCTGTACATCAGCTTTACTCCTGCTGGCTGCGTAATCAAGGCTCTTAGCACTGAGCCTCCCAGCAAAAGGCTCCTGGAAGAGCAGGAACCACCACTAACTTCCAGGCTTCCAGGAACAGCTTCCAAGGCTCTGCCAACCCCCTCCAGTACGGGAGCTCATGGAGCGAGAAGTTGTCTTTCCGGTAGCCAGGAATCAAAGCCACAAACTTGTAATTGTTATATGAATTACACTCCATTTAAGGTTACAAATCTCCCAACATTTCCTCTCTTTTAAAAGCTATATTTATATAGAAATGCATATTTCAGGCCATAAGATAACTGTGAGAATAAATACTTGCTCGTGTTTTCTACTGGTGTGGTTACAGCATTTGCTTTTGAAAAATGCATCCAAATGCGCAGTTCTGCAAAGGTATTTACATTTCCTAATTAACACACACAGCCTGCTTCAAACAGAACAGAAGGAGCAAAGACAAAATCATTAGAAATACAAGGCAAAACACTCCAGACGTGTTAAATCATTCAGCAATCACTTGGAAAAACAGCAGACAAACAAAGCCACTTCTCCATTCCCCCATCATTGCTGAATGCTAGCCTAGGAACCAGAGCTAAACACACCTTATCTGAGACATCTTCTTAAGAGCTGCTGCAGAATCAGCACTTGTATTTGCCTGTACCTTTCTGAGTCTTTAAAAGCCAGTACAGTGGGATAGGCTTCAATTTGCTTTCACACTTCAGACTGAAAACATGCTAACAAATTACGCATTGAATATTTATTCCAAAACAAATCCTAACATGCTGTAGACATCATTAGCAGTTCAATGGGACTGGCTGCATTCAGTTGGATTCCAGCTGTTCTCAGGCGTATTTTATAAGCTAACTGATGCAGTCTGCAAGTTTAAAAAACCCCAAGGAAGTGTTTTCAGTCACTCACAGACACAGAGAGCCACTTCAAGCTTTCTTCTGCCTTTCCCCGATACCCACAACTAGCTGTGTCCTTGGTGAGTAATGACACACGCATTGTTTGAGACAAAGTGAGCAAAGCTGGAAATATGATGGATTCTGTAGAATAAGAGCAGTCTAATTCCCTCTAGAGACTCTCTGCTTCCTGTTATCTATGAGACACTGGAAGACTGTGAATAAATAAGTAGATCTAGAAGAAAGACTACGTATTTCTTGAAGTGGAAACTGCTAACACTTGTACTTTTCCCTTTGTGTTTGTTTCAAATTTAAAGTCGATCTGATAAGAAAAAAAGAACGACAAGGACTATTTCATTGCTTTGTCTGAAAGTGATTGTTTTCTTTCTATATTAAAAAGAAAAGTCTCTTTATCTGGTATCAAAAAAAACTAAAGGAAAAAATAAACCTGACAAAATGAACCATTCTTTGGACTGAATAGAAAATCTCAGGGTAACTCAGAACATCCAACGTTAGTTGCAGAGTTAAAACAACTACTCCTTCTCTTCCTGTCATTTGACATGGATCCCATGGCATTTTATTGTTGCATCCTCACAGCATTGTGCTCAGCATGTTTCAGAGTGGTTCCCAGGAAAGAGGTTGGAAAACCTGCAGTTGCACATCTCACTTTCACCTGCAGCGTAGTGCTGCATATCCCTATGTTCAGTACAGGAACAACATGAATGTAACCTACCGCGTATTCACTATTCAGCTTTTAATGGAAAGTGTTTGCAAAGGAGAACACAGTGGCAGCAGACTCTTCTCCCTCCATCCCTGCAAGCGCACTGGTGGTCACTTCTCCCCCCTCAGCTGACCTTAGCTCATCCCTCTCCCTCCTGCTGAGGTTGTGTTGTCTGGATTTTGCAGAAGCTGATTAAAAGATGCACATTTTATACTGCAAGCTTGCTGGTGAGAGCTGTGATAACACCAGCCTCCTATTTTTCATCTTGACTGATCGTATTTAACAGCCTGCCCTGTTACATATGATTTACTGGTACTTGTAAAAGCACAGGAATTGACTGGGTTAGTTTTTTGAACAATGCTTTTGATCGTCTTTAATTTAATGGGCCAAGTAGAAACTAGCTGCTGAAATGAATTCTTTATTGCTACTGTCATTGCACACACAAATTATGAGATTTCTTATGGGGAATAACAGTCACTTGTCTGTGAGATAAACATTAAATAAGAACAATAACCAAGCTGAAATAGGTATGCTGTAACACACACCCCCTAAACCCCACAACAAGGCATAGAAAATATAAAATCCTTCAGCTCTCTAATTTCRTAGACTGTTGGGTGGCAAGTCCAACCTGGTGGACAGAGCTGAGGTCTGGAACAAGCAACAACCTGATGCTCAGGAGTTTGGATCAGGACTGCAGGCACAAACAAGGGAGCCCAGAGCTGCATCAGTATCCTGAAGGTGAACCAAAGTTTCAAAACACAGCAGAGTTTAGAGGTACCAACCTGGATTTTCTGTGGGTTTCTATGTTCTGAGGGAATGATGTGGCTGAGCAAGACCAGACAGGGATGAGACCATAGAGGAAGCTGTATTACATGAAGAGAATAAAAACTATGCAGAGCGATGTAAACCACTTCTCAAATCCTTACACACAGTGGTTGAGCCATACTTTCTTTTTTTGAACTTCATGAGTTTCCTGCAGGCCCATTTCTCCAGCGTGGCAAGGTCCCTCTGAACTGCAGCCCTGCCCTCCAGCATATTGACCAACTCCCCCTGATTTGCTGTCCTCTGTGAGCTTGCTGAGGGAGTGTTCTATCCCACTGTTCAGTTTTTTAATGAAGATGGTAAGCAGTATTTGCCCAGTATCAATCCCTAATAGATGCCAAAGTCTGCCAGCTGGACTTTGTACCTCTGATCACAACACCCTGAGCCTGATGGTCTAGTCAGTTTTCCACCCACCTCATTGTCCACCTGAGGTCTGCAGCAAGCTGAGATACTCTAGGACTTTTTCCCAGACAATCACACATGAACCTGGGTATGAGAAGGGAATTGCAGGAAGAGGTTTCAGGCCACACTCACGCTGTTGAGTGGCTACTGGCATGATTTCATGTGGAGAATGTCACTCCCAGGCTTGATCTGTGTGAACCCCCTCCAGAACTGGAAGCCTGGAGCAGATGAAACCAATGCTCCTGGGCAGGAAATAACCTAGGTCTAAAGCAATTTAATTATAACAAACTGATTGCAGCACTGGGTGAATGCACTATACTGCTTCTGGATCTAAGCAGGTATGCCTGCATGGTGTTTTACTTTGACTCTCCAGACCTGTCAGCACCAGCTCAGGAATCGCTGCCCATCTGAATCCCCTTTCCATTGCACAGCATGGACATGCTCTTCTTGGATTACTAACTGCTGTGGTGTGTTATGCTGAGGTTTTTTTATGCATCCTGAAGGGCTCATCAGATACACCACTAACTGCACCATGTCAAACTGAAGGGTTTTGCCCAAATTATGACAGAATTAGATCCTGGTTTGATTTACCATCTGAATTGTCCCATGGTGAACATTAATCTACRGGGGTTGTAAAACAAATCCCCTGTGAGGGTGGGAAGTTGTTAATCTGCTGTCTCTGAACATTGCCTTCTGCAGATATTCCCACATTTTCAGAGAAATTTAAAACAGAAAGTTCAGTATATGTGCCTCAAAGATCATATATTTTTATCAACATCTGTGGAAAGAGGAAGCTTATATGTCTTTTCAGAGGTGGATCTTAGCTGCAAAGTTCCTGACAGCTGCTTTTACCTCTCTTTAAACAAAATATGAAACAATAATAGAAATGGTAAATATTAGTTAGGTTATCACTGTATTTCTCAAAGCAGCTAATATGTTTAAGTGAATTTAAAGGACCTGTCTCAGTTTTTCTATTCAAGTATGCCTTTTTTTTCCCCATTTTCTGTATGTTGACAGGTATGCAATATGAAAAGGGTCTAATAACACACAAAAAGGGCTGTGCAACACACTGGAAACTAATCAAGTGCATTCTTCCCATAGACTAGTTGAAAAGCAATCAGTTGATGTCTTCAAAACAATTTGCATGACAATGATCTTCAACTGCTATTATCCCATGCCAGAATTTTTTTTTATCATCTGAATCACTGCACAGCAGCGGCTATAGGAGTCCATTTTCATTAATTAAACGTGATTTATACCCTGTAGTCCAATTTATTTGATCAGCACTTTTAGTGAAATATCAGGAGTATAATCTCTCTTGAGCAGTTGACTTTTTTTTTTTTAAATGAGAATTTACAGCACAGGTGGTCTTCTCAGGTAACATCTAACACATGAAAGCTTTCATGTGATTTTTGTTGGTTATTTTCCACTCATTAATATAGGTAGATATACTCCTTTGTGAATTAATTTCCTATTCATACATAGTTAAAATGATGTACATCTCTGAAATACAAATGCAATTCTTACATCACCTGATATTCCACTCTTCCAGAAATAGTCTTTACATTTAAATGATTGCCATCCTCTTTGTGAAATACTTTCTCCCCCTTTTACTTTCGTAGAAGATGCGTATACAATACATGCAGTGTCTGTGCACTTTAGCTGTAACTGTGGAGTGCTCTAAGCACTTTAGTTTAGTAACTGCGATGTCTTGCCCAGGAGATTGGACAGATGCAGTATGTGCTTATAAACACATATGCAACATCAAGCCCTACAGCAATTACTACTAGATGATTGCTAGGAGTATTATACATAGAATATCTATCATATCGTTCTCCAAATACACAGAACATATAGAAGAAATCATTGTGGTTTCCCTACTTTTCAAAAGCTTTACTATATGGCTAACTTCAGTAGTGCTGCTCATGGGACAGCCTGGCCTTCTGACTTTGACTGAACGAGGCTGGTGATTTCTTCCTCAAATGCAAAATTCACCCCTAAGGTCATGTTATTGATTCACTTTTTCTTATGGAAAAATACGCCTCACTTGCAAGATGGTGTTGGTTTGTGTTGTAAGTCCTTCCTGCTGGAGGCAGGGATTTCCCGCTGCCCACAAGGAAGGGTACATGGTATGAAGATATGAACCTCTCACCCCCAGCTAATAACTTCCACCAATAGCGGAGATCATCCCACTCCACTTCTGTGCAGTGTCTTGTCTTCTGCCATGGGGTGAAAAAGGAACAGGAAATTGTGGTGGTTTCATTCCTTCCAACTGTGACTCCATGGTGGGGCTAGGCTGCTGCCAGCTCAGCTATGGAGAAACTGGGCTGAGATGGAGGATAGACATGTGCACCACCATGCTCTTCTGTCCTTTGGTATGTCTGTGCACCCAATTGCCATTATGTGATAGTTTGGAAGAATATTAGAAATGTATGCATTCCACCGTTTTCAAAACATTGCATCCCTTCAGTTTGGAGCACTAGTGAAGGTTTCTTTGGTGTTGCTGTTGCAGCGATGAGGCTGGCTGCCTCCCCAAGCATGACATTCATCATCTTTATGACATGCCAAGGGAGGTGGGGGGTGGATTAATTTTTAGTATACCTTCAAACATTTTTGAAACACTGATTTTATTTCTCTGCTCCCTTATTGTTATCCATCTCCTGCCCTGTGATGTCCAGCAATAATGCCAGACCTGCCCAGCATAGACTGGTGGCCTGTGCCAATGATTGTTCTTTCCACTTTGCAACAGCACTACAAGCAGACCTTTTACAGTGTCTGTACATGCAGACTTTCAACCTTTACATCCTCTATCTGCTGCAGGACATCCTTTTGGAGACTGGCATTTTCAGCACACCCATGCACTTTCTCTGCCGTATTTAAAATATGGAATCTGACACAATTTTAAAGGGCTTTTGTTAGATGCCTTTGTTTGCCTGGGATCAGAAAGCCCAAAGCAATACGAACACTTCACTGCCCTTTCTCCACTTGCTTCATTTGATCTGTAGCATCTTCCTTCTGATTTAATAAAGAATTCAATTTTAAAAAGATGGTTTTGTGCTTCATTGTTTAATAGATGTGCAAAACTGTCCAAAGGATACTTAAACAGAAGATTTTACATTCTATAGGGCTCCCTATCACATTGGGATCTACAGACAGTGTTCATATATTATTGCAGGAGAGGCAGGATTAGACTTGCTAAAACCCCTTCTCTTTAACTTTGCTTTGATTTATTTCAGCCTTTTCTTCCATCAGATACTTAGCATTGTGAGGAACTATAACACCGTTWTAATAAAAAAAATCATGACTTGACCACAGATACATCTGCTGCTACCTTGGCTCATATAAAAAGTAAACCAGAGCACTGGACTAATGTAGTTTTTTTTTCTTCTGTCAGTTGTGTATAATAACAGCAACTTCCCAAACTTGCCAGCTGTCCCTGTTCAGGATCTGTGTCTGACTGTTTGCATAACACAGCCAGGTACCCCTACTTTACATGTTTAGTTTCCTTCCAGAATAAAACAGCCAAGTTTTACCTCATCTGACTGAGTCTCCCTATCAAGACCAGACTATAAATTCAGTGAGGTGGTGGCAACAGGCTCCATACACTGGTGCATCCAGTCTTTGCTGGTACAAACAGAGGTGTCTTGCTGGGAGGAGGCTGGGCAGGTGACTGGAGCCCCTGACTTCCAGAGTGGGAGAGATCATTTCAACTCTTTTCCAGTTGTAATGGATCTAACCCATTCCGGCAGCATCTCTCCTGGCTCTCTGCTACTATGGCTTGCATAAGCAAGCACATGGGCAATCCCCAGCACATCCCTGGCATGGAGAGGCCATGGTGGGCTGCTGGATTGAAACCTGCCTCCTGTTCTGCACACTGACAGCTTCCCAGCTGCGACAAAGCTTAGGAAACAACAGCAGAGTCAGACTAATGGCCTTGCAATGGGAAGAACAAAACTGACGTCTCTCCAGTGTGAGCCTGAACACTGCGCTTCCTGCATAGGGCACACCTGTATGGACCCATGCACCCACAGACATAAGGACTGAACACCGCACTCTACACAGCTTGGAGGGAAGTAAATCCAATTCAGAAGCTATGCTGCTCTGTCTCCACTGGGCCTATTAACTCAGACACAGCATGGTGCTAACAGCTCTTAGGGCCAGCTTGAAGCACAGGCAAAGAGTTTCCATTTGTGTGCCCCTATGGAAGCAGACATACCCAAGGTTACTGGAGGGTCATGCAAAGACAGTAACAAATGCTCTGAAGGAAACTATGCTGAGACTGACTAATGATGTCAGAAAACATCTACTGACAACCTCAGGACAATGAACAAATGAAGGTTGTTTGGAAGGAAAAAAATGGGAGAATTTCTCATAATGATCCAAATTCTATATGGACTTCTATTTTTCAGCTTTGTCTCCAGAGGTAGTAAAATTCAGCAAAAAATTAGTCTTTCATTTCATAGATTAAATAATTTCATAGATTAAAAACCCAAATTAAAAGTCAACTTTAGCTTTCCACCAGCCTCAGTAATTCTTTTCCCCTTCAGCATTTATGCCCTGATGTGATTGCAAACATTATCCTCTTTCTGGAAACCTACTGCTTGATCAATATTGCTTTGCATTAAGTTGTAACTTCTGCTCTCCTGTGTGGGTCTGAGATTTGGAACCTGTGCAAACTCAGAAGTGACATCCTGAACCATTTGATTAGTCCTGCCTATGCTAGATTTTGCATGTCCACATTAGCATGATTGCATATCAAACACCACGGTTCCAGCTCATTGCAGTGCTCCAATACTGAAACCTCCCTGGCAAGGACTCACTCGTGTGAGGCTGCACAAGTAGTAAAAGACCCAGGATTTCTAACAGTCTTCTTGCCTGTGACAAAAGAACCCCGGAGGCCAGAAAAGCTCCTCTACAGAAACTTGAAATAGCCCTTTAAAGCTTATCATGCCAATGCCACTAGGTGGAAAAGAAAGGCTTTTGCTGGAGGTATCTAGGGGCAAATCTGATACTAATCAAATGCTGCTGTAGCCTGAAATGACATAATCTAGCTAGGGACCAGAAGAGAGGAAAGGAAGCTCAAAGGAAAAGAAAAAAATAAAGGAAGAAAATTTGAAAAGGAAACAAAAATTGGTACCACCTTTTATCCATATATTCTGTTGATAGATTGGTCCGTTCCCCAGTTAGTGAGTGCAGATGATGGAAGTAAACAGTTTTCTGACAGTAAGAGACAGTCATTCCTGACTGTGTTGGACAAAAGACCACATCCTTCTCCCTTGACTTTCACTTAGCTGGACTACATAAGGTGAATGGTTTCAGCTTCATGTTCCCTGACAGATTTTCCAAGCCACTGATCATAGCAGTAAGTCCTTTTCTGCAAGTGTTAAGTTAACCAGGTGTATTGGGTTTGCGTGGCAAGATTTTGGTAGCAGGAGGGCTACAGGGGTGGCTTCTGTGAGAAGCTGCTAGAAGCTTCACCCCATGTCCGACAGAGTCAATGCCAGCTGGCTCCAAGACAGAGCCGCCGCTGGCCAAGATTGAGCCCATCAGCGATGGTGGTAGTGCCTCTGTGATAACGTATTTAAGAAGGGGGGAAACTGCTGTACAACAGCAGCCAGAAGAGAGGAGTGAGAATATGTGGGAGAAACAATTCCGGAGCAGAGATTCCCCTGCAGCCTGTGGCGAAGACCATGGTGAGGCAGGCTGTCCCCCTGCAGCCCATGGAGGTCCACGGTGGAGCAGATATCCACGTGCAGCCCGTGGAGGATCCCACACCGGAGCAGGTGGATGTGCCTGAAGGAGGCTGTGGCCCCGTGGGAAGCCCGCGCTGGAGCAGGCTCCTAGCAGGAGCTGTGGCCCCGTGGAGAGAGGAGCCCACGCTGGAGCAGGTTTTCTGGCAGGTCTTGTGACCCCGTGGGAAGGACTCACATTGGAGAAGTTCGTGGAGGGGGACCCCACACTGGAGCAGGGGAAGAGTGTGAGGAGGAAGCAGCAGCAAAGACAACATGTGATGAACTGACCACAACCCCCATTCCCCATCCCTCCTGCACCACGGGTGGGGGGAGGTAGAGAAATCGGGAGTGAAGTTGAGCCCAGGAAGAAGAGAGGGGTAGGGGTAAGGTGTTTTAATATTTGGTTTTATTTCTCAATACCCTACTCTGATTTGCTTGGCAATAAATGAAATTAATTTCCCCGAGCCAAGTCTGTTTTGCCTGTGACAGTAATTGGTGAGTGATCTCTCCTCGTCCTTATCTCGACCCACGAGCCTTTCGTCGTATTTTTCTCCCTCTGTCCAGCTGAGGAGGGGAAGTGAAACAGCGGCTTGGTGGGCACCTGGCGTCCAGCCAAGGTCAACCCACCACACCAGGTTAATCTATCTTGAAACTGGGTGACCAGAACTAGTAATGCATAAAGTCTTTGTCTCATATTTTGTACTGATTTTTCCTTCCCAGCTTCATTTGCAGTGTGTGTTATCAAACCAGTGGGACTTACATAGACATGAAACACTCTGTTGAATAAGAGCCAGACTGGATAAGGCTGGTGACTTACGCAAAATTCTTTATTTTGGAACCTAAACTGTTAGATCTAATCTGAACTTGATGGAATTTCTATACTCTTATTGAAGCGCTCTCTTTCTTTAATCCTTACTATTCTGTATACACATACACAACCCTTTACTCAAGACCATGAAGTGGCCTAGCCAACCTGTCTCTCTAAAGGAAAATGCTGAGTGGAAAAAGTCTGATTTGTCTTTCTGCATAATGTTCTCTCTAAACAGGCAGATATGAAGCTACAATATTTTAGGGACAGAAGTAGAAAAGCATTTAAAAATTAAAAATCAAACCTAAAGGAGAATCTTAGGAGAGAGGGGACAATAGAAATGGGAAAACAATAAGGCAGTGGAAAAGCAAGGAAAGATTCATGAAAGTGGAACTAGGGGTTGTTTCTGTGAGAAAATACGTAGAGCCATGAAAACTGCGGGAGTAAAGAAAGATTCAGGCACGTCCAGGTTCTTGCAGCTCCAAGGTTCCAGCTTGAACCTGGAACCTTGAACCATAGAAAAGCTCTCTGAAAAAACACGGTGGCTTTGGAGAATAACTTTGTGTCAGATAATCTGTGGAACAAATCCAGGTACTGTTTAAGTCAAATAAATTCATATTTCATTACTGTCATACAAACACAGTGGAGTATGTTTCACTCATTAAAATACGATGTTACACCTCATGCACCCCATTGTCTTAGTGATCTATGAAGTGCTTTCCAGGAATATGAATCTTGAAACCATATTCTTCCTTCCCCTCCACATTAGAAGATGCAATATTGATCTTAGTAGCCACATGCAAGAGTTTAATGACCAGTTCAGGCACAGGTTTCTCACCAGTAAGTTCCTCCAATTATGGCTTTAAAAATGTCTGTTGTTTTTAAATGATCACTAATGTTCCTTTCCCTTGAGGGGTTTGGAGGATCTCCTGGGGCCTGAAGAAGCAGGAATGAACATGGAGACACATATAGACCATGGTGCGCAAGAGCTTGCTGTGGTTACAGCAGTATCTCTTGGGCCCTGAGGAACTTCCATGCCTTTCATGAGGCTCCTCAGGGGACTCTGAGATCTTGGCTGATGGACATCCAGGGGCCATGGCAGCGCGGAAAGGTAAGTGTTGGGGCCACATTAGACAGAAAGGCAATGGGACAAACAGGAGGTGGAACAGGGTAGGAGAACATTGTCCACTAGTTGGTAGGAAAGTGCTTGAAGCCCTCTGGGGTGAGGAGATACCATCTGTAACCAGGGGAGAGGGTGTCTACAGACATGCTTTTAAACTTATTTTATAATTATGACCAATAATCATATTGATCCTGCTTGCAAGTCACAATGAACAGCCCTAACTCATCCATTACACCCAAACTCGAGTCTCTACATTGCCAGCACTGAGTATGTAATAGATGTTCACCCTCATCTCTCCCCACTGAGTGGGCAGGCAGATGGGCCAGCTTTAGCAGCCCTCAAGGGCAGGCAGCATGAACTGCTTCTTACTCTCTCAAAAGTGGTTAAGTCCTACCCAAGAAGATACACACCTACATCCTTGCCAAGGGGAACCTGAAGTTCATACACCATGTCCAARTGCCAGGCTAGGGAAGGGGCGGCATGAAACAAGTGTGAGCAGGAGATGGTGGAGAGATGCACATGTTTTTCAACAAAAAATGCATTTGGCAGAAAACTGGAAACTTTCCTGTGTGAGACGCTACAAATTACTGCTGCCTGATTTGAGACATAGCTGGATCAAGCTGAAGGAGGGCTTAGGTAAAGAAACGAGACTAGTTCTTTTTGCTTTATTTACTTGCCTCCTTCTCCCTCTCTGAGTGAAAACACCACAAACTGCTTAAACTTAGAGGGCAGTATTCTCATCTTTGCAAGCATAACTAGCAATGAATTATCTGCTCAAARGAATGCTTTGTTGTCTAAAGCAATGCAATGTTTTCAAAAAGCTGTTTGATGAGAACCAATAATATATACACTAAATCTCTGGCATGTGTAGTTAGGGACACTAAATGCCTTCAACTCCAGACACAGTTCACAAAATGAGATTATAGCTGTGTTGTTGACTGTGTTTCAAAGAGACTACAGCAAATAGAGTCCAAATCAGCACATTGGCAATGTGGCCAAGAATGGCATGAAAATTAATCGAGTAAGCAGTAAAATAGCATCATAATAAGGTTTCTGCATTTCTTGGCGTAATGCAGATGGTGTTTCAAGTACACAAGTTTGGAGCACTTACCAGCAGGTGCTGTGGCAGTTTTTGGTGCTGGAAGTAAGCTCCTGCGTGGAGTCGCTGTGCTGCTCAATACCTGCGTTGTACTCTTGCTGCTCCCCTTGGGGACGTCTTTAGAAGATGCGGATGCCTTAGGAGTGGTTTGCTCTTCATTTCCAAAGCTGGAACCTGCAGGAGACCAAAATYGCTCTAATTATAAGTTCATAAAAAATGTATGTGAACTGTGGCATACAGACTGAGCTTGTATCAGCAATTATAATCTACAAAGACATATTCTCATTGCAACTTGGGCTAAGTTACATGGACTTTCTCCAATACAAACGGTTATGTAGAAATAAAGGGTTCCCAGTAACTTAAACACTAAGTCTTGGCAGCTGTTGGGAGTCTGACTCCAACAGGAACTTAACACCTGCTTTTGGGCTAGCTTCATAAAGGTATCTGGCTGCAATACTCATAAAGAAACCAAGGAATTTCTAAATATCTGGGTGGACGAGTTATTTTTGGCTTTGTAGCTGCTACAGGAGCCACCCTACACACTTACCCTAACACTTGGGAGTTGCTGGTTGTCAGAGTAAGGGGGAATAGCCGGGCTCAGTGGTGCAAGGCACCGAATTCTCCTACCCAGGAGGAATCTTCCACAAACAGTCCCTCAGACCACACTCAGACATTTGAATAATAAGATGAAAACAAAAAAAAAATTCTGCCTTAACTCTCACATCCACTTCAATCGTATTCTCGTAATGAATCTTAGGTTGCCAAGGTTTCCAGTTTATACTGACCTCTTTCAAAACCTCTAATGGGTTTGGTTTCCTCCTGCATTTGCCATCTAGGAAATAATGACATCCTAGGCTCCTTGTAATCAATCTTTTCTTAACATTTGAAAAAGGCAAAGTTGGAGTGTATTCTTTATCTGTTGAGTAGGAAGCCTAGGAGGAGCAAAAGTTTACGACATGTCTGGACTTGAACATTTGCAGAAGGATGAACATTTTGTTTGAAAAAATGAGTGGAGATAGTGGCAAGAAATACATAGGATTTCAGAAAAGGGCTATAATTTTTATTTCTATTATTTTAAAAAGATACAATACAATACTATTTAGGTACTGCCTGCAGGAAAATGATAACATTATTTTAATAATTGGCATGTCCAAGTCTCCAGTATTTTTAAGATGTAGGCTTCTTAAATGTGTGCAAGTAAAGCAGAGATTTTTTTTTTGCCTTTCTTACTGAAAATGCACTAGAAAAAAAGTGCAGGTTGGAAAAGAAAATCCTCTTTTCTGATAAAGGAAGAATATACCTTTTGGCTCTGACAAAACAGCGTTAAGTTTTGCTGTGTCTTCAAGGCTGCTTGCATATAGGTCTTAATTTAAAGCGCATATCTGCAGTATACATGGACTTCTAAAAACATATTTGACCTTTGTTCAAATAATAAGCCACATTAAAAATTCAAACAAAACAGTCTACTGTATACTATGCAGGAACAGGAAAACCTGAAGCATTTGTTGTCTTTACACTGCTGTGCACATAACAACCCCTCAGCACATCAGGTCGTTGTTTTATAGCTGAACTACACGRATTTTTCACTTGTGTAACAAACGTTTAAGATTACGTGCTGATTTACCTGCTGACAGAACACTGCTGACTTCAGTAAAGTCATGTCAGCAGAATGTCTGGCCCAGCCTGGCCCAGTCTCCTCTGCAGCTGTGCACGAGGACACCTCTACCAGGTGCCAGGGGGATGTTAAGCACGCGTGTCCACCTCAGTCCGTCTGCACCATGTGCCTGACGTTACTCCTGAAGTGGTCTCAGACATGAGCTCGCCCAGCCGGTTTGGATAGCACCGCTTGTAGACAATTTTTTGTTTCCTCAGTTATTTGTTTAAAAGTTTCAACTGTAGAAACACTAACCTTGAAGAGGAAATTATTCCTATTATTTGCAGAGAAATGCCATTCAAATGCTCTTTAATTGAAACCCTTTATTGTGAAATGTATTATATGGAGAACGTTTCAACTCACAAATCTGGCCAAACGGAAGCCAGGAACCCATAACGAGGTGTCCAGGGGAGTTACATAACCTCTTATTAAAAAAAAAATTAAAAAGCTTTTCTAGGTATTGAAGATGAAGCGTTGCCAGCTACAAACGCTTCTACTGTCTAAAACACAGCATAAGAGGTCTGCTAATTACAGAAATGAGAGGGTGGGAAAGCTGACAAACACGGCCTCATCAGGTCCCCGGAATCAGAAATGCCTGGTGCCTGGAGAGAGCTGGCCGTGCACCTCGTGCCGTGGCTGGACAAACCCCTTCAGCAGAAAAAAAGCAAAGCAAAAAAGCAATTCAGCTTTTGATCTTTTAATAAGAAATGGACTCAGGGAGACAAGCTGCATCGCTGTACTGGGTGTCTGTGGCAAGGTGTTGGGAGGCTGCAGGGGTGGCCTGTGTCAGGAGAGGCCAGGGCTGCCCTGTGCCAGACACAGCCGGTTCCAGCCGGTTCCAGCCGGCTCTAACAGGCCCACCGCAGGACACAGCTGGGACCATCGGCCAAGCAGGAGGCACCTCTGGGAAAACGTATTTAAGAAAGGGCAAAACACTGCCCTGCAGTGAGGAGTGAGGAAACAAGTGTGAGAAACAGCCCTGCGAGCACCAGGGTCAGAGAAGAAGGAGGGGGAGGAGGTGTTCCCTGCAGTCCCTGGAGAAGACCATGGTGAAGCAGGTATTTCCCTGCACATTGCGGAGAGGACCACGGTGGAGCAGATATCCACACTGCAGCCCATAGAGGACCCCACGCCAGAGCAGGTGGACATGACCCGAAGGAAGCTGCAGCCCGTGGAGAGCCCTTGCAGGAGCAGGCCCCTGGCAGGAGCTGTGGCCCCTGGAGAGGAGCCCACGCAGGAGCAGGTTTATCCTGAGGGACTGCAGCCTGTGGGAAGGACCCATGCTGGAGCAGGGAAAAGTGTGAAGAGGAAGAAGCAGCAGAGAGGAACTATTATGGACTGACCGCAACCCCCGCCCCATTCCCTGTCCCCCTGCGCTGCTTGGGGTGACGGATGGAGGAGGTGGAAGAGTTGGGAAAGGAGTAGTGAAGTTGAGCCTGGGAAAATGGCGGGGGGGGGGGGGGGGAAGTTGTTTTAGTTTTTCTGTCTTTGTTTCTCACCACTCAACTCTATTTTAATTGGAAATATATTAAATAATTTTTCCCAAGTCAAGTCTGTTTAGCATGTGACAGTAATTGGTATTGGATCTCCCTGTCTTTTTCTCTACCCATGAGCTTTTTCATCTTATTTTCTTCCCCATCCTGTCGAGGAGGGGTAGTGAAGGAGTGGCTGGGTGGGTGTCTGGCAGCCAGCCAAGGTCAACTCACCACAACAGCAATATCAATATATCCAGGATTTGCTGAAATAAGGTCAATGTTTAACAGAAGAGACAATATCTCCCACTTTGCTGTTCAGTCAGAGATGGAGTTTGGAAAGAGACAGTGAGGTACRACAATACGTGCAGGTATAATATGCCCCAAAAAGCAAACGTTTGCTGCTTCCATGGATATCACTAGGGCAGCGTCTAGTTCCCCAGGAGCAGGGCAAGGCGAGGTCCACCTTGCGAGGTCCACCAATGGTGCTGGATTCCACTTTTCTTTTCAAATAGCATTCAAAGAAGAAATGAAATTAAAGATCCAGGAAAATGCATATTCCTCATGATCTAAGAGGAAAATAAAGGTTTTCATTTACTCAGAGGAATTCACTTCTTGAAGGAAAATCAGAAAGATTATTCATCAGATGGTACTTGTCAGTCCATCATGAGATAATGCCTTCCACTGTTATCTGCAGCAGGTGAGTCAGTAGCATCTGCCCTCCCAGAATACCAGTTCTTATTTTTCAGTAAAAGCCTGTACAGAAACACCAGATGTGCAGTGCGTGAACAGTTTCCAGGTGATCGCATCCTCTGTTGTATTGTACCTCTTCCCTCCTACTCCTCTACTTTTGCATTTTATCTAAACCAGGGGAGACTCCTTGCCTGCCTTTGAAGCACCTGGCAAGTCATTTGGGTGCTCCTACATAAAACACCCTGTATTTTTGCAGACTCTGTGCTCTATGAAGATCAACATTGCTGACTTTGCAGTAGAGTATTTAACAGACTATTAACGATCTGCTGGAGCTAAAGGCCTTCAGCCTCACTTTTATCATCTCCTCACTATGAGCACCAAGGAATCCTACTCTTCTGCTTGTGAAAAAAATACAGGGAAGAAGAAAAGGTGTTTGAAGACTTGCAAGTACTTTGGAGAGTCTCAGCTGCACCCACTCATCCCCTACACAGTTATGCCAGTAAAGACATGTAGAAGTCAGGGCTGGCAACATATTGTAGGCTGCGTGTTCAAAGAAAACCATGACCAAAATCCCACTGGCTCCCAGATGGCTTGAGCCACCCTCTCTCCATATCTGCCACCGTCCTCTTCACCATCTGGCCCTGCCCTGCAGCAGCTCACTTCAGGGGCTCCTCACCCTCGGAAGAGAAAGGCTCTTTTGTACGTGTCACTAGGAGTTTGTGTCTCTTGTAGGTGTTCCTTTTCTGGAATTATTTACAAAATTTACAAAAAGGCATGGAAATATGGTATGATATTACATGCAACTGCAAAACCAGCAGGAGCATGCGTTGGGGGGAATTCTGTGTTTGATGAGAAATTAATTAAGCCATGTTGTATGGGCAGGTCTTCCTCCGAGAGCAGATAGCGATAGGAAGGGCTGCGTTTTGGAGCCCCACAGCCACAGATTTCCCTGCCTGCACTCGAGGGCAATAAAGTCTCCTTCTGTTGGAGAACTTGGGTCCATTCTAGAAAAACAGCTTGTCTCACAATGCCTACGGGTCTCTGTTTTGCTGAGGAACAGACCCCAAAAAAGTATTAAAGCATGAGTGCAGCTGCTTCTGTGGCTCCCTGTCTCATGGGCTGCTATGTGAAGCCTGTCAAAATGGAGTGAGTTTCCAGCTCTTCATAGCAGGTCAAGCATTCGCTGCGCTGGCAGCGGGCTTGGAGCTGTTAGCTCCCTGCCGCAGCTGTAATCACATCCGAGACGCTGGGAACGTGCTGGCATCGTGCATGTTCACTGAAGCACAAACATTTACCCAGGCTAACWGCAAGCCCTTTCCATCTTAAAGATTCTTAAACGCTACTTGATGCCAAGTTTAATGACAACAAAGGTACGTCTAGCTGTTGCAGCAGCGAGCCCACTTAGCATTTCTAAAGCACTTCCCAGCCACAGAACTCAATGAGCTTTACAAATAACGAAGGAGTTGAGCTGCTCTCCAAACTCACACAGCAAGGGAATAGGAGAGACAGACTGAGAAAGTGAGCAGGAAAACCTGAGGATGAATGAGGCTAGAATGACTTTTTTCACCTGCAAAACATTGGGCTGTATTATTCCTCTGGGTTTTACTAGGCTGCACTTCTGTGCCCCAGTTTTCAAGCACAAATACAAGCACAAAATGAAACAAAATCACTGCTATGGGTAATGATCTGATAAGGAAAATACCTAAACTACTGTGAATAATCAGGTGATGTTTAAAACAAAAACCCGCAAGACACACTTTTCACTAAATYGGAATATTTGCCCATCCTTCAATTAATGTCCACTCTTTATTTCTGATTTTTACTTGTAAAGTGGTAAGTAATTTTTATAGATTGATTACAAGATAACGCAGCCTGTCAACTGAGCTTTTTATTTCACTGTTCTAAGGGTTACTCTTTTAAAGTCCCACACTGTATATTTCAATATAACGTTTCACAGTGTAATTATCAAGAGACACAATTGAATGTACAGCTCTGTAGCTCAAGCTGAAACAATGCTATTGACCAAGCGGTACAGTGTGATCATTAGTCCTGAGGGGTTACCATGCTATTACGAAGTTATGATAGTAGACGAGATTACTAGCCGGCTAATTTGTTTTTTTGTCTTTGCTGAGAACCAGTGCCTGGTATTTCCTGATACAACAGGCCAAATGTGCAACAGATCAGGGACAAGCTGATGACAGGTTTCTTTTCCGTCCAGAACAAGAAGAGGCTTAAGGATTGATGTTCACACAATGCTTAAACCTAGCTTACGTACCTCAAAGTATTTTTTCTCATTGCATTTTTTTTGTCTCAAAGGTGTTTGAGCAATAATCACCCATAACACATTTATTTTAGAGGAGGTTTGTGCATGCCCACATGCCTTTCTAAAAGCTGATTTTTCAGAAGTCTTAGCATTCAAAACTGAAACCTGAATTTTGAATTTTGAGCTTAATAACTTCCACCAAAATAAGGAGCCAAATCTGCAGTGCCTATCAACACAGGAGCCAGCTCTCTGAGCTTTAGATGGCTTTGGGTCTCTGCACTGCAGATTGGTACCTCTGAGACAGCCCCTTCATTGCCAGGGAGGGAGTTTGGTGCCATCATTGATGATTAATGACAGCTATGTGATCAGTCATGGCTTTTGTACACTACCACTTACACCATCTGTAAGAAACTGCTGCATGTCCATCCTTCTCCCCATGCCCTCCAGTCATAAAGCCAAGCACCTTTCTCCTATGACACCTGCTGTTGGATGGTTTTGGTCCCTCAGATCTGGCCATGCAGAGAGCTGTTGGGGCACCTGAAGGGTAGGAACCCTGCAAAGCTGAGCATTGCYGAAGAGCTGCAAAAGCACTTCTGTGCAGAAGCACTGGCAGGCTCCTCCTTCACCTCCAGCTGCCTGTGAAGGCTCCTGCAGCCAGAGGCTGGATCCTGCACTTCCAACTGATCCAGGCATGCAAAACACAGAGGTGGTGTTTCTGGCAGGGCGGAGGGAAGCATCACCTCTTCAGGATGTGCTTTCCTAACTCAACTGGCAGTTGCACCACCAGGGCAGCACTGGCAACCCTACTCATGGCAGGATGCCCTTGCAGACACGGCCTTTAGTTGAGGCTTGGTCTATCAGGCTGTATCTACGCTGCTAAATAAAAGCCAGCCAAGTGGTGTAGGCTGGCTCATCCTGACACCACTCAGGCTTACTATGGCAGCTTTTCTGGAGAGAGTTAGAGCGGACCAAACCACAGCCACAGTGTGAAGAAGAGGGCAAGGTATCAGCAGACCAGGCCTGGCCTGGCCTCCAGCGCAGCTGGACATGCAAGCCAAGCAGCATCTGCTGAACCAGGCTATGTGTGCTCCCAGCCCTCGGCAAAGGAGGTCATTCAGCTTAGCCTCACCTGCAACAAAGTAGATTTAAGAGAAGTGGAGATGTTTTGCCTCTGTTTGCTAGAGCATGACCATGGACAATACGTGCGGCTCTGCTGACATGTGATAACTTGTCATGTCTTGGTAACTTGATTGTATGTTCCTCATTTGGATCTGACAATTTGGCTCTAGTTTTTAGTTTTAGCCAGGTTGCAATTTTAACCTAAATACTTCCCAAAATTTAGCTCCATCTCCATTACTCAGAAAGCATTTGAAGAGTCCACTGTTTGTAAAGCTGGTGAAAGGCAAATTGGAAAGAGAAATATTTTGACTTAAGTTAGTCAGATAAAAGTTATGTTTACATGAATAAATATTTATCCTTCATTTTGTTCTTCCACCATAAATATCTACAATTCTTCATGGAACAGAAGGCAAAAGAACAGTATTTCGTAGTATTTCTGCATTGGCTTGTGTGGATCAAACCCTACATCTGCCAGTGTGCAACAATGTGGTAGAAGCAATCAAGCTTTGTGGCACTTCTGTAATTAACTCAGTATAAACAAACAAAACTGATAATCTAATTCTGTATATTCACATGGAATTGAAGCGCCTTCCTTTTGCATGTTTTACTGTTTTTGATGACTCAGAGCTTTTGAAATCTAGATTAATTTTTGTGGCATGGATTCATCTTCAATGTCCTTCATACATAATAGATAGTAGAAATATAGCCTTCTGCTGATGCACCTCCTTGTATCAATACTAACTTATTCATCTCACCTCACCAATTAAAATACACATTTTAGGATCCAGTTAAAAGGATTTCTTACTTGAGTGGAGTTACATGCTGCTCCCTACCGAATTGTTACAAGCCTCATTGGGCGAGGTGAAAATTTCACCACAAAGTAAAACTGCGGTATGTGTTAGTGGGAGTTGCAGACAACTTGCTGACTATGCCACGCTTTGGAGCACAGAACACATTTTATTTGGGATCTTGTGAAATGTTACACCTCTACCAGGCAAGATGAGCATTTCATTACGTACTAAAATTTCACTGCATGTTGGTGGTAGCTTTGCCTACCACTGGTGGCTTGTACAGCTGCTTGGCTAGCTGATCATTTGTATAGCTGGCTAATTAAAGCCTCACAGAGTATAGAGTGAAGACAGCATAGTATTTTGCTGATCAATCATAATTTTGTCAGAAAGGGTAACCGTATTGGATTTGCATGGACAGGTTTTGGTAGTGGGGGGGGCTACAGGGGTGGCCTCTGTGAGAAGATGCCAGAAGCTTCACCCACGTCTGATAGAGCCAATGCCAGCTGGCTCCAAGGCGGACCTGCTGCTGGCCAAGGCCGAGCCTGTCAGCAGCCCGTGGTGAAGACCATGGTGAGGCAGGCTATCCCCCTGCAGCCCATGGAGGTCCACAGTGGAGCAGATATCCACCTGCAGCCCGTGGAGGACCCCACGCCGGAGCAGGTAGATGCCTGAAGGAGGCTGTGACCCCGTGGGAAGCCCACACTGGAGCAAGCTCCTGGCAGGACCTGTGGCCCCATGGAGAGAGGAGCCCGCTCTGGAGCAGGTTTTCTGGCAGGGCTTGTGACCCTGTGGGGGACCCACGCTGGAGCAGTCTGTTCCTGAAGGACTGCACCCCATGGAAGGGACCCACGCTGGAGCAGTTTGTGAAGAACTGCAGCCTGTGGGAAGGACTCGCGTTGGAGAAGTTCATGGAGGACTGTCTGCCATGGGAGGGACCCCACACTGGAGCAGGGCAAGAGTGTGAGGAGTCCTCCCCCTGAGGAGGAAGGAGCGGCAGAGAAAACATGTGATGAACTGACCGCAACCTCCATTCCCCGTCCCCCTGCGCTGCGCGRGGGGAGGAGGTAGAGAAAATGGGGAGTGAAGTTGAGCCCAGGAAGAAGGGAGGGATGGGGGGAAGGTGTTTTAAGATTTTTATTTCTCACTACCCTAGTCTGATTTGATYGGTAATAAATTAAATTAATTTCCCCAAGTCGAGTCTGTTTTGCCCATGACGGTAATTGCTGAGTGATCTTTCCCTATCCTTATCTCCACCCATGAGCCTTTCGTTATATTTTCTCTCCCCTGTCCAGCTGAGGAGGCGAGTGATAGAGTGGCTTTGGTGGGCACCTGGCCAGGGTCAACCCACCACAGTACCATAACGTTATCTTGCCAAAGAAAGACACCTAGACAATGCAGACATTTTAAAATGGGCCCGAGACATCACTGCGTATCCACCTTCTTAAGGGGCCATCTCTTGGCACAACTTGGAGCTGAATTGCCAAAGGTCATTCATGACCAAATCTTCCCTGCAAACTTTTCTCATTCAGTGTATGGCTCTGATTACAGTGACAAGAAACATCCCATGTCACGAGCACCCTGCTGAAGTGTCTTGTGTGGTACCCTGAGGAGCTGAGGCAGTAGGACTACATACTGGGGAAATGTTTGCTTCTCTAACTGAGAAGAGAGAAACATATCTGCAGTAACCTTCTCCTAGACATACGAATGAAGATTTCTAACAGATCAGATCAGAGTAACCTGATCTTATTGTATAATTACTGAAGCCTATCAATTACTTGTAGGAAGGGCTGCTTCTTAACACCTGAGGTACACTTGAAGGCAAGCAAGTACACATAGCACTTCTGGAAGCTCTACTTGCTGACACAAGTTAAGAAGAACATCCTACGTATCAATTAAACACTTAAATTAATCTCAGCTGATTCATTTTTGGAGAGAAAATAAGTAGCTATAATCCAAGCAACAKATTTTTAAAAATCCTGTGTTCAGTAAATTTACTGAAATGAACTGTTATTGAAGGCTGAATTTGTAAGAAATACTGTATTTGATCCCAATGAAGGCAACTGAACTGTTGTCTTCAATGCAAGCCAAGTTAGACTTTGGATGAGTGCTTTAGGAAAAATGCTACTCTCTATAGTAAGCAAAAAGCACATGAAGTAAAACAGGAGCACAGTTTTACGTCACATATTTGTGTGGCAGAGAATCATACACTCTTACAGAGGAAATGGATGAATACAGGTCCAAGGGCCACTTCTCCCCCTTGTTGCCCAGCAGAGTAGTCCTCCACACCGCAACAATTCCCAGGCACTGTAGAGCTGTCAAAGTAACACCAAGCATTGACGGCACTTTTGCCAAGGACACATGTGCTTTCCAATGTCCTCAGCTGCCAGAATGGCCCCTGGGATCACCAGTGTTGCCCAAAAGTTAGAACAAGCAGAAAGAAGATACAGATAACATCCATTTTCTACTAGCACTAAAGCATTAATGGCATGTATCAAGGGGGCAATTTTCCTGGGTAGGAAGATTTTGATGTTCCTGGGTAGTACTTCAGTTCCAGCATCCACATTTCTAGAAACACCAGTTCTGTAACACAACTTGTGCTCATGACCATCTGCTCTAATGGCACCATGCCTACTTCTAAACTGGCATGCCAGTTTTAACAGGGCACAGACACCCATGAAAGATAGGATTAGAAGTGACATCTGCTCTGCAAGAAGTTCCTCCTGATGCCAAGAAGTGCCAAATTAGAGCCACATGCCTTATTATAAGGAATGACATCTGTTGACACTTGTGGGCATTATATCATCAACAAATGCCTCTTTCCTGGAATTGCTGCTTCTAATTTGCTTGAGCACTGGCTTGGAGTGCCATATTTGGACACTTAAAGGGATATAATCCTTGGTAAAAGTGTTAATGACATTCCAGTGGTGTTAATGAATTTCCATCAGCGTTAGCAATCCATACTGGATGCCACAGCTCACCAGACTAGGAGAGGTTAAGCAATGCCCTAACAATTGTCAGTGCTTAAGGTCTGGAAGCATTCAGTCCTGCCCCTCCTTGCCAAGGCACAGTAACGTGTGTGCTACAGTTTACGTGGAATTATGCTAGATCAAAGAGCTAGTAAMTGTGTCTGCCTCCTTCCTTGGCATAACAATGACTTCAGAGCATGCAATATGGGCTAAGGAGGGGAGATGTCATACTGAAGCCTCAAGATGGATAAGCCCTAGAGAGTCTCCAGTTAGTCACTAATTAATTGCATTTTATGAGCTCAGGTACTGATCCTCAAAGCTGCTTAGGAACTTAACTCCTACTTCATTTCACATTCAAATTCAACTCACACTACTTATTCTTAATCACCATCTCAGCCCTGAAGGAGTTTCAAACCAACAGATGTCTCCATTTCAGAGTATGAAGGATGCAAGCAGTTGAGCAGAACCTCCCATGAATGCTGAGCAGTGCTTTGGTTGGAGGAGAAAGCTGATGCCAGGCACCAAAGCTGCACTGTGCTTTGGAGACATGCAGGGAAACATCTAAGCTGTTCAGAGCAGCCATTCAGTGTGCTCAGAACGTGTTCATCCTCTTGGACAACATGCTGTTCAAGGAAAAATTTTGCCCATCTTTTATAGAATAGCTTGGGTTAGCCTGGCTGACCGGGGCACAATCTGAGCCTCCTTCTCCCACACCCCTGGAGAACGCCAGACCCAGTGGGTACAACTATCTGTCCTGCTGGAGTTGAGCCACCAGCGGACAAGGAAAGAGGCAGGGCTGCCCTTGTCACTCATGCCCAAGAAACTGCCTAATTCTCACAGAGCCACTCCTGCATCTTTTAGAAAATGAGAATCAGGGCTTGATGTGTAAAACACAATGTTTACCACTCCCCATGCCTAGAATACCAAGAGTTTCCACAGTGGGCACATATTCATAGAGTCATAGAATCATAGAACCGTTTAGGTTGAAAAAGACCTTTAAGATCATCAAGTCCAACCGTTAACCTAGCACTGCCAAGTCCATCACTAAACCATGTCCCTAAGCACCACATTTACACGTCTTTTACATACCTCCAGGGATGGTGAGTCAACCAATTCCCTGGGCAGCCTGTTCCAATGCTTGACAACCCTTTCGGTGAAGAAAGTTTTCCTAATAGCCAATCTAAACCTCCCCTGGTGCAACTTGAGGCCATTTCCTCTTGTCTTATCGCTTGTTACTTGGGAGAAGAGACCAACACCCACCTCACTACAACCTCCTTTCAGGTAGTTGTAGAGAGTGATGAGGCCTTCCCTCAGCCTCCTTTTCTCCAGGATAAACAACCCCAGTTCCCTCAGCCGCTCCTCATAAGACTTGTTCTCCAGACCCTTCACCAGCTTTGTTGCTCTTCTTTGGACACACTCCAGCACCTCAATGTCTTTCTTGTAGTGAGGGGCCCAAAACTGAACACAGTATTCGAGGTGGGGCCTCACCAGTGCCAAGTACAGGGGCACGATCACTTCCCTACTCCTGCTGGCCACGCTATTTCTGATACAGGCCAGGATGCTGTTGACCTTCTTGGCCACCTGGGCACACTGCCGGCTCATGTTCAGCCAGCTGTGGACCAACATCCCCAGGTCCTTTTCTGCCGGGCAGCTTTCCAGCCACTCTTCCCCAAGCCTGTAGCGTTGCATGGGGTTGTTGCGACCCAAGTGCAGGACCCGGCACTCAGCCTTGTTGAACCTCAACAAAATTGGCCTCGGCCCATCAATCCAGCCTGTCCAGATCCCTCTGCAGAGCCTTCCTACCCTCAAGCAGATCAACACTCCTGCCCAACTTGGTGTTTTCTGCAAACTTACTGAGGGTGCACTCGATCCCCTTGTCCAGATCATTAGTAAAGACATTAAACAGAACTGGCCCCAATACTGAGCCCTGGGGAACACCAYTTGTGACCGGCCACCAACTGGATTTAACTCCATTCACCACAACCCTTTSGGCCCGGCCATCCAGCCAGTTTTTTACCCAGCGAAGAGTATGCCCATCCAAGCCATGAGCAGCCAGGGGAAATGGTGTCAAAGGCTTCACTAAAGTCTAGGTAGACAACATCCCCAGCCTTTCCCTCATCCACTAAGTGGGTCATCTTGTCGTAGAAGATCAGGTTAGTCAAGCAGGACCTGCCTTTCATAAATCCATGCTGACTGGGCCTGATCGCTTGGTTATCCTGTACGTGAAGTTATCTTCCACACACTTCAGCAACCTCCTAGACTGTTTCCTCTCTGCTGTATTGTATTTCCAGCAGACATCTTGTAAGTTGAAGTCCCCCATGAGAATTCCTGCCCCTTCCCCCCCAGCATATCTCCTACAGTGAGGATAAGTGCAAATGAGAGTTGCAGGACTATCAGATGTTTCCAACTTTTTTGATTTGTTTGAATTTTCCTTCTGGAAATCCTTCTGGTGGTGTGGACCTTTTGTGAAATGTCATGTATTTATTTCTGTATAGCATATGAGAACCTGCTTTTCCCAGTTAACTTTCACGAACTCCTTTGTAAGTAATGCACTGTGCTGCTCTGTGCTGGCTCCTGTCTTGATTTGTGTTTTGTGGCTATTTCAGATGTCAAACAGAAAAAAATCTATAGCAAAATAAAAATCTGATAAAAATTGTTGAGTAGTCCAGAGTTTCAACAGTCAGGAAACATGTTTCAGTGGAAAGCTTTATTCTTCCCCATGCACTGGGTATACTGTCTTTTAAGGCTCCAAAAATAAGCTTGACTTGTAGAATTCTGCTGATTAAATGATGTTTTCCTCATAAAACATCTTAACCAGTTTGATCAAACTAAGTTTTGTTTTAATAAATACTGTCAGTTATGAGGAGCCTGGAAGTAAAACTGCAATTCAAAAACACCTGGAGAGAGAAACCTACAAGCAAAACGGGTGTCTATTATAAATGGCATTATCCATGGAGAGTAGGCGTAAATTTTCAATATGTGACCTGTTAAAAATTTTCGTCATCTCATGTTTACTAAAAACAGTGCCTTTAGTAGATGATTTTGAGCAAAATTCAGTTATTTTACAATAAGCTAATTTTACAATTAGCAATACTAAATGCTGTGACCCAGTGATCCAGTTAGTTAAATAAGTTTTACAAAGTGTTTTAGCCATGATTATATTTCTGTGAACTGAAATAATCTAAACCAGTTGGCCCATAACATTTTGCAGGGAACAGATGTTTAATTGCATTTATTGCATTTATTTCACAAAATGAAAGCTCTTAAAAGTATATAAAGTCAAAATTCTGTTGAAACCCACAGGGGTTAAATAGAGGAGGTAGGTTCTTAAAAACTGACCATGCCTTTACAGAACAAATTATTTAACCTTTCTACTTGATAAAGTATCAAACATTTTGTTCATTTGATCCTTTTACAGTTTTTTTCCCCCTTCCTATTTGAATTTAACTGACTGGTAGTAGTAGGGGCACCAGTGACACAGTTAAGCAAAACCTGCGCAAGATCAAGCAGGATTTCAGAGCCCTGGGGGCCCAAGTGAAAGGGACAGGGGCCCAAGTGATCTTCTCCTCTGTGTTGCCAGTCAGAAGTTGACACATCATACAGATCAATACCTGGCTTTGTGGCTGGTATTGTCGCCAGGGCTTTGGTTTCTATGATCATGGGACATTCTTTGACAAATACAGCCTATTGGGGAGATCAGCTATCTAGACGAGGCAGGAAAATCTTCGGTAGCAGATTGGCTGACGTAGTGAATTGTGCTTTAAACTAATGAACTTGGGGGGTAGGGTCCACAGCTGCAACACCTGTATATCCATAAGCAACAGGGTGGATGAGTGCACCTACCAGAGTAGAGAGCAATGCTCCCGAACCCTTTCCAAAGGCAAGTACATACGTAGTCTGGGGAACAAACAGGAGGAACTGGAACTCTGTGTCCAATTTGAGAGTTATGATGTCATAGGAATCACAGAAACTTGGTGGGAAAATTCACATGACTAGAAGACCACAATGGATGGCTACAAACTCTTTCAGAAAGATAGGAAGGGAAGAAGAAGTGGAGTTGCACTTTATGTAAAAGAGAAATTTGAATGTATAGAGGTGAGCTATGCAGTACTGTCTCCAGTTCTGGTCCCCACAATTCAAAAAAGACATGGACAAACTGGAGACGGTCCACAGGAGGGCCATGAAGATGATCAAAGGGCTGGAGAACCTGCCCTATGAGGAAAGACTGAAGGTGTTAGGTCTTTTCTCCCTGGAGAAGAGAAGGCTCAGGGGGGACCCCATCACAGTATTCTAGTACTTAAAGGGCTCTTACAAAGAGGACAGAGGCTCTCCCTTCACAAGGAGCCACACGGAGAAGACAAGGGGCAACAGGTACAAGCTGCACTGGGAGAGGTTTCATCTCAACAGAAGAAAGAGATTTTTTATGGTGAGAACAATCAATCACTGGAACAACCTCCCCAGGGACGTGGTAGAGCCCCCACGGCTGGACGTTTTCAAGATGTGATTGGACAGGATGCTAGATAATCTCACCTAGGCTCCCTTTCCCACAAACGGTTGGACCAAATGATCTTTCAAGGTTCCTTCCAACATGGGCTATTCTATGATTCTATGAAAGGGAAAGAATAAATGAAGAATCCCAATTTCCAATGCCAGGCTTAAAATAAGGACTATACACCACTACTTGCTCAGACAGTTGTAATATAAATGATGGTATTATAATACCATTTATGCTCTAGACATATATTTTTTGCTGGGTTTGTAAATGTGAGAGATACCAGTCTGATTACTCAGAATATGGAAATCTACACTTCAGAGAGCAAACACAGCCTGGGCAGCCAGGCGTGAAATTCCTCGTCTGACCGCAGCGCCCCAGCGCTCTTGCCACGTGCCCTGGCACCGGGGAGTCTTCTCTGAGCAAGTGGCTTTTGTGGGCAGAAGCCGTGTTATGCCATGTCAGCATGTTACATCATGGTATCTGCTACTTTTACACAGATGTTATAGTTACTCTTAAATCAAAGGCTGCTGAATTGAAAATACTTTAGGGTGCCAGAGGTGATCTGTGGGTAGAATTCTTACTTCAAGAGGCTAATGAATACATCCAGGGGCACTGGCAGTAATATCACAATTTCCTGGACTAGCACTGGTTGCTTGGATTGAAATTACACAAGTTATAAAAAGGTCATTAATCCGTTCCTGGTCTTCTGCGTCAGTGGGCAAGTTGCTGCCAGGCTGGACCCATGACTGCAACATCCATTTTGACATGACATAACACTGTGACATACAGGTAAAAACTTTTTTAGGATTGGACTCTGACATTGTTACTAAAATGGCAGGTAAACTTGATAAAGGAAATGACATTCTAAAAAACCATGTTTGTACATAAAAGACCCCTCTGATCTATTCCAACAAGCATTCGGTCCCAGCAATTTTATGATTCTTCTTTTTTAAGCCAGCAAATCCACCCCCTGTCAACACTGCTAAGTGGAGCACCATTACTCTTTTATGCCTGATCAATACTTAAAGGCCTCTCYGAAAATAACTTGGATGGTGCTTTAGTCATGACAGTGAGTTAACTTGTTAGGACATTGTCAGGCGCAGACAACCAAGCACAATTTACACAAACTAAAAGATCTCTTATTTGGGAAAAAACATTTTATTTTTCAAAACTTCAGATTCAGTAGGAGAGCAGGCTCATGGTTTGTAATGAAATTAGGATGTGTACCATCATCCTTTTCCAACAGCACTCAGGAAACCACTGTAAAGAAGCACAATTAAATGGTATTTCATTGGATACAGCAAACTGCACTCAAGCAAGGCCTTCCAATGATGCCAGTGGAAGATGCATGTCCCACCTAGTCTTTATGTGGCAAACAAAACTATATGAGCTGTGTATGGCTTGAAGGCTGCACATGTCCTACAGATAATACGAAGTTTGATTCATTGTATGTGCCTAGGAAAAATATTCGGTAGTTCAAAGACACATTCTGCTGCTATGTGTTTGCCCCTGCCAAGCCACAGCTGTGTGTCCAGTCAGGAGGGAGGGGAAGGGTGAGCACGTACCACCCGGACACTCCTGAGGGCCCGTAACTGAGCCACGGGCAGATCTCCCTCCCACATCCTTTCCAACAGCCTCTGCTTACAATATCTGCTAACAGCCCCATGAGCAGGGGGTAACACAGCATCCTCTCTGAAGGGACAAGCTTCACAGGAGGAGAACATGGCTGTGTAGATTGGGCTGTCTTGCACCTGGCCTGGCTGGGACATCTGACACTGTTTGGTTGGACGGACCCCATGCTCCTGCAAGGCCGTTCCAGCTCCATCAAGAGGACATGCAATGCCCCTTGGAGCTGGCTGTTTAAACGTAACTACCAGGCTTTACACAAATCTGAATACCAAAAGTGTTGAAGCTTTGCCACGAACAATGCTTAGTTAGCCATAAAGCACCCAACCAATGCTATTCAAAAACAAGTGGGAAGTCCTCCTTTGGTTTTGCTTGGTTTCAGCAACCTGCAGCAGAGTTGGAAACCCTGAGCGTCCCTGCCTACAGAGCCCATGGCCAGGATGTGAAGGATTCTGATAATTTCAAATTAGGCAATGAAATAGAAAGTAGAACTTAAATCATGGTTGTGAACTGTGATTCTTCACATGTCCCGGGAGGAACGTTGCCACCGAGGATGAGGAAAAGGCTGAGGTACTTAATGCCTTCTTCGCCTCAGTCTTTAATAGTCAGACCAGTTATCCTCAGGGTATTCAGCCCCCTGAGCTGGAAGACGGGGACAGTGAGCAGGATAAACCCCCCATAATCCAGGAGGAAGCAGTGAATGACCTGCTATGCCACTTGGACGCTCACGAGTCCATGGGGCCAGATGGGATCCACCCGAGAGTGCTGAGGGAGCTGGCGGAGGAGCTTGCCAAGCCACTCTCCATCATTTATCAGCGGTCCTGGTTAACGGGGGAGGTCCCGGACGACTGGAGGCTTGCCAATGTGACGCCCATCTACAAGAAGGGCCGGAAGGAGGACCCGGAGAACTACAGGCCTGTCAGCCTGACCTCGGTGCCGGGGAAGATTATGGAGCGGTTCATCTTGGGGGCGCTCGCAAGCCATGTGCGGGACAACCAGGGGATCAGGCCCAGCCAGCATGGGTTCACGAAAGGTAGGTCCTGCTTGACCAACCTGATCTCCTTCTATGACCAGGTGACCCGCCTAGTGGATGAGGGAAAGGCTGTGGATGTGGTCTACCTGGACTTCAGTAAAGCCTTCGACACTGTCTCCCACAGCATTCTCCTAGACAAGCTGGCGGCTCATGGCCTAGACAGGTGTACTCTGCACTGGGTAAAAAACTGGCTGGGCGGCTGGGCCCAGAGAGTTGTGGTGAATGGAGCGAAGTCCACTTGGCGGCCGGTCACGAGCGGTGTCCCCCAGGGTTCCGTTTTGAGGCTGGTCTTGTTTAATATCTTTATCAACGATCTGGACGAGGGGACTGAGTGCTCCCTCAGTCAGTTTGCAGACAACACCAAGCTGGCCGGGAGTGTCCATCTGCTCGAGGGTAGGAAGGCTCTGCAGAGGGACCTGGACAGGCTGGATCGATGGGCTGAGGCCAACTGCATGAGGTTCAACAAGGCCAAGTGCCGGGTCCTGCACTTTGGCCACAACAACCCCATGCAACGCTACAGGCTGGGGGAAGAGTGGCTGGAAAGCTGCCTGGCGGAAAAGGACCTGGGGGTGCTGGTTGATAGCCRGCTGARTATGAGCCAGCAGTGTGCCCAGGTGGCCAAGAAGGCCAACGGCATCCTGGCCTGTATCAGAAATAGCGTGGCCAGCAGGAGTAGGGAAGTGATTGTCCCCCTGTACTCGGCACTGGTGAGGCCCCACCTCAAATACTGTGTTCAGTTTTGGGCCCCTCACTACAAGAAGGACATTGAGGTGCTGGAGCGTGTCCAGAGGAGGGCAACAAAGCTGGTGAAGAGCCTGGAGAGCAAGTCTTATGAGGAGCGGCTGAGGGAACTGGAACTATTTAGTCTGAAGAAGAGGAGGCTCAGGGGAGACCTTATCGCTCTCTACAACTACCTGAAAGGAGGTTGCAGCAAGGTGGGTGTTGGTCTCTTCTGCCAAGCAACTAGCGATAGTACGAGAGGAAATGGCCTCAAGTTGCACCAGGGGAGGTTTAGATTGGACATTAGGAAAAATTTCTTTACTGAAAGAGTGGTTAAACATTGGAACAGGCTGCCCAGGGAAGTGGTGGAGTCACCATCCCTGGAAGTATTTAAAAGACGTGTAGATGAGGCGCTTAGGGACATAGTTTAGTGGGCATGGTGGTGTTGGGTTGACGGTTGGACTTGATGATCTTAGAGGTCTTTTCCAACCTTAATGATTCTATGATTCTATGATTCTGTCACCGCCAAATCCATGAGGACCCACTGGGGCCATTCAGTGCTTCCAGGCCATGGTCTTTTAAGGTTTTGGGTACTTGGTTGGATTTTGGGCTTAGATCAGGGAGGGAAGAGGTTACTTTGTTTTGCAAAAAGTCTCTATTCATAAAATCATGTTTCTAAATCCATCCCTTTTAAAAAGCAAGGTTCTGATGTTACAAAGAGGCGTAATTACCTGTACCCTTGCCATTGATCTTTTTCTTAATTAGGACCTTTGAAGATAAATTCATATCTGGCATGTGAAAACTGAACTGCAGGATTAACCAGAAATATCCTATTAATTTCACCTCTGCATGAATTGTCCTGTAGTTAAGACCTGTAAGGAACTACTTAAATAAGAGCTTTTTAGTCATACATTTAGTACATGGGTTATTGAAGTAGGAGAGCTTCTCATTTTGTACAATTTTAAATCCCAKTAAATTTTTTTATGACACCTGAAATTATTAACAGGATCAAGAAAGGGTATGTGTATGTGGGGAGTGGGGTGGGGGGTGAGCGAGTGTGAGGGGGTCAAATTATTTTAAGGAGGCATAAAGTACAGTCAGAAGTATGATTTGTAGTGTTTTATACAAACACAAATAATGTCCTTTTGTATTGCAGGCACATTTAATTAACTGTGTGTGCATTGCACAAGTGCAGAAATATTAAACCAGAGCGTTGTCTACTGGAAAATTGTAATTCAAGTGATTTCCATAGTACTTCAGTTGCAGGAAAAGGTCTCCAAAGCCCCAATGCTCTTGACGAGGAGTTGGATAGCTTTTACCACTGCTAACGAATGGCAGAAGCCTCAGGAGAGTGCAAGTGGCAGATCTGCCTTGGAGACTCTCCCGCGTTGCTTTGCTGGCTCTGCAGAGTTTTTCCTTCTCCTCCACGGTGGCACAGTCTGACAGGCCCACCACATGCCCTTGGTGTTTCCCTTACATTCCTGGGCCCTGAAGGCAGGTGGTTACGTGAAATCTCAGCTGCTATTACTGTAAAYGAAACTTCTACTCCTTTTTTTTTTTTTCCTTCTTCAGCACAGAAATGTAGCCTGAGAGCATCTCCAAGATCTTTCTTTTAAAGAAATATCCTGGGTTTTTTTGAAAGTGCATGAACACTGATATCACATTACACTACTGTGATAACATGCAGGTTAAAGGTGCATTTGCTCTGAGGAGTTCTTAAAAAGCTCCTCCTTCTCTCAGTTAAACATAAACAAAGATCTCAGGCCATTTGAGTCCTAGTCCCTGACATTTAAACATGTGGGTAGTAGCACAGCTTTGGAGCAATGACACTGAAGACAAAGAAGGAGGCTCTTAGAGGAGACAGAGCAGGCTTCCTACTGCAGAAAGGCCAATATTGGTTAAAACTCCATGTATTTTCTTTTTAAAATCCTTAGGATCAGAGAGACRTGAATATCATAGAATCATAGAATAGTTTGGGTTGGAAGGGACCTTTAAAGGTCATCTAGTCCAACCCCCCTGCCATGGGCAGGGACATCTTCAACTAGATCAGGTTGCTCAGAGCACCGTCCAACCTCACCTTGAATGTTTCCAGCGATGGGGCATCTACCACCCCTCTGGGCAACCTGTTCCAGTGTTTCACCACCCTCAGCGTAAAAGATTTCTTCCTTTTATCTAGTCTGAATCTACCCTCTTTTAGTTTAAAGCCATTCCCCCTTGTCCTGTTGCAACAGGCCCTGCTAAAAAGTTTGTCCCCATCTTTCTTATAAGGCCCCTTTAAGTACTGATAGGCTGCAATAAGGTCTCCCCAAAGCCTTCTCTTTTCCAGGCTGAACAACCCCAACTCTCTCAGCCTTTCCTCATAGCAGAGGTGTTCCATCCCCCTGATCATTTTTGTTGCCCTCCTCTGGTCCTGCTCCAACAGGTCCGTGTCTTTCTTATGCTGAGGGCTCCAGAGCTGGATGCAGTACTCCAGGTGGGGTCTCACCAGAGCAGAGTAGAGGGGCAGAATCCCCTCCCTCGACCTGCTGGCCACGCTTCTTTTGATGCAGCCCAGGATACGGCTGGGCTTCTGGGCTGCGAGCGCACATTGTTGGCTCATGTCCAGCTTTTCATCCASCAGTACCCCCAAGTCCTTCTTGGCAGGGCTGCTCTCAGTCCCTTCATCCCCCAGCCTGTATTGATACTGGGGGTTGCCCCGACCCAGGTGCAGGACCTTGCACTTGGCCTTGTTGAACCCCATGAGGTTCACACAGGCCCACTTCTCGAGCTTGTCCAGGTCCCTCTGGATGGCATGCCTTCCCTCAGGCGTGTCGACAGCACCACTCAGCTTGGTGTCATCTGCAAACTTGCGGAGGGTGCACTCGATCCCACCGTCTATGTCATTGATGAAGATATTAAACAGTACCAGTCCCAATACGGACCCATGTGGGACACCACTCATCACTGATCTCCATCTGGACATTGAGCCGTTGACCACTGCCCTCTGGATGCGACCATCTAACCAATTCCTCACCCACCGGACAGTCCACCCATCCAATCCATACCTCTCCAGTGTAGAGAGAAGGATGTTGTGGGGGACCATGTCAAAGGCCTTACAGAGGTCCAGACAGACAACATCTGTAGCCCTTCCCATATCCACTGATGTAGTCACTCCATCATAGAAGGCCACTAGGTTAGTCAGGCAGGACTTGCCCTTGGTGAAGCCATGCTGGCTGTCTCGAATCACCTCCCTGTCCTCCATGTGCCTTAGCATAGCTTTCAGAAGGATCTGTTCCATGATCTTCCCAGGCACAGAGGTGAGTCTGACTGGCCTGTAGTTCCCCAGGTCTTCCTTTTTTCCCTTTTTAAAAACGGGGGTTATGTTTCCCCTTTTCCAGTCAGTGGGAACTTCACCAGACTGCCACGACTTCTCAAATACGATGGATAGTGGCTTAGCAACTTCATCCACCAGTTCCTTCAAGACCCGCGGATGGATCTCATCGGGTCCCATGTACTTGTGCACCTTCAGTGTGCACCAAGCCTGTCCATGTCTCCCTCCAAACTTCCTAAGTCCCATGGATGCAGGAGGGAGTGGAAGATATTGCTGAGGCTCTTTGCAGAAAGGTATGAATCCTTTCTGCATCAAAATTAGAAAATGTATATATGAGACCTGATTTCACCAGGACCTAGACATAATACAGGCACCTTTTATTTTACCTGTTGGTTCTGGTAGTCAGTAGAGAGTCACACAAGTGAGCACAAGTGTTTTACATGCTGGTGGAGAAAAGAGGGAGAGAAAGAGTTGCTGTTCACTACCTGAATTCTCCAAACAGCCTTCAAGGAAGAATGATCCAGCCTGTCCCAGCCCTACACCCCATATCCCCAACCCTGCCTGGAAGTGAGGGAAGGATGCAGGCTCACAACAAGGGCTCACTGGAAGAGTGACCTACAACTACTGGCCAAAAATAAGGTGAACCCACAGCTCCCCTCCTCATCTTTTGTTACCTTGGTTATCTTTTCTTTGTAAGCTAAGTAACAGTAGATAATGAATTTGACATAACTGAAGATGCTGCAAGTTTCAGCTGGTGCCCTCTATTCGGTTTCTTTCCCTACAAAGGGAGCAGAGAGCCTGCAGTACGATCCCGGAGTCAGTGTCCTGCAGTCACCACTACGAGTTATCATCTTCTGCAGAGATTCAGACTACAGGTTATTTGTTATCAAGATTTTTCTTCACACTGAAAAATGGAATTAAGTATGTGATGATTAGTAAGACAGTACTTTGTCTGTGTTAGAGGCAAATACTGGGCAATCAGCCTAGCTTCTCCAGCATCATTTTGTCAATGCTCTTATTTTAGCAAGAGAGCTATGAAGATTAATTAATTGTAAATTGCTTGGGATGAAAGGTATTAGGTAAATATTAGATACTGTTATGAAGAGCATTTGAGAAAAAAAAGTTTATCTATCTGCAGATGAGGTGAGGTTTATCTGCTTTCATTTGCGCCCATGCAATTCTAGTAAATGTGAGAAATCTTTGTTAAAAGCCACCTCCAACCAAGCTGCTAGTGCCTGCAGTGCAATATCACAGTAGTCATTCATTAATGAAACCCACCTTTATCTTGACAGCTTTCATTTTAAAACAGTGTGGCAACCACTGCTGTTCGCCTACAGGAGGTAAGATGTGCTAAGTAATGAGTAATTTATGGGTGTGAATATGAAGTGAATAAATTGTGCTTTAAAACATTTATAAAATGCTACTAGAGGTCTATTATGAATTTTCAGAGCAAAACACCTAGCAAGTTAAACTCACACTAAAAGTGGATGAAAAATAAATTCTATTACATATATATAAAAAAATATATATAAACCATACACACACTACTTTGTAAAAACAATGGGAAAATTTGAGAATTAAAATTATTTGCATAAGGGATTTAAGAAGAAATATATGACACACAACAGGAGTACTGGCTCTGGTAGCAGTATTGCTGTGTATACTTACTCCTTTAGTAACCAATCCTGAGCTTATTCCATTATTATTTTAGCAGAAAGATTTTAAGAAAGTTAACATGGGAGCTGCCAGAGTAGGTTTTCAGGTGCAATCTGAGACCTGAGACAGCTGGAAGAGCAACAGTGAAAGTTGCATTTCTTTTGAGTAAACCACCTAGAACCCAAGCTATGAAATCCATTTCCTGACCTGTATTTCCCAAACCACATGCTGTTTCCCTAAAAGTGAAGCTACTAATGGGCTCCCAGTCAGTGGGGGGCATTTACACTACACACGGGATATTTTTCACATTACAAAAGCAGATGGTTGACATACAAATGACCTCCAATGTAACATTCATATGTTACTGCAGCAGAACAGTTCCTTGCAAAAGGTTGGGTGTGAAAGTAACCAAGAACAATCCTCCTCTCCCAGGGCTGAGCTAATTTGGGCTAATGGGTCTGCTAGTACTGCTAACTGGAGAGCTCACTCTCTTCTCTCTTCTTTAACAGCAAAAAGTCATCTGGGGTTATATCCTCTTGGAAATTTTGCAGGCTAAAAGGATCGTGATTACAGTCCCGTAGCATGAGAAATTACTTTTGTTCAAATATGAGGTGCGCTAACTGTTACTCACTACCAGCTGTCCAGGCTGCTGCCAAAGGACAGATTTTGTTGGCGGTGCTGGTTTCAGACCGGACTGTGCCTAAACACTCATGTCTCACAGTACACAGCGAAAAGCCGCTGTGCCTAGCATCCTTCCCTACACAGAGCCTTACAGTCTTCTGGAGTTAATGAACAATGAAATAATGGTGGAATAGGGAGGAAAAGAAGGCCCACCCTTTGGGAATACTTCTGATACTCCCTGTGATGGACAGCATCTGCTTTATCTGCTCACAGTTTATTGTGCACTTCATGCACGATAATTAGGTGTGGTTGGGTAGCAAAGAAGGTGGCTGCTGTTGACCTGGGAGAAGAGAAGTGATCCTCCTGTGACAGAAGGGTCATCTCTATGGAGAGGCAGGAAAAGAAGAGTGACAACCTGTCCTTGGAGACACCGGGAGACTCCCAAGGAAACCATGGGGGTGTGACACTACCAGGCCTTGGAGATGACAATGTCCCCAGGCTGCTGGGGGCTGGTAGAGCTCAGAAAGTCACCAAAACCAGCTGGACCAAGCAAGACTGGAGGCAAGGACTCATCTGCAGGGAGCATTGAACAAGGGCATGCATCTATTCATGCCCTGTTGTTTAAACCTGTCTCAAATGGCATTGTTCCTAGTTTGTGTTCTAACAAACGTAATTTAGTGATCCAACACCCTTCAAATGGGTCATTCTAACAAAAGTTGTGGGCAGCAGACTGTCAAACCAATGGCCTTGTTGGGCACTGCCAGCTCCTTCAGCGTGACCTGAATTCACCAAGCACCTGCCAAACCCAAGATGAAGAATGAGCTAGTAGAATACAATGCATGGATCACCATAACAGCCTGAGATATTCTGTGTTTAATCTAATGCTGTGAGCAAGCATTTAAAGAGATTCAGTACTTGGTGGTCAGCAACACAACTTCAGATTTTTTTTTTTCATGACTGGGAATTACAAAGAATTTTGTCTGAGAGCAAGAAACAGTACTAGCCCTGCAGGACACACACGGAGATAATATTTTGTATTTTAGACCATATGTCTCCTAAACAAAGTATAGCCATGATTAGAAGTTAAGATCCACTCCACCAGAATCCCAAGCTCAAAAATAGTCAGTAGCTTGTCAGTAGCTGGGAAAAAACAAACAGCTTCAACTTTTATAAGTGGTAACAAATTTTTCCTCTGGATTTACATGACAGTTTCATGAACTTCCTTTGGAGTTTGTTTTGGATCTTGTTTTCTTGTTTATACAGTGAAGAGACAATGGAAGCTTGAAAAACATACTGACTTTTTCAGATTAGTCAACACACCAGATATTGCTGGTTTCTCTGGAAGGTTTGTGAGTTTGTTCAAATTCATAATGAAATTTTAACTGTTACACCCCAGACAGAGTTTTTATCCTCTTTGTATTCTCTGGAATTGAGAAAAAAAGAAAAGTTTTACCAAAGGGTTCCTGTGAGTTTGGAAACGGAACAGATTCTGCTGAAAACCCTCTAAATTAGATTAATCGGGGGTGGGGATTCTTCATGAGTATTTCACCTGGTTCTTGTTAGCAGAATGCAGGGAATTGCAACAAATCAGAGAAGTTTTTGCCCTTTGGGTGATCTGGAAGATCATTTCCATTTAACAATGTCGGTATCATCGCCAACTTCTGTCCATCTATTTATTTTTTCAGCAAGCTGTTTCATGAATAGAAGGACTAATGAAATCTGGTCTCCTTTGACTTTGTGTGCTGTGTGCTTTATACATCTCCACTGCAGTGATGATGACGGCACACCCAAGTACCAGTTATTCCCACCACAATGCTCCCAGCTCCCCATCAGATACAGTGTGAGCCCCTACCACGGTACCCTTAGATCCTCCTTGTCTTTGCAGTCTCAGCGTTCCCCCCCCCCCCCCCGAAAAGGCTCCATAAATAACACACAAGACCTTCATTTCTCTTCCGCAGCCTCTAATTACTACTCAGGCTCTGGTGTTGTGGCAGATTTTGTGCCAGCAGGTCAAACAGGACCCGCATCACTGAGCTCACAAGATAGGATTTTTCTTAGCGGAAAGCACTAATTTGGGTCTCTGACCTTTAGCGAGCTGCTAATTCTTATGAAACCTGTAGGATGTGGAGTGGGTCCTGCCCTCAGAGCAGTTCAAAATGCAGGAAAGATGGACAAATCACAGTTTATTAATACAGGACTAGTCCCACTGGATTACACGAATTTTGTTTTCTTGGGAAACCATGAAAAAACGTTGAGAGAGAGAGACAACCCAAACATTTCATGTATTATGGTATCATTTAAAAATGGAACATCTCCTGGAAAAACAGGGATGGCTTTTGGGGCCCAAGGGAAGGAGGAAAAGCCCTTTGCTGTCTCTTGTCAAATGACTGCAGGGACACTGGAACAGAAGCCTGGATCTGGGTTTTCCAACTGGTGAGCTGTGGGAAGCCTCTCTAATGCTACACGGACACTCCAATTTAAGCAGGAGTACAGTCCTAAATTAGGAGGTTTGACAATAAATTCAGCTGTCATACATCTGCTACTAAAAGAAGAACTATTTTTAAGAAATATGTTATTAACTTAAATGCTACATGAATCCTTCAAAAGCTAAGACTCTGAGTGGATTACTGAAGTGGGAGTACTTTCAGGCTATGCTTAATACATGTCTTATTAATTTAAAGCCTCATGATTGCCTTCAATGTGATTATGACCCAAAATCAACCTCCATTGCATTTGTCAAAGTTGTTGTTAGACTCTTTATGCGGTGGAACAATTACTTCTGAAAGCCTGACTGTTTTTCAGAAGGTAAACACACGAGTCTCTTACTCAGATTACTTGAGCCTTGAGGCCTGGACTCCCCAGGGACTCACTCCACAAAACCAGGACACAGCATCCCACATTACACATAAACAAACACACAGTTGCATACAAAGAACTTGTACAGAGTCATGTTTTCCATTTGCTACCCAGAAGCAGAAAACTGTCCATTAAGAGATGGGGAAGAACTGCTGACAGGTTCTCCTTCCTGGGCCTTTCCAAAGTGCAAAGGGGACGGTGACTGTTTGGATCCCCTGCTATTGGGGAAATCACCACTGGGTTTAGAGCACAGCAAGCTAATATCCCAAGCCTGAATGGGAGTAGATGGGCATGTACAGCACAAAGTGTTACTGGGCTGCCCCAGGGGGTCGATAACCCCATGAGGTTATCTACCCTCAACCGGCAAGGGTTAGAGCCACAAGCCAGTTGCTGTTGAGTGCACCATGGCCATGGCTTAGCCAAGCAGTCAGAACAGCAGAGACTTGCTGGTTCCAGAACGCTATCCTTCCCACAGTCCAGATCAGATGAGACAGTATGTCACCTATTAATTATATGAACAAGTACTATCAGATTATATTTAACACAAACACAGCATCTGACAACTGCTACTAGCTTTCAAGATAAAAGTTCTCTTTATTTATGGCTTCCCTTTCTGTAAACATTTAATTGCTTCCACATCAAGCAATTCTGAAAATACAATAGTCTATATAAGGTCTTTTAAGTATTTACGAAAGGTCTCCTCTAGCAGGGCTTACAGGATGCCTTGAAACAATTCAGTCACAATATGAAACAGAGGTAGAAAATAGTCACAATTACAAAGATATCTGATATCTAGCAACAACTATGACAACGGCAATTCTTTGAAAACAGTGTGTGTAGGTGTACCTATGTCATAGTTTTAAATGGGAATGCTCAAAGATGGCAAACATCTCAGTAAGAAACAAAGCTGAACTGAGAGAGCTCTTGAGTTTGTACAGCCCTTAGCACAATGAGGCTGAACCTGGTTGTGCTCCTTTTTCACCACTGCAGTATGGGTGCAGGGCAATAATAGATAATAGAATCTTTTCAGAACGTCAAGGCCCGGCTTTGAGGAGGTCACTTAAGAACAAAGCATCAGACCTATTGTCAGACAACACATCCAGCTAACCCAGTTTTCTGTTTTCACTGGTGATAAGCAGCAGAGGATGAGGAAAAAGCACAGAAATAGAGCAAAACAGAGTGAAACCTCCCCTCCTCCCAAGGCTTTTCCAGCCTCAAAAGCATGGTGGTTTGGGGGCTTCTGAGTTCAAGGTGCTTTCTGTGTGCAAAGTAGCCCTTGGTGGCTTTCTCCTCTGTGGACTCCTCCAATCTTTGCTTATGCCCATGTAACCTTTTAGCACCCATCACAGCAGTGCCACATTTTAGCCCCTCCTTTTTTTTTGCTCCATACCCACATTTTTGCATTTCTGAAGATCTTGCCCTTTCAGCATACAATCAGCGTGCCTCCGACGAGGCAAACACATGCGATCGGGTTCAACGGAAGATTGCTGAAAGCGGAGGCAGGCTGGCAGCCACTGCGCAAGCCCACCCGGGCAGCCCTCCCACCGCTGTCACTGTGTTCTGCCCTGGCTGTCAGCTGCATGAGCGTGGTGCTGCTTCACCAGCCACCCTGCCCGCTGCTGCCCAGACCCAGAGCTTGCCCTTGCCCGGCCCTGCTGCCTCTCCATCTCTCTGCTTCCCACCTTTCAGCAGAGGATGTATTTTTCTGGCTTTCAAGTTAGCCCAAATGCCTGTTTGGAGCACGTTATGAGGTTAGTTCCTCAGAAAGTAATAAGCCACCTTTGGAAAACAAATCCTTGAGCAGTATCCCAAATGAGTAGCTAAACTGCATCTAGGCATTTCCAAAGACCTCCACTAAAGTGTACAGTCAGTGCACACATGATGCAGAAGTATTTGATTTATACAGTCAGCTCCTACTTACATTTTGATCCCCATGCACTGTTTCTTCTCTTCTAGAAAAGATGCTTGGCTCCCAGTCAGTTGGAGCTACTCCAATATAAAGACCAAGCCTTAATGACCAAGAAAGCCTTTTGATAGAGAGAAGGTGGGTGGTCTCCCCCGACTTTCTTTTTTCCTTTCTCTTCTTCGGCTCTCTTGGTGTGAAGGCATATGTGTGTCATGGAGGGGTGCTGAGTGTAAGGGATGAGTCATTCTCTTTCCTCACTGAGCCCTGTTCAGTGCAGACTTCAGGCACAGAGAAGAAAAACAGACCTTTGTGTTGGAAACGGCCTGGGAACCAACCAGCCTGAGCAGAACCACACAAATCATCCGGATACACAGAGCCCGTTGCTGAGAAATGTATTTCTTGCAGGTCCTCAGTTCCTTATTGACTTGTACACTTCGATGTTCATCAGCAATTGACTCTGAAAGTTTTATTGTAAGCCTCTGCCTCTAAGAAAAAAATATTTGTAAAGGCAATTGAGTTCAGGCTCGGCCTCACATTCCTTTTTAATAAATTTTCCATTACACTGATTGATTTTCATTTTTCAACAATAACGCATGCTATGCAATTACCTAAACGTTTGCAAATCACTTGGTTCCCAGCTGAACCCGACGGGATCCATAAGCAATTTACTTCTATTGCCACTAGAGGTCAGCCACTATCCTGACAACATAGCGTAAAGGCAGAGTAAAATCCATGGTTACATCCTCCGAGACGACATCTTCCGATAAACCAAATCAAGCCTAAGAGAAAACTTGAGATCTTAGTTTACCTGAGGTGGAGCTCGGCCTAGGAACAAACACAGGATTATTTGTTTTCCTCCTGGGTAGTCAAATCCTGTTTTTACTACTTTCTTCTGTCTCTGTATCTGTAATTCTGTAAAATTAGTTATTGATAACATTGGGAAAATATTTAGATGAAAATTCAGATTAGCTAGTCTGCTTGCCTAGGTAATGGGATAAGAAAAGACTAAACATGGAAAACATGCTAGAGGGTAAACTATTCTCAGTGAAGTTGAATTCAGCATTTGATGAAGCAGGCGAGTCCTGCAAGTATGCTGAAAATGGTTCTTTAGGTACAAGTTACACTGTAAATTCATAATTTTGTGAAGGAAACAGGAGTCATTTAATGAACTGATATCAGTTGCCTGATATGAACAACAGGGTTAAAAGAAAATCCTTTCTGTGGAAAAAAACCAAAACACATTCATCTGTTCAATCTCTCCGATCCACCGATCCAGGAAATTATCAGCCTGACCCAGCTTCGCTGATTTGTGCAGGGCTCCTTCTCTGTGCTCCAGCATGAAATGCTCCTGTGAGAACTGAGACCGCAGCCCAACGTGGCACATTGCAGTGAAGGAAAAAGTATGTTGCCATGGGTCAGTGACTGGCTTTTTTTTGGAAATCAATACTGTCAAGAAGATACATGTTTTATTTTGCTGCTGCACAATCATCAAGGCCTTAGACTACAACAACATGCGTAGTGACACCATAAAATACAAATGTGACCTATAATGTAGTTGGTGGGAAGTGCAGCAATGCCTGGAATGAGGTTGTGATGAGGATGCTGGACCTTTTCTTGCCCCACGCATCTGTAACTGCTTCATTGCTGCCCTTGCCCCTGCGCAGGTCAGCGACCAGGCAACATTTCCCTCCACTTGGCACACATCTCAGGAGGATCTGAGCAAAATGCACAGAGACCTTCTTCACTTTTAGCAGCGTATTATACCTAAAAGGAGCATTTCCCTATGATCCTGGAAGTAGGAGAAAGAAGAAAAGAGAAGAGGTGACATCCATTGATTTCCCTCTCTTCATCCCCTACTGGAATAAGAAAAAGGTGATGATATAAAAAAATCTGCTCTGACAGGAGCCAAGAGTCAGGAGACTCAGTCATGATGTTGCCTCTATAGGTAATGACATGATGGGACTCCATACTAAGGCATAAGTGACCAGTCCTAAATATGATGCCAACTGTTAGGATCAACTGAAACACTGCAAGTCTACGTCACGATGTAAAGGGGTTTTGGGGGACAACGGTTGTCTCATCGTCCAATAGGGGAAATCCATAACCCTGAACTCTGCTTCTTCACCACCACTTTGCCATGTGGGAAAATGCATTTTGGCAACTCTACTGGACACATCAATGCCTCCTTCACTGGGGACAAGAGAGACACTGAAGGTTGCTTTCTGGTTCTACACATCAGAGGAATGAAGTTTAACAAAGATGAAACACACAGACAAGGGCAAAACAAAGCACCTAAGCAGCAAACCTCTTCTCATAATAATAGTTTCCACAATTAAGTTTTCAGTAGGGATTACAAATTCACAGACATTTGATATCAATATACCCAACTTTAGTCATCCAGAGTAGATGTACACCAAACATTGCAATTCTCCAACAGTATTTATCTTCAATGGCTTACAAATATCTCTAAACTTGGCTACAGTTAAAGTACCAATCTCTGAAACCTCCTAACAGTTTGTGGTCTTTTGTGGTATTGGACATTCATGTCTAATCTGAATTAGCAAAACATGACCAAGTCAGGGTCCTGAAATGAAATACCTTGAAACCCTGTGACTCGTGGGGGGACCAAAGCATAGATCTAAAAGATGGAAAAAAAGCCAAACTTTTATTCAGTTTTCACATTTGCCACTGACACTTTTGTGACCACAATTAAATCAGCAAAAATGGGATTAATTTGCCCTAAAAAATTTGCTGAATTTGAACCAGTGACTCTACAGTCTCTTTATAATCAGCAGAGAAGAAGAGACATCTGCAGAACCTCTCTTCTAGGAGGACCTGAACCACTTTCAGGAGGTGCCTATTCCTCTTTGCTGATTAGAAAATAAGCCTTTGGTGAGTACTGCAGACTGAGGAAGTCTAACTTTGAGATATCTAATTAGGGCAGATGAATCCCAAACCTAATCTGCTTGGGCCTTTCATTTCTCATTTGCAAAATAATACAATGGGCCATAATAATAAAAGCAATGATAATGATGCTATTAATGCCAAGATGACAAAACTTAGCTCTCTATTCAACTGTAAAATAACCATATGATCTAGCAATGCATGAAGTATTATAATATTTGATTTCATTGTTTTGCTAAGCAACAAAGAAACTGAAAGGCAGTTAAGTGCCAGTAAAAGAGAACAAATATGTGCTGCTGATACGGCTATTTGAAGCTGAGTTGACTAACACTAAGTACCATTTACTGTCAGAAGGCCCTCCTCCAACAGAGGACAAGTTCAGCTCTTTAGCACTTGCTTAGATATAAATGCCCAAATAAGCTATTGATTTAAATGGGACTTCTCAGGTACTGGTGCTTACAGTTAAGTGTTGCCTTAAGTGCTCTGCTGGATTGTAACCTGATCATGGACATTCAAATTACTACACTTCCATGAGAATATAGGATCTGTCACAGTGGGTCAGGTCGATGCTCCGGGTGGGTTTGTGTGCAACTGTAATAATGCACAATTTCAGGGTAAGAAGAATTAGGAGAATTGTCCTGCGACAGTACACGATGAGCCTATTTATTCTGGGGTATTTTTGACAATTTTAGCATTGTAGATTTATTAACTTCTATTCATGCATGTGTACTGTAGATTCAGAGAAAATGTCACGTCTTCAGAGGATATTGGCATAATGTAACTTGATGTAAGAAATTTACAGGAACTTACGATCTGTAAAAATAAAAATCTTTCATCAGGTATTCTGTCTAACCAAACAAAATCTGCTTGTCCTGTGTAAGAAAGCTTCTGAAGCAGAAGTTTTAGCAAGCCTTCTAAGTCCCTATGTTATCAAATGCAATTTGCAAGAGTTGAGCTTTACCCTAAAGAGCAATCTTCCCTAAATCTAAAATATTTCATGGATTAATTCTTTTAAAGCACGAAGCTGTTAGGTGAAATCACAGCATGCAGTTTCATTTAACAAGTCTGTTMTTTTAACTGTAAAATATTAAATAACCAAACTGAAGCTATGGAAGTCTCAAAAATGAAGACTATGAAAGTAGGCACAATGTAAGTGTGGCAGGTGCACCCGCCCTGACGAAAAGACCGGGCGCATCAGGACCACAGCGTCCTTACTTTTCGCACCCTTACTTTCGTGCCTTTAAGGTGGCGAGTGCCAACCGTCATGTACACACCTTGGGTGTCATGTATACATCTCGGGTGAGGAGTAAGAAAGTTAAGGCCCTCAGCCAATTAGAGTTGACCACAGATCAGACTCGACTAGGGTATAAAGGGAGCCCCGCCGGAGGGCAAGTGGAGTTGGTCCTCCTCGGAGCAGCAGGTCTGCAGTCGGGGACTCTCCCCTTGGGTCAGGATGCTGCCCAAGGAAACTCCTCAAGGCTGAGAGCCCTCATCTTATAGGTGAGTGATTGTGCACGTTTTGGATCCTCATTTCTAATGCTGGCTGTGCAGTATTAATTCCTTGTACACCATCCTGAACCGGTGGTTTACTGATGTTGTCAGAGTGTTGAACGATTTTGATGAGCTTCATTTCTGGTTAGTTTTCTGCTAAACAATTTTGGTTTAAATAAAGTTTGTTTTTTCTATCACCTGCCTAATTTGATTTTGTGAGCCTCCGCGACAGTAAGGAACAGGCCACTTGTGACTGACCAGTTTGACTGATATCTTAACTGGGAGATACATAGTTGTCGATCAACAGCACCAAAATTTTTAGGAAAAAAAGGGTAGAATGAAATGACCAGCCACTTATTTCCAGGTTTTGGTAAAGCACAATTTACTTTCCACCAATGAGGAAGATACATTACATGATTAGATGTAAGAGATTAGACTAAATTAATTGGATGTTATGGGATTAAAAAATAAACAAAAAGCATGCGTTTGCAATAATCTGATTGATCGAGGGGATCTAATTTTTGAAAGAGGAAATAAGCAACTTCCTTTCTTATAATTGCCTCACTGAAATGAATATGTATTTTCTGCTCCCAAACTGAGAAATATATAAGTAAGTAGTAATAAAAAGCAAAGCTTCTAGCTTATCAGAAGAAAGATTCTATACATAGGATGAAACTACAGCTATTACAAACATGCTATTTCATGAGCAAATGAGGGCTGACTGTTTTTTTCCTGGATCTCTATTTCTATGAAAAGATAGACTAAAGCTGAAAGTCTTCTCACAGCTGGGATACTTATTAAGAGCCCTATCCCATGCAGATCCTCCGGTGCCTAAGAGTATGTGAGCTCATACTTTTGCCTTTCTCTCTGTCTAAACACTTATAGGGTAGCTCTCCCTCTACACAGATGTTTACTTTCAGGAAACTTGTAGGGATGTAATAGTTCTTAACCCCCTGTCAAATTCAGAGGAACTAGGAGAACTGCAGACACACACAACTGTCTGAGCTATATTTCCATAGGGAGCCAGGCCAATGGGAATGTATGTGGCCTGAGGTCTCAGCACCTCTACCATCTCCAGTGGATGTCCTCTTTCTATCTGCAGAAACAGAAACTGTCTCTCCCCTCTGGCTGCGTGGAGAACTCATACAAATGAGAAAAAAAATCATTAAATACACAAAATGAACTATGTACAAGATGCTGTTAGCCACACACACAAAATCTGAGCCAACCATTAAGCGTTTTGCTTTATATTTCTTTGAGCTTGATGTACTCTAACAAACTATGGATGTTTTTTTTAATAGAAGTAATTCAAGGTAATAATTTCTAAGCTATATGTGTCCATGATTAAGGACCGATGAAGAAGAAGATACTAAAAATATAAATTGCTGGAAGGTACAGGACATCTGGTATGACCCTTTGGGTTTGTATGAGTGCATAGGCTTATGTTGACATTGTACCAAATGCTGCATAAGTAGCTAATCTGTTTTTTAATGAAAAAATACCAGTAATTAAATATCAGGACAGATCCAGACTCATTTTTGCATGAATACAAACTGATAAGGAATGTGGTTCAGCAAAATCGAAGAATGGCTGATGCTTTCCCAGCTCTCGCAGAGTTTTTCCTGAAGTTTATTTTTACAAGGGTAGATCACCAACATAAATATGATTGAGCCCAGCTTCTTCCACCTAAACAGTGCTCACACATTTGAATTATTTCTACAACTACTGCTACTTCACAGTTTTTAGCTGCCCTCTCTTGTCTCTCCTTCCTTACACCTGAGTCCTGCCACACAGTACAATCTGTCCTCTTTCCCAAGGTTTTTTAATGAAGATCTCTCTCTGATACTCAATTTTGTAAATGATCCTGCCTTGACAGGTGTGTCCTTCATGTGAAAATTCTTGGACTAAAACATAATATTTTTTATCTTCTTAAAGACTTAAATTTCATTTTCCTCTTTTATCTACTGAAATAAATTCTTGGAACTCCCTTTAACCCTATGAATGCCTGTCTATACCTGTAGTGTCATCATCTCCTGCTACATCTCCTCACGCTCCCCTTGGCCTAGCAGGTACCACTTTGTTTCTTCTTCACACTTCTTCTTCATGCCTCATGTTTGCCTCTAGTCCTGCAACAATTCCCTGAGTCATAAGCATTAAAACTCCCTCATCCTCCTTTCCAAAAGCAGCAGAGACTGACTCTCCTTTCCAAGAGCAGCTGCTGTGAAAAGCTGCAACCCAGCCACAGAGACAACATCTCCAGAAGCTATTTGGTGGGCCTGCAGCTCTGCAATATGAAATCTTAAGCAAAAGCAGATTCTGGTTTTTGTTCAAGTTAAGATAATGACCTGCATACTCTTAATGCAACTTTATGAGATAAAAAAGTCTTGCCATAAAGTGCCATTGTCTTGACGCATCCTTCCTTTGCTTTTCCTTCTTTCCTCCTCCCCTGCCCTGTCACTTGTTAGCTCTTGTGCACGCAGGGACTGCAGGGCACCATGTGGAGGTGACAGCTACAGGCACCATACACAATCTCTTCTGAGGCTCCCAGYAGCGCGTTTTCCTCTCCTTGAGGCCAGCGTCCCTCGTGTCTCCCATATCTATGCCATTGGCCCTGCTGTTCCAGATCAACACATGATGCCCAAGCCAGTGCATCCAAAATACCTGGGATTAAATCCCATGCTGGAAAATTCAACATCGACTTCTGTAGGAACAGGGATTCACTCTGTCACAGCCTTTGTGTCCTTACGGACTTAATTACACATGTTTTTTACTTGTATATATTAGCTTAGTTTGGTATCTCTGAAGTCAGGACAATTCTCTGCCTATCTTTTTTAAAAAATACCTTAGCAAAAATAACCCTCCATTCAAAAGAACTATATTTTCAAAGGATTTTACAGGTGACCTTTGAGAGTCCTCTTTGGCATTGAAAGATGACCTCCCAAAATCCAAGAACAATGCCAACTATACATTGCACAGCCACTATTTTATCTTTACCGTATATTTTACTCCCTTTGTTTTCCTCCATTGCCCAAAACAAATCTCACAGCTAAGACTTTTGTCATTACCTGTTTCCCACTTCTGGCATGTACAGTATCTAATTTGTTTGTTGGTTTGAATAATTTACACATCTGCACAGCCAGGATCTAAGAGCGAGGTGTTTATGTAAGGTCGCAGGAAGGAAAGAAGATGAGACGTCCTCTTTGATCCAACCACCTTTGTGTCTAGTGACTCATTGCCATGACTCTTCCGCTCTTGTTTGATTTCTTAAATTGTGTGCAAGGTTCAAAGCAGTGACAATCTTTCCAGAGCTTCGAAACTGTGTAAATATCTGTGTAGACATCATCAATATTTAGCAACCTAAAACCTCAGAACAAGCAGGTTTCAGACAAAAGCTAATGTTGTGACAACGGAAAAACAAAGGAAGCAAATCTTCTCTGGAGTCTTCTCTGGAGTTACTACCAGCACTCCTGAACCCAGCACCCGTTCCCTGCCACAGCACTGCAGCATCACTCAAACAGCAGAAGGCGAACATAGAACTATCATCCATTTACTTTTCAAGGAGGCTGGAAAGCTCAGAGCAAAGACAAGGCAAGAGCAAGAGTTCCAGAACGGTCTTGGGATATAACCTCATCTGAGTCACCATCTGACAGTGTGCCCTTGTGCTGACTCGGCCCCGCGGTTCCCCCGACTGTAGGCTGCGGGGCTGTATCTGCACGTGAACAGGCGAATACAACACATTTCTGCAAAAAATGGTGGAACAGCTGCTTAGATGACCCCMAAAAAATCCCATTCTGTCTCCTGACCCCTGGGGTTGAAGTGTAAGGTTGCAGGCTTAAATGCACCCACCTTTTCCCATCATCTGGTATGTCTTGCTGGAGTGGTGGATGCCAGGCGGGGAGGAGGGTGGCTGGGGGACCTGCTGCAATGCCTGGTGGCGTGATGCCCGGAGAACACCGGCACTGCTGCAGTGCCACCACAGGCTGCCCTGTAGCTGCAAGCCTGTGCAATCATCTGCTTCTTGCAGGGATGTTTGCGCTCCCCAGCTACTTGCAGGGAACAGGGAGGGCAGCTACRGCAGGATCTACGCCTCCTCTGCAGGGTAGCGTGATGCTGGCTGCTCGAGCCAGACTTTCAGTGTTTCCCTGCCTGTGTTTTCCTTCCTGTCCTCCTGGGTATGCCCCAGGCAGCCATCTCTGTGACAGCACTGACTGTCCCACTGCTGCTGCCCATGATACCAGTGGTGCACATCCCTTGACCTGGTAAGTACCCCTGCATTTTTCCCTTGGCCCAACTGAAGGACTCAGCTGTGACACCTTTGCTCACAGTGAGCAGTGCCACTGAACTCAATGAGTGGAGAAAAGAAGTGTGGGGACCGGCGCAGGGAGGGCACCATGAACAAATTCATAATTTGCTGCGGGCTCTGTCAAAGTAAGATTGCTGCCTTGCACTTACCAATATGCTAACAGGTTGGATTGACCTTCCCAGTACAATAATACTTCTCCAGAAAGTGATAAAACCTTCAGATATTGCATTTGATTCATACCAGCACTGTACTCCTCAGTGTGCCTGCTATACATGTTTGTAATTAAAGCATTTAAAAAAGAGACAATAAAGAATACRCACCCAAATAAGTATATTTATCTATGAGCAAAGTCCTTGGAATTAAAATGAGGCTCAAGCCATAATCCGTCATCAAGCCAGGCACCCGTCCAACGCGCACAGGGAAGGCGTGCGGTCCCAAAGTGAGGTGTATTCCTCTTGACGATACAACATCAAAAATCTGACTGCACTCTACTCCTAAAAGTAGAAGACAATGATTCATTTTCTACTGGGGAAAGCAGCCTAAGGCTCAGAAAGGGTGTTTTTTGTTCAATTAGTTTAGAATGAGCTGAAAAGTCATTGCTCTGATGAGTGAGTGAACCAGAGCTGACTCCAGGCTGCTAGATACCCACACCTCAAAGGTAAAACTCAACCTTTCAGCAGGCTCGTTTCAAACAGCATTTAGGATCAAGGCACATGCAATGCAAAACTTGTCTGTGGAAGCAGAGTGCTGGGGACAATAAATAGCTGCCAGGTCTGCACCGCAGCTGGGGACAGGACCCAGCCTGGCCAGGGCGATGCTGAGCAGGGAGGAAAGGGCTCCTTGTCCCTCCTGCTCCCCCCAGCCAGGTTCAACAAGGCTCCTCCCCGGCTCTCTGCCTACCCTGGCCCACTTCCACTGTCTTGCCCCTCCCCTGCAGCTGGTCCTGGCCTTTGGGGCAGCAAAACTCTCTTGCTGATGTTGCTGCAATACCTCGAGGTGGCTCTTTCCCCAAAGCTTTCCTGTCTTAGGACAAACTGAACCCTGCCCAAATTGTGTGAACAGATGGTATTACACGATGCAAATAAAACCTCCCGGCTGGGATGTTAAACGCTCAACCCTTTCCTGCAAAGGCAGCGCAGGCCAGCGCTGCTCTGAGGCTGACTGGCACTGCTGGCCCCCTGGGACCAGGTTCTTCTTCCTGTTCACAGCTTGCAATGAAAATCCAAAAGCAGCCTCCCTTCACTGGGGCTCAGTCCTTGTTTTCTTCAGGAAACTTTTGCAACCACAGGTATAACACGATCTATGATTGCATTAAAATAAAAAAGAATCTAAATGTTCCAAAATTACACAGGGCGTTATTTCTCCTTACAGCACAGCTTTTATCTGAAGTTCCTCCTCCTCCTGGGCTACCGAGAGCAATTATTAATGTGGCAATCCATGAGGACTCTCACATCCCATGCTACAGCACTTCTTCAGCCTCTGTATGACTAGTCAAGTACTCAAGCATAAAGGAAACCTGTACTAGTACATGTCCTCACCTTTTTCTGGTTTAAGCTATACAGAGAATAAGCAACTCTTTCACTGACCATGACACACCATTTGTTTAGCCAACCCATTCCTTCCCCCTGCATTGTTACCAAAAAAAATGTAAGCAGTGTTTACAATCTTACAAAACATCAACATATAACCACACCATGACCTCCTCCTCAGTCACTCTCCTAGGAGAACTACATTTAAATGAGTTGATTTTAACTCCTTTGGTAAACCGTGAAAGACCCCAGAAATTTTATTTACATTCACACACTTAAGGAAAAAAAATCACAACTCTTGCAGAGGTGGAAAGCAAAATAAAACAGAAGTTCATAACATATTCACTGGACCCATATAAACCACATGGGTCTTGTACACTTTTAAATATATTTGTTAAAATAATAGATAAATAGTGAACACTGCATCTACATAAAAATATGGACTCGATGAGGTAGAATGATCTGGGTATAAGGCAGAAGGGAGCATTTTACAGAGTAAAATAAATGACTTGCAAAAGAAATTTTTTTTTTAAATAGAGAATTTTTGGCAATACCACTGCTGTTGGATGCTCCCATATATACCATGCAGTCTGTGACCAGTAACACAGCTTTAGCCAGCACCACTAGCCAAGGGTGTGAGTGGCTTCTGGATTTTTATTGGTCTTGTCATAATTTAAAGTAAATTTGTAGGACTGAGTTAGGTAAATTAAAAAATGGTGAAAATACGGCATATTACTGAAGTGGAACACTGACACTGAATTTAAATTGTGTCCAAAATGTCTCATCAAGTAATAGGCAATTCGTCGTATCAAAATTCCCTCAACTGAAAATATTAGTAATTAGGCAAAGGCTGTCAGCGCACCATAGCAGAAAGGATATTGGTTTTATAAATACCAGCTCTGCTTATGCTAACAATAATGCCAGTAGCTATATTTAGTTACTGCTTCTGACAAGTATTTAAATACACAGGGAGAAGTTGGCTCATTTCAGTCAGAGGTTATCCTCAATAATAAATCTTTCCCAATTAAGGTGCGTTCAAGTTGTCCTCAAATGGTGTACCTCAGGCCTACTGAGATTCCATCAATTGATACTTAAGGTAATATCATGTCTTATTTTTCAGTTATTATCTCTTTAAGCTTAAATGAATCATAGTTAAAAGAAATTTTGGTTAGGACACTGCTGGCTTTGGGTAATCTTCACCCAGACGCAGGACCTGTGGTGCCTCTCCTGAGCTGTCACAGGCTCCTGCAGCAGACAGTGAGTGGTTGGAGAAAGCAAGAAGTAAATGTATTCCAAAAAAAATACAATGGAAACGCTTCTTTCTGAGACAACGGAGGCTGTGCTGCAAGGAAGGGGGTAGGCAGACACCCGTGGGGTAAATCACCACAGCTCCACTGCAGTCTTTGATGRGATGGCGCCAGTGGAAGGTCTGGCCCCATATCACTGAAGATGAGAAACTGCCGAAATCCAGGACACGCTCTTTCTCCAGTGTTTATCCTTAAATGTGACCCTGCCAAAATAGGTCCCTCAACTCCATCTTCAAACGTTTTTAACTTCCATTTTGTACTTCTTTGTGCAAGCTTACAGGCGGAGCTGAAAGCCATAATCTGAAGTGACACCTACGCTGTTCAGAATTTTATCCACTTCACTTGTGGTTTTCACTTCATGAAGAAATCCCCAGACAAAACAGCTCTCATGGAGAATAAAGCTATCCCCAAGACGAAAAAAAGTGACTGAACTGTAAGGACAGGTTAAAAACCCAATATAGCTATTTATAAAGGAGGCAAAGAGGTGTATGACTTAACAAAGTCTTCAGGTGTGATTTGATCAATATTGCACTCCCAAACCTCAACATAACTTTCTTTGCTTTTTTGTCTCCACTAATATACAGCAGGACAAGACCCTTTTCTTTTCCAGCTGTTTCTCAGGCTTTCTTACGTTGTCATTTACAAGTACTGCAGGTGAGGCAGCTGTTCCAAATTCACTTTCTGTTTCTTTCTAATCCAGCCAGGGATATGTTTTTGCATCTGTGTCAGTTTTACCACAATGTCAAATGTTTAAACATTTTCAACCCCCACAGAGCAGCAATCCAACCTCCACAAATCCAACAGGCATTGAAAATATACAAAAAAGGTTATGGTAACATCACCCTTGACGTTCCCTGAGGACACTGGCAACATCCACCTCATCAATCTAAATTTGCTAAAGAGAGCTGCCGCTGCCCCCAACAAGGACTTGTGTTTAGGGGCATGAATAGTGTATACACTTAACAGAATACAGAATGAAAACCCCAATGGTCATGTACTTCTGTTCATCACAAAATACCCTATATGGAAACGCGGAAAAAAATCAACAAACAGTTTGGATGTTCATAATTTAAAGTAACTTTTTCTACTACTGCCTTTCTTGGCGATCAGCAACCCCCCTCAACTTGTCAATCTTAACAGCAGAAGCAAAATTCTTGCAGACCAAAATACAGCATCATATCAGAGATCCCTAAACCCAAAATCTGTCAACATGTCATCAGCATGATGCAGCCCCATTCAGTAACTGCTTCCCACACCAGAAACAACACAGTCTGGGCATCCTACAGCCCCGGATTTGCTACCCTCTACCCAGTGCACTGGATACCCTCCCAAAAATGAGCCGCTCTACATTGGAACAAGGACACTTCAAATAATCAACAGAGGGCAGAAATACCCAGTTGTCAGTGGGAAATCTGTTTTCATAGAATAGCCACTCCATCTCTGACTTCTCAGACCTTGTCCCCATGAAAGTCTTAAAAATACCTTCAAAAGCCGAGTCTGGGAACTGAAATTCATAACTCAAGTGGACACTTAAAATTATGGACTCAGAGGGGAGGGTGGCTTTATGGCACATGGCAATTTTTCTCACTCCCAGCTAGACCCTTGCTATTTTACAGCTGGTTATTACTTTTCTTTCTTTGTCCTAGAAGAATTAATGCCTTTTTCACCTCTCCCTTTTCTAATATCCACCTCTAGTCCTCAAGTACCAAGGACCTTTTTCTTTTAAATCATCTAACTATTAACATAACCAACTTACTTAATCTCAAAGTAGTTTAAATACAGTTTAAAGCTTATGACACCTGTATCAGACCTGAGGAAGACCTCATGTTGTCTGAAACCTTGCTTATTTTTTTCCCAATTCTGTCAGAGTCTAATAAATACTATTACCTTTCCCTGTAAATATTTTGCCTTTTTATATCCTCGTACTACCCTGGCTATAAGAACACAGCTACACAAATATTTCCGCTTACAAAACCACCAAATCACGTGTTTCCAAAACAATATTCACTTGGATTTTAAGAAACACCAATGATTTTTAGCGTCTGCATTTACAAAACATAGAATCATGCTAAACGATTTTAGATGTGCTCGCATCTGGTAAAGCCTAGGGAATACATGCTATGAGTGTTCAAAGTTGAGAACCTGTAAAACCTCTGTGCAGGCAGCGCTAACTCTTCAAAGCTGGATTTGTTTTACAGTAGTCTACTTATCTGAAGCAAAACATGCAATTCCCGGGTGAAGTTAAAGATAAGAGCACTTTGTTTCCATGCAAACACTAGGAATGTCTTACAGGTGACAGGACTACAAGGTCTGAGACTATCCAAGTCTGTCATTGCCTCCCCAGTCTGAGCTGTGACCTGCCATGTGTCACTCCCCTTTCAGTTTCGTCCTAGGGGGATTTCATGCTCCTAACGTGGGACCTGCCTTTGGAGGTGCTGCCTATAAGCATTTCAGCGACAACTCAGACCCTGGTCACACTTTATATATTCCAGAAAATAATGTGGCTGGTGGCTTCTTAAGCCCCAGCAGTTTAACCTGTCCCATGCAGGGCTACCAGACTCCCTAGGGATGCAATCAGTGCCCTCCCAGTGCATCATCACAAAACACCCACGAGCCAGTTGAGAAGCAGCAGCTGTGGGAAAATACCCATGGAGGAGTCCAACACACCCTCCCGGCTCACTGGGACAGGTCCTCATGGCCATCAGCTTGGTGACCTGCATCCTTTCATGGGTCCTGGTGCCTGCACTGTTCTTCATCCTCCTCTGAAATCTCCAGGGGTTATTTTTGCTTTTATACTGCTTTCATCACTGCCAGGGGCTCAGCACATCCTGCACAGGCACAGCCGGATGGAGCAGGTACCACCCAAGCGCCTCCTGAAAAACTTGTGCTCTTTTGTGATATAACTGGGATGAGGTAACCAGGGGATATTTCCAGGATTTTCCTTTTTGCCTTTAAATTGCATTTCTTGCCTCAGCCTGCCAGACCTCTGACTGAATAGCATTTGATAGCTTTCAGGACACGATGTGAGAACCTGTCATTTCCCAAGTTTCAAGAGTGGAGAGGGGGAGGGGGAGGGAGCTGCCTGCGGAGCCCCGAGGAGTGCCGAGGACACAGGGAAGCTCTGGCAGTTGCTGAGACCAGGTAGTAACATTGGTATAAAACTGAGCAATGTAGCTAGAGCAGTAAATAAATAAATAGCATAATTTTTCTTTCTGGGTTGGATCAGATAGATGTTCTAGATCAGAAGATAGATTCTTACTCCATCATTTTTCATGCTGCATCAGTATAATCTTTCACACCAAGTAAAAATACATAATGGAGAATAAAAATTGTTTTACAAAATGATGTTGGCAGAGGCATTGCGGCCTATGAGCCCAATAATTAACAGTTGCTCATTATGTTGAAGATAATGTTATTATTTTCTGTCTTAGTTTTGACAATTATTTTTCCTCACTGTAACACAATTCTTTCTATTTACTGTCTTTGCAACCTTGTGTGAGAAGACTCCATTTACATTGGTTTTCCTGTATGTCTAAATACGCTAGTAATTTTGTGAAAACATATTAAATCTCCCTTAACAAACAGTTATTACAGTGATTGAACAGATTTGTGTACTTTCCTGTGGCACTGTGCACACTGGGTGGGTTCAGGGGAGGTCCCTGCTAGCGGCTGCCTCAGGGGATTCTCTCAAGAACATGTATTTTTAATTAAACATTCTTCTCATATAAGCAATGCAATTAGAAAAAAATACACAATTAATTCTGATATTGGTACACTGCTGAAAAAGCCTCATTTAGTTTTCTGAATTTAATATAATTCAAGAAAGTACCACAATTTAACCACAGCAAATCCCTAGCTCTGACCCTTCAATATTTAAAGAGCAAATTCAGTCTTCTCAGTCTCTGCCAGGCTCTGAAAACCTCCTGAAAACTCACCATCCGGGACTAGCTGTCTGATGTGAGCATAGGTCTGGTATGCCACAACATTATTCAGAAATCTTTCCACCTCACATGGCCACTCTTGTACATTTTATATGTAGGACTTAAAAGGACTGTTTGTTATATTACCATTATTCTTCCAGTTATCCTTTCAATTTTTTGCACTTTTGCTTATTAAAAAAAACCTGTAGTAACATGTAGACATTTGCAGTGAGGTCACTTACACTCACCTGCAGCAGCCATGAGCATCAAATTAATCTCATGGAGATTCTGAAACCTAGGAAGCACAAGACTTATTCAAGCCACATATATTGGCAATGCTTACTGACGTAGGTACCAGTTGTCAGAGCAGCGCAGTCTGCCCCACCGGACAGATCTGCTCTAAGATTTTAAAGCATTTACTTAATTATCAATTCCAAATGAATCGCTTCTTGCAACTACATGGACTAGTGAATCCAAAGCCATGAACAAGAGAGGGAGTAATTGCCTAGCTCCTCAGATTGCCATTGATTCAACAATTCACTTATTTTTCAGCCAAATGCAATGCTTACAAAGTGGAGGAAAAAGAATGTACACTAGGTTGAATAAAATTCTCTGAAATTTAAAAATGTTTCAGTCCATCAGAAAATAGTATTTCATTTTTTCAGACTTTTGAACACTTACAGTGAAATGTAATGTAGGACCCACTACACCATTATGCTTTTAAAAAATATTACCTGTTTAACTAAATCAAAACAGCACAATCATTTTAACTCTATTTTACTAAGGCTTCCAGAAAATAAAGAGAATTTATTTTTGATATAAATAAATCCTATCAGCGATGTCCATGTCTTTCAGCTCAGATAAACTATTCAAGATCCTTCTTTCCTAATCATCTTTCCTGAAATAATCTTTCAGCTGGTGGCTCGTGATATGATTCAGGGGAAGAATGTCAGTGGTTATTTCGTAAACATGTGATGACAGAGAAGAAGGTAAGACTGAAAGATTACACTGTCGCAGAGCACTGTTGTTATGCAGAAGTTAATAAAGTGCGTCTGCCACTTCACTTAATATCAGTAACAGTCTGTGGATATTACTAGAGATTTTGAGCCACTTACTGTTCAATAAGCTTCATATAACCACTTTGATTTTCACAGCACAAACTATAGCCCAGAACAGAATTTGAGATTATATGTTGTCCTTATGGATTTTTGAAATAGAAGTCACTGATTTTGTGTTGACACACGGTATTTGCTTTAAATTAGGTTAAGGTGAGAAGCAGTCAGGGAGCATTAGAAATACAGCAAACACAGATCATGCATTCACGGATTCCCCGAGGATGCACACAGCCAGGTTGCAAGCCGGGATGATGCACGTTAAAGCCGGCGAGGGCCCACGAGCAAGACACGATGCCAGCTATGCAGATGAATGGATCACAGAAATATCCCACGCTGCAGGATATGCCCAACCAGAAAAAAAGTGGCAAGTGGCAGCAACGAGCATGTATACTCCTCAGCTCTGAAGGAAATAAATCGTTGCCGCTGTGATGAAAGGGAGATGTCAGGAGTCATCATGAAACTTAAGAAAAAACTGGAGTTGTGTGAATCTCTGTCAAACCAGACTGATGGAGACTGTTCCTTTGGATGCTGATGTCCTGGGCCACCCGTAGTAGCTCTTTCCAAAGTTATGTAAAAAAAGGGGGAGGAAGATAACACCTGGGTACACTATACATGCATATAGGCATCATTAGTCTCAGAGCACTAGAGAATGGTGGTTATTATGGGCCGAAATCTCTCATGCTCAACTTATTGGTGGATTGCAACAGGCAGTGATTTTTTTGCATACCGTCAGTGAATGTATCTGATGGTGACATGGCCTGCCAGACCAGCGTTCAATCAAGCCCACAGCAGAGGCTTGCAGAACCACTTTATACTGATGCAGCTCACGCCCTTTAATCATGTGTTGAACAGGACTTCAGTGCCCACACAGAATTGCAGACGCCTTTGCGACTCTGGTTTCCATCTCTCACACCTCTTAGCTGTGTTCCCCTTTTCCCTGCACCCATTATTTTTTCCCTCCATGATTTTTTCTGATTCCTGTTTTTTCCTGTTTGTAAGGAAGGTGAGTATTGCTAGATGGGTGGGTATCACCTAGATGGGTGATATAGGAGATATGTGTGAAACTTCTTAGAAATTACAAACTGCTGTTATTTCAGGAGTCAGTTATTTTTGATGGATGTTGAGTTTTTGTTTCTTTCCTCTCTCAAGCTGAAGAGATGAAACTCAGTTTTCATAAAAAGCCATGGGATCTAAAATAATTACTATTTTTACTAGCTCTCCTTTGAATTTAAACCAGAACTTTGTGTCTCTTCAGGTCTGATCCTTGCATTTCCAGAATGCCACAGTATTTTGTTACCGTGACTCCCAGTGACTTGTAGATGGGTCATGCTGCTAACATGCAAAGTATTACATTGAGAAATTACCAAAAGTCACATTTCTGCATCTCTTGAGACTGTGAAAAATATTCCATTTGGAGCTTGTGGTTGAGAAACTATAAACCTGCTTGATTTTCAAAAGAGTTGCTGAAAACTGTAACAAATATAAAATAGATCACAGGCTAAATTCTCTAGATTTTTATTGTTTGCTCCCCAACAGGCTACGAGTCATAATTTCCAAAGACAATATGCACATCCCTAAGGGATGACATCAATTCTTCTGAAGGAAAATCCATGAGTGTCCACTGAGTTATGAAAATATATTGAGCAACCAAGATGTAGCCCTGCAAATTACCAAGGGTAAATAGGTATAGAGGTCACTTCTGTAGTTTCTCTTTAATCGTTTCTCCCAACCGCATGAAACCCTTACTCTAAATTAGATTCCCACAATGTCTGCTGTGAACCGTTCAAACACTGCAAAAGAAATGTGTTTATATAAATAATTACACTTTGAAAAATTAATGCAATTTTAAAGATGGAAATCTTAACCAGCAAACAAGCTGCTGAAGTCAAAATTAAGGTTTCCACGGCAACCTGAGCTACCTTTTTATTCCATACCACTGAGGGAGGGGAGTCCTTCTGGAAGAAGGATGCAGCAATGCAGAGACTGAAAGCCAAGACACCAGGGAGATGAGAGCTGTGCCCCRCACTTGAGACCCCAACACACTGGCACAGATTACAAGCTCTGTGACATATAGACATGTAAAAATTAGAAGCTTCACATAAATATTATGACATACTAAATAATTAAAGATGAGAGATTTAATTTTTCATGGGTTTTTTGCCAGTTCCCTTCCATTCTTTCACTTCAGAGCAATAATTCTTCTGGTTAAAAGATTAACCGCTTTAGTAGTTTAATTAAAGCAAAGACAGGTTTATAGTTTTAATATTATGTGAAGTCTGCTAGTGAATATCTCCATGTATTATACCACTGGGTCCACTTTCCTTTCACTGTTTAAAACAAAAAAAATTTTTATTTAAAAAAACAGGCAAATGTTAAATTTTTCAAAAAATAACAGACTTCTGCTTCTTTCTCCTCACAGTTTCTTTAAAAGACTATCATCAATAAACTCTCATTCCCTCTGTTGTTACCAGTAAAGGGTCTGTGGAGTGTTCCCTGCAAAACACCAGCAAGTGGGAGCCTCGTAGGCAGCAATAACAAAACTCAACCCAAACCTCCAGGGAAAAACAAGCCCTAAAGAGAGGAAGAGTAACATGAGAGGCCTGTGGGCAGTGAGAATGACTGGATGTATCATCCCTAGTCTTTGGGAAGAAGTACTGGTTTCTGTTGCCTTTGACTTTTTCTTCTGAAATGCCTTACAGGAGACCGGCCATTATGGGAATGTAATGCTGTGTTTCTTTGAAAATAGTGAAAAWAAAGTTAACAAAAAATGCGAGATTCATTCTAGCTTTCAGCAGTAGGTTAAAAGGATTGCTGCTTTTTCAAAGTGTTTATTCTGTGTGCTCCAAAACACAGCTAGATGAAAAATACAGTATCAGGGACAAATCAATTATTTACTACATAATCTTGAACAAATCTCTTAAAGTTTTTGAGCACGGAAATAACTCATGTGTGACAAAATCAAACCGGGGTCTCTAAGATGTACAGATAGGGAATGTATGACAAGAGAAATGACATTTCCCAAGTATGGATTCTAAACCTGTCAGGTTTTACAGTATTCACAGTCCAGAGACTCCTAGGAAAAGGTGTTCTTTTAACAGTCATGTTTTTTTCAGCTCTCAAATGTTCCGTTATGCTGTGAAATCCCCTTTCTATCTTCCACGGGGAGAAAAATATCCCAGTTCAACACTCTGGACCCTTGGTAGGGTACTCACTACACTGTGCTTGCACTGCAACAGCTAGGCTTTGAAAGCCTACTTGTCCCAAATGCCGCATGTAAGTATACCCAGAAATCGAACCGGGTGCCTGTGGGCTGTTCTTCCGAGCTGAAAACCAGGGAGAGAAACAGAGAAAAGCRATCTGGGCTGAACCACAGAGCAAGGCTAGTGCAATGTGTGTTATAGGTGGTCTGCATTTCAAGGCAGCAGATTCAGCGGGTTACAAAGCAGGCAGGCCCCCTTCAATCCCCAAAACGAGAGAGAAGCTGTCCTGCTCAAAGCCCAGCGCAATCTGGAGAGGAAAACACATTTTCTCGAAAGTTATTTTCTTTTTATCACTGTAGTCATGTGAAGCTCTCCAGAGGATGTGATGCTAGCGTAACTCCCACATATCTCGGATTGAAGGGCAAGAGGTTATGAGACACCGCCGTAGCCTAATTGTGTGTGTCTAGGCATGGTTATATCCATACCGGGGGCAGTCTGTCAGAGGGACAGGCATCTCTTCCCCCAACTGCCCCTCAACTAAAAAAGTGTATATATAGGCCATGATGGCAGTGCTGCTGAGGATAAGCAGACACCTCCTATTGAAAATCCCCATTTTCAAAAATCTATCACTTAAATAAGCTTTAGTAACTTGGAATATTTTTTCCCACCACTTTATTAGATTTCTTTGTTTATTTTAAGCTAAAAGGGTTCAATGTTTTTCTTTATCTCGGCAGTGCTGCCTCCCCCGGCCCACAGGCTGGATTATGCTCAGGGAATAAATCCAGGCTGGGCAGAGAGAAACAGCTCTGTGCAGCACGTTGTTCTGTGCAGACCCCCAATGTTTTCCTGCAGATGCCAGGAAACACGTTTCTACTGGTACTCAGCAGGATAAGAGGGTTGACCAATGCTATTGGGGGTCTGGCAGTAAACGCGGCAGGGGATTAAAGGATGAGAAAGGACAAGAGCTTTATGGTCAAGGCAGCTTAGTGCCACTCTGGAGAGTGACCTGGCCTCCACGACCGAATTGCTATGGGAGGGTGGTACATCACCCAAATCAAATATTTTACAGGCGGATGCTATTTGCACATTCCTCTTCCTCTGAGCATCCAACCTGAGACCTTCTCATGTGATTTCTGGAAGGGTTGCTCAGCCTCTGTGAAGGGGTCAGTGAGAAATGTCTGCCCAGCAAATAATGAGAGCGTCGGTCATAAAAAGTTCTCCTGCATCTGTGTTTAGAGCTGACTACAGCTATTCATTATGTACCCATAACAGGGCTGGAAAGCAGACAGCGAATAAGGGCTTATGCCACACTTTACACAAGGAAACTGCCATAAAATGGTGAAGAACTCTTTTGTCTTTGAAGCTTTAAGGTGTTTTTACTGAAGTGTTGGGGGTTTTTTGTGCACGGCTATAAGTATTCTTATATCTATAATTTGTGTGCTGATATACAGTCACACATCTGAACAAGCAGGCATGTAGTCTGCATAAAAACTGATGAAAGATATGCATCTTTTAAAAATTGCCTCTACTCCATACTGTTTTCATCTCTTGAAATGAGATTTTCACTAATAGCTGGTGGCTGGATTAAATGCTGCACTCTCAGTTTTTCTTCTAGAGTACCAAATGTGAAGCATATTTAATGTGACAAAAATTTCACATCTTTATCAATATTTTATTAGTAGTGGAATGTGTCTTCCTCAGTGCCTTTTGGCAATATTAATTTACTGTACCCTTCGTAGTTAAAGGAGATCACCTGCTGCTTCATATCAAYGCAAAGAGGGAAGCAGAAGTCTTCAAATACTCATTATCAGCTCCACTTCATAAAGGACATCTTGTTTCTTTGATTCCCTTATTAGATTGCTCGTTTCTTTGTTATACAGAAAAAAGCACCCAACAACAACAATAAATCTAGTTAATTGTGTGAAAGGCTTTCATGTACTTTTTGTGTGTACAGGAACAGACAGATCTTGTACCTCTCAGTGTTTTTCTCATTTAAGTACATTAATATTTTCAAAGGTGATAAATAAAATCTTGATTTCAAAGCCTTATAGCTAAAATACTAGTCTAATTTGGAAGATTAAAAAAAAAAATTGAGAGGGAGCTGCAGAGCTAAAGCAGCATGTTACAAAATGTGTCTGATGTTGGAACTCCTTTTACTGTGGCAGCAGGAACAACACATATTTTGTGACCTTGCTTTGTGACCAGTTCATGCAGTTTGGTAGAGGATATCATTGTAGTAATTACATATGGGTTCCCTGCTGCCATAGTTATCCATGGTGTTGTGGGGCTCAGAGGAGCAGTGTTTCAGTGTGATGGATTGCTATGGAAAATTGCCCATGCTAGAAAGCAAGCTGTCTGATAAAAAGAGGCAATCATACAATTGCTTCCTTGGCCACAACTTCAGGGATGGGGTTCACAAATACAAAACGCGTTTCAGTGACTGGAAAATGATGTTTCGCACAATATTGTTTCACTCTGATTCTCATCAGCCACTTTGTTTTATGTGAATGCCAAGTTCCCCAAAACTGATGGATTAAGATATAAATAAATAATACTATTTTACACGGCCAGTGCATCTTTCTCCAGTCTTCTGAGAATATCAGACATGACCCTGGACGTCGGCTACTCTTTGGTGCCTGCAGCAGAATAGGGTGCTAATCACAACCTGCCCTCTATAGTCACCCCAGAACTGACTGCTTCCCATGTATGGAAAGAAAGGCTTCCTAACAATGAGAAGACAGGTAATTCCCTCCTATTTTCAGCTTATTACAGGTTGACGTGCAGCTAAATCACTATATTAAGTATATTTTAATTTTCTAACACCACTTTCCTTAAAAAGACCATGATTATTCTTTCACAACAATGGACTGCATGTAGTGAGCAATATTTTTTCTCACTACTTAGTTTTTATCTGTGAGCTCAGCTTCTTTYTACCTTACAAAGGCACAGACCATTTACAGCCAGGTTTCCGAAGTCTCAACATGAATCTCCATTGAATTCTTTCTGAAAACAAATATTTTTTCTGTTTTTCACCAGAAATATTTTGTTGAAGACAAACATTTATTTGCTTTCCTATTCCAATAGCTTGCACATGCCATGAAAGTATTGTGGTTTAGTTCAAAATCCCATTTTTGGACCAAGATATATTAAAGAAAGGTTCATTCTAAATTAAAATGTTTATACATTTTTTAACTACAAAACCAAGACTTTAGAAAAAGAATGTATTTGCAGAAAGTAACTGAAATATCAGAGTCAACAAACTGTTTAGGTTTGCAAAATGGAGAACATTGCAGAAAAGGTTGCCAAGGAAATATTAACTCTATCCTCCTGTGCAAATGGATTATGGCACAATCTTTAATTACACAGCCACATCCTGGTTTTCCACTGCACTTTCAGATCCCAGTTTCAACGGTGTGCCAGAAACAATCCTGGAGGGTTGCTGACTGAGCAGTGAGGGCTCAGTACAAATTCATCTCCTGCCTCAACATGGTGGTCATAATGCAGGCTGCCCACCAAATGATAGCAAGCGTAAAGCATTACAGATATATCCTTTTATATGCTGCCCATCTGAAAGTACTGTGCCTTGTTATACCTGGGTTCTTTCTGACCATAGGACCACCTGTAGGCCATCAACCAAACGACCAGGAGTACCTGTAAAGGTTTCTGGAACAGCCAGGCTATTAGCTCATACTGATGCTGGGGAGTTCACAGTTTAATGTTTCAGCCCTTAAAGCTGAGCCTGAAGGATGTATCCAAAGCTGATGGAGAAAGAAAACTGGAGCRTCCAAAGCTTATGGAGAAATCTCAGAAATTTGCCTTCCAATTTTTCTCAGTTGGATTGATCAGAAATGGGTTATACAGAGTACTGTGCAGAAAGACTGCTGTGCAAGCATCTGGAGTTGGAAACCCTTAATCCAGCAATACACAGAGAATTAAGAAAATACACATATGGATAACGCAGACTGTGAATTTATAGGAGTGTTTGCACAAGAAGAAGGCAATATCTCATTAGGGACTGGGAATCTGCACAAGACAGACAAGGAATAGCTAGAAGGGACAAGTTTAATATGTAAGTAATTTCTTTGGGAAGTAACTAGAGTCAGTTCAACAGAAATAATTAAATTGAAAATCAATGGCAAGAATAAACAAGGAAATATGCTGAGTAGATGTCAGATAATTTATTTGTGGTATGAATGAAGCCAGTCAGTGCTTTCTCTAAGAGCTCTACAGGCACAGCCAATGCTTGTCCAATAAGTAAGTACACATCTAGGAAAGTCATTAGCAGGAAGGTAACAGGAAGATTTGCTAAGATTCTCAGCTAAACAGGTAATTAATAATTGAGGGGTAGYCAGGTACATATATATCTGATGCAGATCCATTGAATTTTAAACAATTACCAATATAGAAGAGCTTTGCAGACAACTAGCGCATTTTGACAATCCCTCTTAACTTTCCTCTTCAGGATGCAACTTTCTGCAGAACAATTTCTGCATTTCTATGTGTGCATGCGAGTTGTGTGCGTATGTGTGTACCCAATATTTAGCAGATTAGAGGTGTGTGCACATAAATAAGCACTACAGTTTGAATGTTACTAGAAGACAAGTTATAACTAAAAGCCAATAGGGAAAACTACTTTGAAAAGAAGCAGTAGAGAAAAAAGAGAAAAATCTTCAAGCAAATGGAGATTCATGGAACCATGAAAACTGCTGAAATCAAGGAAATTTGTAAAACAATACATCATGGCAATTAGACATAACGCGAAAATCTTCAGCCAGTATAAGTATTCACGTGCAATGCATTTTTGTTGAATGGATTCATTCATTCCTTTGTGCATTTACTTCTCTCCTATAGTCAATGAAAAATATACCCAGGAGAAATTAGACACTAGTACTGCTACATTAAGACGGTGCAGACCAAAAACGTGTTCTCTGTGAATCAGGATTATGCCTACTTAAAAGATGCACATCAAGAGTTTCCTAACCATTCTACAGAATTGTTTGTCATATAAACCTATCTGCTTTAATAAGCCAGGACACTAAAAAGTCATTTATGTGCTTGAATCTCAGTGTTATGACTCCCCTTCTCTGGAGCCTGACACAGGCGTGGGCTGTGGTGGCCACACTGCAGTGGGCCAGCCATGGGGAAAACTATTCCCTGCTTTGAGGCAGCTGTGGGAGAGAAAGGGGATGGGCACAGTCTGTYTCTGTTAGGACAAGATTTTCCGTACCCAACCTTTGCAAAGACTTCCACTTCCAATCTCCCAGTGAGGAGGAAGGTGTTGGACTTCAGGGCTGAACTGCAGACACCACTTTCCACGCTGCCACCTATCAGACCAGGTTCAAGTTGTTCTTCCGCTGGAGAGCTGAAGGGCCACGCTGCTTCCTTATGGATGCACGTGTTAATTTAATGAAAAAGGGTTGAGCCTCTGTCCTGTGTAGCCGTGACTCAGCACAACTGTCTGCACAGAGCCACCTCATGACTGAAAACCCAAAGCCTGGCAAGTCTCAGGACAACAAAACGAAGAACTATTTAAGAAAGCTGTTATCTGGGACTGGAATGTGGGGAAAGCTCTCAGTTTGGGGCAGCTCAAAGTGCAGTCATATGGATGTAATTTTTTTTTCCTTCAGGCCACTTAAGATATCCTGGGATATCATTTTGTGTGTCCATGACTCCACACAGACACACACGTGCCTTAGCTGGCAGCTCTGTACTGAAAATTGACGTGCGCAAGACAATATACAATTTAGGTTCTTTGTATCTCTTAATCAGATTTCGTATTTATGATCCAAATGATGTGCCATACATTTTCAGTAGTTCTTGTTGCAGGTATTAAAAGATATTTGCTAATAACAATCACAAACAGAGCAAGCGGAAGAACTATTTCTATTCTGCTTGCTATCACAATGGTTGAGAACAGCTGAAAAAGCTTTCTGATAAGACTGTCAAGAAAAAAATGTCTTCACACTGAACCAACAAAATGAAACATTAAGACATCTAAAAGAAATTAATTATTATGCTTTGGAGTAAAACCACTTGGGAAGCATTAGGAAGTGCAACCCTGCTTTCTGCCTGTTTTATACAGTGTGACTCCTAACCAAACAGTGGTGAAAATGATTGCTGTGACCAGTTACCATTATTTATGAATGAGAAAGAAAGAGGAGAGTGAGGAAACGTGTGCTGAGGTTGCGGGAAAGACCTCTATCTCTCTTGTTTTAAAAAGTACCAGAGCTAAATGAGATCACTGGTTGCGTGCTTCATGAAGGCTTCTTGGTGTGTGTGCAGAGGAACCTGTTCAAGCATGAAAAAGCAGCCAGGAAATGCTGTCCTTGAAGGAATAACTCACCACTCCAATATTAAACATAYGTAAATTATTTAGCCTGCCCTTTACAGATTTTCAGTTGAGGAGAAAGCAATGAAAAATCACCAGCAACTAGTTAGTCACCATTAAAAATATTTATATGTAATCCTAAAACCTGACTGTAATTAAAGAAAAAGTGAAGAATATTCTTTGCTTTGTCTAACACTTTACTCCGTGTGTGTTGGTGCTACTAGCACTGGTATCATTTTGTCTCTCTAAATATTTCCATAATAAAGCAAATTTGAGAAATATAGGTACAACTCAGGCCTAAAATAGTATCCTTAGGCCTCGTCCAGATACATAACCTTATTCTAGGAAGGAATACCTATTTTTTGACCCACATTTGCATTGGAGAAAAGTAAATACAAACCAGAGTTTCCAAACACTGCCTGATGATCCTTTATCTTGAAAGCCACCATGTTATTAACATGATTTTTCTTTAGCCCAACAGATTCATGGTGTGGGTTGAGGTGGGTGGAGGGAGAGCCTGGAGGCCCACTGCCATCCTGTCCTGTCCCCCTGCCCAAGGAGAAGACGGGCAAGAAGAGGGCACAGCTCGCATCAGGGAAGAGGCCAAGGGCTGCCATCAGTGCAATGGTATGTTAAAGCGAACACACGAAGAGGAGGTCACCAGATGCCCTGGCAGAAAAAGAGCACAAGCCGCATGGAGGAAAATGGGCAGAAGATGTGCAATGTGATTTTTACCCTAATTAGCAGTTGGTTTTTTGCTGGCCCTGTCTATGCTAGACCCTGTAGTGAGTTAACAAATGTCTATCAGAGGTATTGTAACTATTTAGTATGATAAATTCTATAAGTCTTTGTATATACCAAATATATACATATTTACATGAAAAATTCCAGGGTTAGAAACCAACTCCCCCCATAAGCAGTCTGGCTATCTGTATAAAATGTTGGCTCACACCCCACCTCCTTTTTTTTTTTCTTCTCTTCTTTTTTCTGGGGAACTTTAACACATCATAACAATCTCTTTTGCCTAATAATTTAATTGCCTATACAAAGTCACTGCTAATAAAGTTTCCTGATACCTAATTCCTTTTCAGTTCAGCCCACTAGTCCCTGTGCGACCATTTTCATCATCGATCTTAACTATTACTGCTCAAGCAGTTTCAGGCTGCAATTGCATTGCCTTGRGTCTTTGCCTCAGAAGATGCAGATGTGTTAAATTCTGTCAATCTCCCTCCTTAAATCATTCCCTGTCAACCCTTTGATGTTTGTATTCGCACTGCTTTGAATTCTACCACACTTATCTTTTTAAGAGAGAGAGAGAGAAGAACAACAACTACCACCAAAGAGGAGCTCAGAACTGCATGATTTGTTTTGCACGTTGCTTCAAAAGGGCTGTTTTAAAAGGGGATGGTTGTTTCCCTCACTGTACTCTGTAGTGATAACTTGCTCTTCATTTGTAGAGAAGACCATTCCTTTCTTTTTCAAAGACCCTAACACCATCAGTTTATGCCTAATGTGCTGCTGCCAGTATTATTTACAGTAACATAACATCCACCAGGTGTTTTACAGGCCAATATGACCAGAAGCCAATGTTTATTATAAATTACTCCTAAAAGCTATCTCCTGAAACATTAACTTCAGGAGAAATTAATGTATTTCTCTACATTAAAAAAAAAATCAATAATCTTGTCTATCATTTCTTTGTGTTGCTTTCAGCCAGAGGTCCTGTGGAGAGTTTGGTTGCCCAAGTCTGCAAGGCACTGTTAAATATATCTGCCCATAAAATAGTATAAGTTCATAACTTCAGACCTCCCTTTAGGCTTCTGAGCCATACAGCTGGAGACCTTGGCAAAGATATGTTTTTGGGGTGATCGAAGCAAATTGCATCCCAACTTGTGGACATTGTAAAGTAAAGAAATGATAAATATAAAAAATATTGCCATTAAAAATAAGTGACCAAAGTATAGATAAGCAATTAAATCAGAAAAAGGAAAAAGGAAGGATGTGGGTTTTGGTTCATATCTCTCTAATTTCATAGCATTTATTGAAATGGAGGCGGGGGATTTTATATGTATGTATATATGCGTATGTGTGTATACATACATGCAGAGTAACTTCTTAGTCCTTCCTAGGCAGCAGGACTAGGTCACAGCAGTACCCATCGAGGAGAGGCTCTAAGGAGGCAATGATAACGTCTGTCCTTCCTCTCTAGTATCTCCTCATGCCTGTGCTAGAATAGCATCCTCCCCTGGGACGTGGGGGTGGGCTCCAAACACMTTCCCAGCCAGGAAGGGTTCAAACCCATAGCCCATACCTGCCAAGCAGACTACAGGCAAGGCTGTGCTGGGCACTCTGCATCTCTTCTGACATACAGAGACATACAAGATACATATTGCTCATCAAAAAGAGCCTGATTTGAACCTGAGGGTGAGTACATTCCCCTGGACATGCCTGGGGTTGAGGTCCTGCCAAGGCATGCTCAGGTACTTGGTGTCTAGGTCATTGATTAAGGTACATGTAGACTATCAGGAGCATGAAGCTGAGGTTTAATGAACATCCATGGTCTGGATCCAGTGTGACCATCCTGACTCAGGCAGGGCTGCTCTTCTGTTTTAGGTGCTTACCCCGAGAGAACACAGCAGTTGTCTTCAGAGTCAATGGGGACAGTCAGGTAACTCTGATGTCCTCCCGAGGGTGGTCACTTCTGTGGGGGTCAACCCGTAACACTAGAGCTGGGCCCAGGCCGTCTCTGCTCTTCCCTAAATCAACTCAAATCCACATAAAAGAGGTGACTCCCAGAAACAGTTGGGTGATGGGAAACTTTGCTACCTCAACTTTTCTACTTTTTTTTTTTTAGATTTTGCATTCTTTCTTACCAGTCCCATTATACTTGAAACAGATTTGCTGATCCAATTCTTTGTTGGAGAATAAACAAGTACAATATGTCCACACTACTAACTTAAATTAGGGTTTAAGTGCAGGATGCCAAAAAAGGAGGCAGAAAGCAGTGCCAGGCAGGCTTCTTAACCAGCGGCTCCATTTCCCACAAGTGGATTAACAAGAACTAAAGTGACCACTGTTTTTTCTTAAAGCAGGGGCAGCCTCTGTGGTCAGAGCTGCCCAAGACGACGAGGGCTGGAAGTGAGGGCTGGAGACCGGAGCGGGTCCTTGTGTGTGCAGGAGGGCAGGAGGGTGCAGGGAAATCCTGCTGGGGCCAGGAGAAGGCATGGGACACGGCAACTGTGAGTGTGCTGAGGGCTAGGGTCAGGGTTAGGGCTCAGAGCTGTTACATGGAAGAAGAGGTTTAAATCTCTGAAGCAATATTCCCTTTATGTCCATTTGATGATCGGTTGTGATTACAAGCCCAAACAATCTGGACTGTTACAAAAGGTAGATGTGTTTGTCAAAGCATGAGTCTCAGCCTCCATCAGGCACCTTTACAGCTACGTCTAATGCAGCGAACTGTTGATGCTGCAGGTGATACCAAAAAGGGAAGAAGTGGAAAACATCAACTAATTTTGAAGATGCATTCAGTCTCCATTTGCTTGGCCCCAAAAATAATCCCAGTGTACTTCTAAACTAGTATCTCCTGCTGACAGCATTACAACCATCAGCAATTGCTGAAGAGCTCTTGGTGTGACTTTAAATGCTCAGCCAGGGCAAAATTTTACTTGAGAATAAGGTAGTAATTCAAAATATGACATACTACATTCATAGCAGCCATCAGTATTCCAGCTTAATTTCAAACTGTTCTATTCTCTCAGCGCTGAAAAGATTATATGCTGTAACTATCCATGAAATTTAATCTCCCCACAAAATGCAGTGTTATCAGAAAAATGAGCCGGAGGTATTCCAATGCAATTACACAATGAATAGCTCACTGCTGAAAAATTGTAATATGTCAGAAAACGAGCAAGGAAAGAAAAATACTGTATCGTCAATTGCAGCAGACTGGGATCTCTCTTCCTTATGGACCAGATCCTTTTATCTTTGCTTAGAAGATGAAGTACTTACTCATTGACTACTGGAATGATTAAAGGACTAAGGTACTGTTTGGAGCAATGGTGTCAGAATTGAATGCTCTGGGAAGCAAAAACCATTGAAATAACATGAAATTCACCCATGGCATAGGACCAACCACTCCACAGGATGAATGAAAGCATTGTGCAATGGCTACACATTATTATTTCCGAATTCTTATTTAAATGTCTCAGCAGCAGTGTGTTAACACTCCCCAAACTTCTTCACTCCATAAAGACTTCAGATGCTCAGAACTTTTTGCCTGTCTTTAAAGGATCTACATGACTGGGTGGTGTTAACCACTGTCACATAGCGGTATTATGCATAAACCCTTAAGAGTAAAGTAGAAATATACCCTTCTGGCTTCAATATGCCTAAATCTAAATATATCATTATAAGCAAATGAAATGTTTTGATAGCCCTTGTATCTTTTCTCTCCACGATGTCTCTAGGAACCATTTAATAACAGGGATCTGAAACTCCATACTTGTGTTAAGCATTCAGCGGCTCTAGCGGCAAGGTCRAAGAATCCCCAAGCCTTTACGTGCCATGCAAGATGTCTTTGCTAGTCTGGGAAAACTGAGGTATGTTCTTAATTTTGCTATTAGGAGTAGCCGTGCTGGTAGCAAATTTAAACACGTAGATTAATGTCTGAAGGATCAAGGCTGATCTTCCTTAAATGCCTTGATTCCCTGCGGTTAGGTACAGAACATTAATAAAATCAAAGACAAGTTAAAATCATTTTTTAAAATACCTTTATATTTGCAAACAGAATAATCAAAAAATGGAAATGGGAAGGACCTGGTGAGGTCACCTGGTCCATCTCCCTGTGGCAAGACAGAATTAGCTGCAGCCGTGCCACTCCTCAGGACCTCCCTCGGATGACGCTTCCACAACCTCCCACGCGACCTCCCCTGCTTACAACATCCGTTATTTAAAAAGAGGTTTTCTAATGTCTCACTTGAGTGATTCTGCAATTTTCACCCATTACTACTTGTTTTATCCACTCTGGGCATTGAGAACAGACTATTACTTTTTGCAACAGCTTTTTATGATTTGAAGACTTACTGTATCTGACCAGACTTTTCCTCCTCAGGCTGAAGAACCCCATTCTTGTCAAACTGGCAGCAATATTTCATGATAAGGAATGGCTTTTTCCTGCCTTTCTCCTTCCCATTTTTCTGCACAGCACAACTTTTGTTATTCCAGCTATTGCAACAACCTTTTTGGTTTTTTCATCCTTCTGCCTATCTCCTTTTTTCTTTTTACCTTCTCTTTCAGTGAAAATAATAGTGATGAAGAAAAAACACAAGGAATCCAAAAGTCAAAAGCCTAAAAGGAAAAGGCTGAAAACTTCTGCCAAAAATAATTCATTTTTTTTCCTTTGAAAATGTGAAACTACAATTATTTTCAGATTTTCTGGAAAAAAACAGCAGTAGTTTTCTGCCATATTAACACACAAGTTGGACATATGCAGCAGCATCTTAAAAAATTGTTATGAATGTGCTACTATTTCTACTCAGTGCAAAAATAAGAGAGGGGATAAAGCTACAATTATGATGACACATTTGTAATTCTGAAAAGAAAATTGTGTAAGTGTAGGCAGCTTCCATTATACTTGAGCTAGTTGAGATGAATGAAAGCACTGATGAAATAATCTTGGCTATTATATATGTGTAAAAATCAAAGCAGGAGAMTCTCTGTTCACTCACTGCTGCTGAGATGTTCCTATGATGCTTAAAAATATTCTGGCCTGACTATGTGTCTCGTACCTTASTAGGAACATATAGCAGAAAATAGGGACTGACTGGAGAATCTGTGTACTGAAATCCACTGTCCCGATATAGTGAGCAACTGTATCACATAGTCCTGTTCACAGGCTGAACCACCCAAATCTTAAAAGTTGTGGGGCTTTTTTAGCTACTTCTACATAGAAGTTCTTCCTGATCCTCTCTCCTCCTATATTAATAACCTTCTGATTTTTAAATTTATTAAAATTTCAGGTATAAATTTCTTCATAGCCATATGTACCCAGATGTTTTCATGCCAACACAGTCCTTTCGTTTAAGTTACTCTTTTTCCTCACTTGTATCCCCCCACCACAATATTTACAGACAGCACTCTGTAACGCTAAACAAGCCGAATCTTTTAAGTCTCATCTTATATATCAGATTTTTCATTTCCCTGATCACATTAATAGCCCTTTTTCTGCATCTTTGGGGTGAAGCACACATTCATGCTGGAAGTCAGGAGAAAGAAAAGCAAGCCCAGAGAGGACTGGGGGACACTTCTCTCCAGCCACCAGCTCACATGCTCAGCTGTAACTGCAATGTTTCCTTACAGTATTTGCTAACAGTTCTCACACAAATGATGGTGAAATGAAATAGATGCATTATAATGAAGAAACCATCACTGATCACTAAATGGCCACCCGTACGTATTTATAGGCTACATCTCCTCTGGGCTTTCACTTTGCCAAACTAGACGAGACAAGGGAATTTCACCTCACTTGCTGCAATGGGCTGTTTCCTCCCATAACCACACTGGCAGCGCTTTCTGCCTGTGTCCCGGCTGGAGTTAATCTTTTTTGATTAAGATGCAGTTCTAAAGGAGGTCTCGCCAAAGTCTTACGAGATGGAGTTCATATTCCTCTACTGAAACAGTCTCTTCTAGTACTTTCTGGGATTGTTTCTGGTATTTTCAGGGCCGTATGCCTTTGATTATATCAATGGTCACAGGGTAGCCAATACAACCAGATCTTCACGTTGAGGTTTTTTCAGCTGATGACCTCTTAGCTTGTAGTAAAAATTCCTTTTATTAGTTCCTGAGTGCAGGAACTTGTATTTTTGTACAATTGAATTTCATCCCACTTCTATTACTAGAGACTTCAAGGTCATCTGACTCTCTTTGTATGATAACCAAATCTCTTCTTTATTGATGCAGCTTTCACACTTGAGGTTGTCAGCAAATTTCATTAGCACACTCCTACCAAGGTCAGAAATTAAAATACTAAATAAGATTAGCCCCAAAATCAGTTTTGGAGGGACTCTATTAATATCTTCACCTTAGCCTAATACTTGCCTTTTCAGTAGCACCTGATCTTGTCTTTCCTCTGGCCAGTTCCTCACTCATAATGCAATTCCTGTAGTAATCCCACTTTCTCCAGGTAAAGCAGCATTTTCCTCAGTGATATTGTATCAGCAATTTACTGTGGTTCAGGGAGCTGGCACCTCCTGTGCCCATASACCCTGTTGTCTTACCAAAGAGCCAACTGACCCCTTTGAAACGAAGCGCCAGGAACCAGAACTTGACTCTCCTGGACATCCAACTGYGCTCCTGTCCCATGAAACACATGGCAAAATACCACCCTGTCTTAGTCAGTGTGGAAGGAAAAGGAATAACTTTTCCCAGATGTCAAAGAAAGCAATCAGCAGTGTCCCTAGCAGATGGCTACACTTCATCCTGCTCCCATCGCAAAGACGTGTGCAGGAAGGGATGTCAGAGATGCTGTTTGCTTGGGAGACAGGGCCTTGAACAGGAGATGGGAATTTAACTCCTACCCCTCGCTTGCTGTGCCTAAATGACTCCCTCGGGGATGTTTCTCTGCCCATCCTTGCAAAAGACCCTGATCCCTCGATTCCTCTCTTTTTCTTCTTGCCAGGAAGACAGAGCACTCTGCCACGACATGCACGCTCACTCATCCTGGCTCTTTCATCTTTAATTCATGATTTTTTTTTTTCTGACAGAGAAGATTTATTCAAACAAGAATCATCTGAGTACCAGCTGATAGCCTTCTTTATACAAGGAGCCAGACTAGAGGATCACAACAGTCCCTACATGCTAGCATTAACTCAACCTAAATGACGCTTCCTCGAAAAGCCTGGAGTGCCTTCGCCTCTTATATTACACACTAAAGATCATATGGAAACTCATTTAAAAGGAATGAAGTGCACTGACCTTCTGTCTTATTGCAATGCTTCCAAAGATCATCAAAAGCCAGTACAAAGCCGTCATGACAGATATATGGAGCATGGTGTATTCTTTTATTGTTACCAACTGAAAGCAATTTTTATCAATTACACACACATCAAGCACAGATTACACATTGGCTACAAGTTACTGCTGTGCTTATTGTTATTGTCAGTATTTTGCTGTGCTGGAGCTGACAATATTTTTGAACAGAAATAAATGTTTTCATTTAAGCAGTGAGGGATAACAACTGCAGTTAGGCCATACAAGCAATTAAATGAATTAAGCCTGCATTCTGTAGAGCTCCTCATTAATACCATTTATTTAAATTTTACTTCTTTCCATGTGAAAGACATAGGCAGACTCCAACCTTGACGACACTGTACAGTGACTGCAATGTGTGCCAGAAGAACAGCACGAAGGCRTGAACAGTTTGCACTGTCATAGCTAATAACCAGAGTATGGGCTGAGAAAAACACAGACGATGATAAACATCAACAAGAATCAACTTTAATGGACATTTCTGAGGGCCACAGAAAGATATCTGTGTAGTCCCCAAGACATTTTATTTTTTAAATAATAGCTTTTAAGCTACAAACTCAAGTTTCCCAAAACGTTCAGTAGTATAGTTCATTTACTTAAGAAGAAAATAGAAAACACTCTCAAATACATGTAACACTATTGATGTGAGAAAGGGGGAAAGACAGAACAGGAACAGGTTTGTGAGTGACTTGGACCATGCACTGGAAATTTTAGACAGACGGCATTTTGGATTCTCTGCTTGAAGCAGCTATTAAATTATTTCCTCAAGGCTGAGTTAATTTAATGGCAAGGGAGTCCAAAACAATGTCAAATTATGCATTTTTAAACAACTCTGACTATTTATGCATCACCAAATAATAGTATACAAGTTTGATTTATCTTTTGCTGGTACAGTCAGGATTTAGCATCAAGACCAGAATTCATCCTTTGCCCCCCAGTTTAAAATAGTTGATGTTTTCTAATCCAACACGGAGAGCTGGGAGACAAAAATAAATGGAGCACACTAGTTGCTGCTCTATTTTTGATAGCCCACTGATTTTTTTGAACACTGCTGCTTAAAGTGTGTGAAGGATTTCTCAAGGATAGAAATGTGCAAACTACAATGGGTCCCTTCTCCTTTCATTGTCAGTAAATTGGTCTCCAATAATCTCAGAGGTAAAGGAAATGCAAGACAAGCATGCACCCCAACATGCTGCATCGGAAAAATCAAACACGTTATGCAAAGTAAATGGTGCATGCCTCTCGTGGTTAAAAGGATGCAGGAAAACATCCGGACTCAGTGAAGCTCGTCTTCCAAAAACAGAGACAATGAAGTGACTACTGGGGAACAAAACAAAGAAAAGACAGACGTGTGTGCCCAGATTTCCCTCAAAATTAACAAACGCTACAATGACAGCAAGTGCAGTGACAGTGGCAGTGCCTGCCAGCTCCCCAGCGCAGACCTGCACCAGCAGACCAGCACCTGCAAACAAAAGCCTAACACTAAGCATGAAAGTGGCTTGATGGAGGAGAGCTCATTTCAATAATACTCCAGTTAAGTCCCCACGTTCTACCTCCAGGCTCTTGTGGATGGATATATGTCTGTGCTGCAGCTGGGAGATGCAGCTGATCTGCATGTCCAAGAGAGATTTAATCTAATAGCGGTGCCGATGTGACGATTATCCAGCTAGCTTGAGCATATCAATCTATGTGACAACCACGCATCTGATGGTAGTACTGCTGGAATCACAAGCAAGTAATATGACTTTCTTAAAAGAAAATCCCAGTGTCCTTGACCAGCAATTGGAAGTGAACGCAAAAATAAACATGACCTCATGTCGAAGACTTACTCCACAAGAGAGAGAAGGGTGGGTTTCAGCTCCAGATGAGACACCTACACATAGGTATGGCAATGCAGGTGTCTCTGTGTGAGCTGGGTATGCTCCCAGTATACCATCGACAACCTAGCCAACACAGGTGGAGGTGTTTAGTGGGCTATCCATCTCAGTCTCAGAGACACCTACATGTGATCAGCTGAACAGCTTTCTGGACTGTCCCTAGCTTGCAGTCTGTACCATCTATTTTAACTGGTTAGAGAAGACATTTTCTGATGACAGTGCATCCTGACATAGAAAGGATATACTTTTGCTCTGATCCTCTGAATGTTGTTGTCTTGCACCAGGATTTGGGAGAGCAGTATCTGGAGATGGGGCTCCCCCAAGGATGGCGGGATGCTGCCCTGAGCTGTCACGCAGAGAGGCCATTCTGTATAAATCTGAACCGAATCACCCTCCTGACTGTGCGAGGGGCATCCCAAAATCTCTGGGTGGATGAGATCTCATACTTCAAAGAAGCAAGAAGAGGGAGAGCTCCAGGAGTAGTCCAGATACAGGAGGCAGTGGTGTTTTTCTCCTAAAGGTCCTTTCACTTCACCATGGGATAGACCTGGCCAAGGGGCTATACCTGGGTTCTAGGCAGTGTCTTTATACAGTAAAATAAAAGAGTACCAAGGACCAAATTCAAGCACTGGATCCCTGGTTGTCCTTAATGATTAGCTCAATTTATTAACTCTATTTTTTGGCTATTCCAATGAGTTGTCTCCAACACAGACCTGCCACAGAGGGAGCTAGTCCCCAGCAGTACATTGCCAGTTCACACTACTTGACTTCTGAGACAGGAATCAGTCCCTGCCTCCATTTTACTTACAATTATGTCAAACTCCGAGACCCCTGCAGCTCACTAAATCTACAGCCAGAGATGCTGATTGCCCAGTGATCAAACACTAGGGCCTTGACCACAAGAATCGCATCTGAACAGCTCATGAGCCACGTGCATTTAAGAGCTAGTTGTAAGCCATGGTCTACATGGTGTTGTTGAGTCTATGAAAGGGTTTGCTTTTAAGATGAAGTAATCGTTGCTTAAGCATGTTCAAATGCAGCTTCATCCCTTCATTCACTGTAGTATATTATCAGCATTTTCTTTCTCCGCCRAAAAAACACATGGAGTGTCACTCTGAATTGTAAATTCTCCCATGAAAAGGCAAAGAAATGCATTACATATACTCTGATATATCACCCAGCCTGCTTGTCTTTCTCACTTACAGAGCCGTTTTAAAGAATTTCTAAGACAAAGTAAGAACAATGTATCTGTCAATGACATTCTGAGTTAAATCATCAAGGACACGGAGAATGATTAAGGCTGAATAAACATTTAAAGCTTTCAGGGTTAAATTTTTTCTATCTCACTATACCTTACAAGCACACAACCATGAAGTCTCAGCTAGGAGGGAGATGGAAATTTTCCTAWTTCTGATTTTATTAGGAATACCTACTACTTAACTTATTCATTTGCACAGAAAATAACAGGTGCAGAGGCAAAATACACAGTAGGGGCAAAGTGACGAGACAGATGTCTAAAGTAATTCATAGAAAAGCTCTGCAAGTCTGAGTGCATGGTCGCCTAACGTTACCTCTGGTAGTGTCTCTGAAAGGGAAGAGAGGAACCTCTCAAAACAATCTCTTCAGATTTCCACTGGAGTTTACAGTTGTGTCAATAAAAATATCCTGGATCAACAGCATCAGCTGTGTCAGGCAGATGTAAAATGGTCATAACAGACACTTGAATTTCATTTTTCACTAGCAAGATATCATCGGCCAGTGCAATCAGTGCAGTTTTATTTCTTTGATTTGACTTTGAACTACGTAGCTCCAACGCTTGGTTGTTTGCTTTACACAGAAGCTGGAGCTCAAGATGGGAAAACTCAGTATTCAGGAGAGTGTTAGTCTCCACCACAGCATAAAGATCAGTCAGATGTGAGAGATTTTTATCCCCAAAGGAGCACAGCAATTATTCACAGTCAGAAGCAAGTGTAAGCAGTGAGAACAGCCTCCCTGGACAATACTGTGAGAATAAGTGAAGAATCCTTCCTCTTCTTTCTGTGCAGTCACAGTTCAAGACCTTCTCAACAAAACACTCATGTTTTCTCATTGAAAGCATTCTTGATAAAGCAAAGATACACCACTAATTTCACTTTATAGATGAGAAACTGGAGCACAGAAAGTTTATTTTTACCACCTTACAAAAGGAGCCACCATGTTCCTTGATTCCCAACGTACTGCTACCCAGTGCACCTCACTGTTCCTACCTTATCACAAGAAGTGTCATCAGGCAATGAAGAGTCCTTCTGTACCAGCAGGAGGAAGGCTGTGATATCTATTTGATTGCTGGTCAGATGCAAAGGGCAAGTTTAAAATTAGCTAATACTGATGTTGACAATGAATAAGGGAAAAAATGGAAGGGTTGAACTGAAAACATAATATTTGTCCTACCAGCACATTGCCACCAGACTACATCTTTTATTAGACAGAATTATACAGGACTATGGTACTGCTTAATCATGCACCAATACTTGCCTTTGAGACTTGAGAGTAAAAATAATAATAATAATTGGTGTTAATTAGCTTCACTCAATGACTCTTCTACACAAGTTTCAAGGTGGACTCACTTGCAGGATCTCTTTATGCCAATCTGAAACTTATGAAGACCACCCATCCATACTGTAAGCTCATTTAACTAAATAAGACTTCCTATTGTCACTGTCTTATCTTTGGAATTTATGCTCTACATATAACAAAATACAAGAAATGATGTTACTAAATTTAATGTAACTGGGAGAAGAAGAGATAAAAATATCTATTCACAGATGTTCTCAAATAGCAGACATAAGAATGATTCCTGCTTTCAGTTAGCTTCCATTAGCTACTGACTCTGGAAACTAATAGGAGGCTGTACACAGCGGAAACATTTTTCAAGCCCCAGCAATATTTCATAAGGATCCTTCCCACAGTGCTTCAATGCTAAAAAAAAGTTTTGAGTTGTCTGACAGGAAATCAGAAATCATTGTCCAGAGCTCTAACAAAGGAGCAAATGGTGAGAGGCYACAGTCAGTCATGGGCCCCTCCTTAGAAGAGGAGGTAGAAAGATTCAGTGAGGCCATTTTAAAAATGTTCTGAGCCACAGACTTTCACCACCTCCTTCATAGACAGCTACGTGGCTGTACATATGTCACTCTTGGATATTTTATCGCCTCTGACTGCCACCTTTATTTTTGTTTCTATAATGTTGCTTACATCCCTTTGAGAAATTACATATGTCTTTGTGCTGTCCTGACACAATACTTCATTCTTTTTTCTCACACTTGGGTAAAATGATTATTGTCCTCATGTCCTTTGATTTTGTTTTCACATCATCCAACCACAAACATTTAGTTTAATCCTCTGATACACTGCAAATTCACCTTCCCAGTCCTAATTTTTTTCTGTCTGTTCCTCTGGATTTACAGCCCGTGAGGGCTGCTGTGAAGAAAGGGCTGGAGGAAGCCTGCGCAAGGGCTGCCCTCCTCCTCTTGGGAGCTGTCTTCAGGCTGAAGCTCTCGCCCTTGGTCTGCACCTGAGCTACATCACAGTGGCATCACAGCCATACCCATCCCTGGTCATGGACCTGGCTGCTTCAGACCAGGACCCTGGCCAACAGGCTAACTTAGGGCTTGACCCAGACCTGCCTCATCACTACAGGCTTGCCTGGTGATCACTGAGCTGGGCCTGGCCCTGGTTATGGTTTCCAAACCTGATCCTGACCCTGACTCACTGATGTGTGTTCCTGCCTTGAGCTCAGACCTGCCTCATCACCATGGACTTGTCTTCGGACTTTCCTAATTACATACACTGCACAGTAACAAGGGATGGTTGGAAAGATGGATGAGCATTATATGTCAAAATTTTATGAAATAAGTTCTATTTAATTTTTTGACTTATATGTAAACTGAGTACACTTTAAAAGCAAACTATCAGCATAGTTTCTGCATAACTATGAGCTGCTCAACTTTTTCAGCTCTGAAATTAAGCTAATGGTTATAGCACTCCTGTGGTTTCCTACAATCGCTACAGGAAGCCCAAAAGAACTGTAACATTTTCTGGGAAATTAATCCCTTCAGAAAAAGAATATAAATTAAAACAATTGCAGTGGACATGGCAGCCTTTCAAAAACAATGCATTAGTTATTAATCAACTGAAATACAACATGCAGAGTTCTTCAATGGGTGCAAACTGTATCTAGGAGGAGGTGGGAGAAAAGGGTCCAGCTTGGACTTCATTTTGTTTCTCTGTATCTTTTTTACCCACCTTGAGCTACTGAACATCTTGCAAAGAACAGCCTTTGATTGCCTGGCAGATCTGAGAACTCTTCAGCTCCTGGTCTTTAAAAATAATGGTCCATGCATTGGAGCTTCTGGGACCTCGAGCTGCTCCATCTTTATGAAGACAGATGTATCCAGGTCTAAATACTCTAGCTAGACTATTACGTGTACAAGCTACAGCATCTTTTTCCTCCTTCTCTTAATATAGAAGTCACTCCATTCGGTTCCAATAGCAGGTGTAATACAGCCTACCTAAATAAACCAGGACATACAAATTGTTCAAGTTAGGATTACAAAGTTTCCGACAGTTTCCCACTATGACAACTACAAGGAAATGAAACCTCTTCTAGTTTTATTTCAACAGCTAATGTCAGGAAGGAAAGAGTTCTTTTTGCCATACCTTCCTTTATTGAGAATTTATCTACAACCGCTCTTGAAGAGACTCTGATTATACTTTCATATTAATGTTTGCAGTTGAACACACAGAGTACCAGGTGATTCTCAAAACAATAATGTTGATTTATAATGGAGAGCATGTAAGATACAGAATAATCAGATAGAGTTCTACAATACCAAGAATAATTAGAAGTATTATGGTAGAACAGCTCCTGCAAGTGAATGCACAAAGAAGGCATGGATGGGCAAAGGGGATGTTCAGATAACGAGAGAAAAATCAGTGGAAAATACCTTGCAGAATTTCCTTACTTCTATTAATCAATAGATTAAAAAAAATTAAAGACAGGATGGTAATTAGTTCACCTCACAAGACGCTAAGGAAATTGAAGTAATTCTTACCTTCAGATTATTAAAGCTAGAACATGAGCCTGCTGACATTTAAAATAAGATTTCTAAGATTTACAGCTCCCAAGCATGGAGATCTCAGGGATATCTGTTTGTTTCTTTCTTTTGTACATATATATGTAACACAGGTACCTCCACTTGTCTGGTTAGTGTGATGTGCTGAGAGCTGGAACTGCAGGGAGAGCTCTATGCCCAGAGGACAGGAGACGCATTGCTCCATCTCCACCTTCCACAGCGCTTATCAAATGTGCTTGGTCCCATCCTCTGGCTGCAGAAGGTGCTCACACCTGCCTGGCTTCCAAAAGACAGGGTCCTCTTTTGGGGGATGCAACAGGTAGAGCGTCTGTAGTGTGTCAGCTGGTGGGAAAACCTGTGTTAAACTGGATTTGCCTGGGAAGGCCRACAGGCCTTTTGTTATTTTAACTCTTTTCTCAGCAATTTCTCTACTTCTATGAATAAACAAGTACGACTCGGTTTTAAAAAAGCTGTTCTGAGTGTAGCTCCCAAGTGAAAGTCTACAGGTCACAGAATCACAATGACTGAAAAATCGGTAAGATAGAGTAAGGCTGAGGACTGACAAGAGTGAACATGTCAGGAAGAAGGACAATCCAAGAATAAAACCAAATAAATCACCAGATGTCCCAGAAGGGCCAAGGCTTAGGTACTAATGGGACATGTGCCAAAGGCAACAATGAAGGATCAGGAGCGCAAAAGCCAAAAAGATCTGAAGAATACATCAGCTTTCAGACCCTAATACACAAGCAGACCCAGACACTGTTGTTCCCCAGCATACGTTGTAGAACAAACTCATGGGACAACATTATGCTTCTATTGTTTCTATTTGCCGGTATACTGGAGGAGTTACTGGGAAGCTTTTTTATCATAATAGTTGCTTGGAAGCTGAGAGATGCTCTGCTGAGAGCTGCTGAGTGGAAAGCAATACTAGAGTTCCTCTTAGATTAACAGCTGAGCAATTCAAAACCAAGATGTGGCTCAGACTTAGGATCAGAAATCCTAGCATAAAGCAGTACTTTCAAAGCCCAACTTCCTCAGGTACTGTGAAATTCTAGCATGAAGGTCCATACATGTCTCCCATTCATTTTTCAACAGCTTGATCTTATTGGCATTACAAGCATGGCTTGGTAAGTGTTTAAATTTGTTTGTTCAGTTATTGTGATTTCTAAGACGCATTCAGTTCCTGGTATGGGAACAGGTAGAAATGTTGCAGATTTAATTTAAACAAATCCTGACAGCACTAAGAAACCATTCCAAAGGATGCCATAATTTATCATAATCAGTTAGTCAATTAGAACTTGCTCCAGTCAGAAATGAAAAATTACTTTTAATCTATGAAGACGTCAGGGCAATGTTAAAACCCCGTTGCAATCTACCCCACAAAACACAGCACAGAGAAGGTTGGGACACCAGTACCAACCCAAACCAATTTTATAGCTTTTTTTTTTAAAAGAAGTGTGAGGCCTTCCACATTCAAATATTACAAACAAGCATTGATCAATAAACACAAACTCTCCCTTTATTTGCCATTACAGACAGGCTATTACAGATACATTTGCTGGGTACTCTTTCTTTTGCAGGTGCAAACTGCTTAGTCTACAAGSAGAGCAGGTAGCAATATTTCAGACTGTGATTCTTTTTTCATGACTGTTAAGACATTATTTGCCATTACATTTAAATGGTAGCTGTCTGAGCCGCTGTGAGTATGAACTGCGCTGAAGTGGCATATTCCCAAACCAGCATGGAATCATTTGTGGCTAAATCTCAAAAATAGTCCAGTAAACAAATTTCAAGAGGTAATTTCCTCAGAGATGAACATACAGATGAAAACATTCTATTACAGTGCTCACTTGCACATGTAACAGCAAAAAAAAACCTACTAAAGAAGTAGTAGGAACCATCTTAAGTATTGGTACTCTTAATGGCTTTTGAGGAAGACCAAGCAGGGGTTGGGAGGCAGTGCTTTCTCCAAATTAATCTTTCTGAGTTGTGATGTTTTAAAAGATTGCCAGGGGACAGGATGCTTTCTCCTGGCTGAACACTTCACTCACAAACACCATACACCCTAGGTAGCAGGGTGACTCAGTTCACTAGCCATTTATTTCTATCAGTGGAGATCCACAGAACTAAGAAAATACAGAAACTTATCCTAACGCGGCTTTTTGAATTCTCTCAAATTTGGATTTGAAGATTTCTTTCTGCTGTGGAACAACTGGTGAACCGCTGCTCTGACAGCTCCACCTTTAGGATGCCAAGATTATTTTCTTTTCATTTTGCAGACCCAAAATGTGCCTTTGATGCTCTTCATGAGACAATGCAAATGCACCCACAGCAGAACAGGTCACACCAACAGCTTTGAAAGCCAGCACAGGACAATCTGGGTTAATCTGCCTTTCATGCAACTGGCAACTAGCCCATCCATGCTTCTATAGCTCTTCCACCTAAAATGAATATAATCGCTATGGAAGAAGGAAAACAACTTGACTTTCTAATTCTAAAGTACTTGTACAGCTTCTAAAATAACCACATATGCGGAGAGAAAATCGTATCCAGCCATTGTTGGGTATCCTCAGACAGCTTTGGCCCAGTTTCCTTTAATAGCATGTAAGCTAAATATGCACTCTCCTAATACTCATTAATCATGACACAAAGGAAACAACTAAATAAATGCTAGGTGACAAACTGCAAATACTCTTAGAAAAGAGCAAAGACACAAAGACAGTTTTGTAAGTGAGAGTATCTGGGTCTTCTACTAATTGGATTTTCAGCAATGCATGGATATGCTCCATTCATTTACAAAAATAATGGTGAGGACCACCAACACTGTGTTTTTGTCTTTTTAATATTTCTATTGCAAGGTACATATAGGAATCTGTTCTCTGTTTTGCAATACACTTTTTCTCACTCTGCACTGTAAAATACAAACACTGATCTAAACATAAAAAAGATCATTGAAGACATAAATAACCCAGATGGTTAAACATAAACAGATAAATAGCAGCAAAATTTCTGTCAGAATACGTTATCTGCAATAAACCTGGCAGAGCTCTATGAAGGCACAAAGTTACTAAGCCATACATTTACTTAGTTTTACCCAAGTCTATTGGGAAAGTCACCCATGGGAGAATATTAATGGAAGTTTGCAATCGTATGGGGAAATGCAAGAGTTTTTAAAAGGAGAAAAGAAGTGATAAGGAAGAGTAAAGAGTTTTATTGCCAAGCTGAACATGTAGGTGCTCTCAATATCTCTGCAACTCAACAACTTTAGTTATCATCTTGAGGAGGAAGCAGCATGCAAGGCGGTGAATTTGCTGAGGACACAGAATTATTTAAGTTTCACAAAATGACTGAGAATGGAGAGGAATTCCAGGAGGATCTAATCAAAGTGGGTGACTGGGCAACATGACGGTAAACAAAGTTTAATGAAGGTAGGCACGAGGCAATGCTTAGTAGGTAAAACTGTTCACTTCAACTTTATACTTACTGATTAGCCAGCACATTTGGGGGAAATACACTAGCAATGATGGTAATATTGTCTACCTTTTTCTCAATGGGATGTCATTGAAGAAAGAGTTTTTCTGTGTGAGTATTGTTTATTTTTCTCTCCTCTCAGTGTCTGCTGTCAATTTGTTCAGCGTCTGTGATTCGTGTGAAACAGTAGTTCAGCTTTTCAGGACGACAGCTGGGAAGARTAAAACTCCTGAGAATGTAAAAAGTTTAAGAGACGTCCCTTTGTTTTCAGCTTTCTAAAATGTGTGGAAGGAACAAGACTGTGGAGAATAAAGCGTTAGTTGGTCGCAATTAGGCAATTCCAAACTCATGTGAAAGAAAAAACAGTCTTATCAGCAATGGAGCTAATGCAGCCTGGTGCCTTGTGTCTTCTGGTTGGACCCTCTGGTGTCTAAAAGGGCTAGTGTTTTTAATGAAGATTTCTGCTGATTGGGACACTTCCATTGCCATTCTGCCATGAGGATTTCCTGCTATTAAAGATGATGAACTCATTTTGCAGGCTTTCCCTCAGTAAGAGCATCAGTAAGATCTTGTCTCCCAGATGAAGTAAGTTCCTCAAAACTTGTAGCAGTTTATGCCTGACATTTCTGTGGCTCTGATAAATTTGGTTGGATCTGGCCAACAGCAGTGCCACTGGTTTGGTAACAGGACACACAGGGGCAAGATGAGACAGACTGCATGGTCAGAGCAGACCCTTCCCAGACCTGAGCAATGCTGGTTCCTCAAGAATGGTCCAGAATATGTTACCCACCAAAATGCCGGTCAGACATGTCAGCAAGCTACAGCCCCTTTCTATGGCGAAATTGGTCACAAGTGTCTCCCCAGGGCTGCTTGTAGTGCCGAGATTGACTGATTTACCTCAACAACAATAAGCATCAATGTCACCCTTGCTGGGGCCAGACACGGGCTGCCGTATATCAGGGCATGCATGACTGCCACGGAGTAGGTAGTCCTATAGATAGTTCTGCTGCAGAGGTAATAGATACCAGAAAACCTACTAGGGCTCATCCTGCTTTTGCTCTCCAAAGCCAGCAATTGAGTCACTCGTATATTGATTTCAGCTGTACAAAGCACGTGCTCCTGCTTCAGCTAGATACACTGCAATTCAGGTACGAATGAGAAATCCCCCTTCAGGAAATGGGAAGGGGCCTTTGGATGTGCATCATCAGCTGTACCACAGGTGAAGCAGCAGAAGCTGTGCTCTGCTGCTCCCACACTGCAGAGAACAGCAGCTATAGCAAGCCACAACGCCTGAGTGTGTCTGCACTTTGTGCAAAGGAAAGCACGGGGTATATGGTAAGGCTATCGGTTACTCTATGGAGAAGAGGAAGAAAGCTGCCCACTGGGAACATCCCGAGAGGTATCATCATCCTAAAAGAAGCAAGGAGCTGTGGCTCTGCCTGCCCCACGAGTGCCCTTTCACTGGGGTGAGATTTGCAGAGTGGGACGAGAGGTGCGGATCTGAATTCAACATCTCTGGTATCCTTCCCTGCAGATTTGCCTCCAAGGACGACCAAGCTATTATCAGCCCCTATCAACAAGGGGCCTTGCTGGGGTCCAGCGTGTTCAGTGAGAAGCTCCTCATTTTCAGAAGTACAACTGAAAAATGTGCATTTCCTCCAAACTTCTCTGGTGATTTTACATGGCTTTGTGGGTATTAGTTAGGCTGGAGCTCCCAGCTAAAAAAGCTCCTGCCCTGGCCGCCTTGTAGCATAAAAGAAAAGATCCAGGAACAAATAAAATAAGAAAGGGAGTACAAGAAAAGATGTGTTATCAAATATTAACTATTCACATCAATCAGAGCTTGGGGACATTAAAAATGAAAAAGAAAAAAAAAAAACCAACCACCAAACCACGTTAAATATGGAATCACTAAGACCTGCACCAATGGAAGTATTATTGGATAAAGATTATGTTATCCAGTCTAGCATCTGACATAGTACTGCACAATACTCAAACCATGGGGTATTAATGTAAAGTCCTGTTGTTCTTTCTCAGGTAGAGCCTCAAACCAACTTCAACAGCGAGATTAACCTGAGAATACTGTTTGACTGATTTGCTCTTGCCCCAGGATATACATCTTATAGAAGCTCTGTGGACTAGGAAGCTGTAATCAGTATAATCATGTTGTATATCGAAAAGGTATGAATGGGAAATGATATGATCTGGATTCACTTTGCTTAGAGAACATGGTAACTCCTTAGCAGAGCAACATACACCTGAAGGCTCTCATAAAGAAAGGGTTACACAAAGAGGGTAAGTGCAACTGCACTACAGCCAATAGGATTTTGAAGAAAAGATATCGGAGGGAAATAGTAAGGTTTTCAAAAACATCTATWTTGTAATAAATATTACATTACTCACATTTCCTCAGCTGAATTTTCTTGCTCTCTGTGCAAACATTTTCAGCCATTAATGGAAGTAAAGACACAACAAGAAATACGGCAAATATCAGAATCTCAAGGATTTCATGCATAAAAAATCCATCCCAGGAAGCAGCAGCTATCATTATTTTTGTCCCTTATTTTACTGTTTCCTAACTCAAAAATACCATGCTGCTATCCGGCACCTCCGAACTCTGTGTTACCATTTTCATTCTTGTTAAACATGCAGCTAGGAAGTAATCTGCTTAGCAACCAGCACAAACATATTGCACCAGAAGAAAAGAAAGGTTACTTGACAAGCAAACTTGGCTAGAAGCCAGCTAAGAGACCCAAAGGCACCTCAGTCAAAAGTCTGTGTTTTCTGAATAAGCTATAAATTAATAAGAGGAACAGCAGGGACAGACTAAGTCAACAGTGATTTCGGGGCATACCCATGCAGGTGAGCCATTGCCCGTGCATGCTGTTATTATAGCATATAGACAGAATAAACGAGAAATAGTTGGTTCCTCGTACAAATTTTCCACCGTGTAATCTATGTAGCTAAAACAAATAGTTTGGCCTCATGGCCCCCCCAAGCCACCGCAGCACTGTCCCCGCAGCAGCAGGAGTGGGTGCCGAGCACCCTCACCAAGAAGGTACCAGTTGCCCTGGCATGGCCAGATGCACGTGGCACACGCTAAATGAGATGAATAATTTATGGCTTTAAAAAACATTCCCGTGGCTGTATGAGGAATAGAACGCCATTGCATTCGGGGCATTCTCAATAAAAGCAATGCAGAAGAAGTGAAGGACCAGATTTAGGCATCTTTTACAGAGCCAGACAGAGGAAAAGGAGGAGAAGGCACTGATGGTACTGATGGAGCTTCTTGCTTCCTTTGAACCCACAAAGACACTCAGTCTTTGAGGATGTGGCCTCAAATCCTTCCAAAGCCATCCATGTGCTACCTCAGCATAGCTCTCACACTTTGCTTGCAGCCTGTGCACAGGGGGAACGTTATGAGATAGGCAAAAACATCTCCCCAGCAAGCAGCTGCTCTAGCCAAGCATGTCCCTCTAGCCCACCAGAGTATGCTGTTGAGCTCAGCGACAAATCACAGGCCTGTGCGTGTTTTCCCACTGAATCCATACCCAGGACCTGTGAGGACTTGGACATTTTTGCTGCCTCTCTTTTAGGRGAGGAGGCAGCAGAAGAAAACACATAGGAACCCTTCACTGCAGCAGGGAGGGCTGAGAGGATCTCCACCAGCTACTCTTTAGGCCAGTCACCAACAACATACTCTCAGGATTTTATCCACACCATGTTGGAAGACCCAAGAGCTTGTATGGCATCACTTTGGGACAGAAATTCATGAAAACTCTCCCAAGAACTGACGAGATCCACACTCACTCTACAAAATATGGCTGAAAACTTAAAAGAGGCTGGGATACCAAAATAATTGGCAATGATGCAGCATACTCAGAATAAAAAAATTCTTTTGGATTCCATTCTGACAAAGGATCAAGACAGTAATGACTCTAACGAGGTAGAAACATCTAGGAAGTCACTGAGATGATAGGTTCCCAATGGATCAATAGCATGTAAGGCAGACTACATGCCCTGCTAGAATAAAAACATATGCTTTAAAGGACAAATGACTCATGAAGAATTGGTTAAGCAGGATACATTGTGTGCAGGTGCAGAAGTGCAGGACACTGCTACTACAAGCAACTGTCTGGGGAGAGATCACAGCCCAGTATCATCATCTGTACATGGGGAAAAAAAGAGGACAAAAAATAGCAGAGTTGGGGGTGGCAGAATTGTGATCCAGTTTCTGAGTATATTAAAATAGAAAATGCTGTATTCCAGGAACTCTTCATATTCACAGAAATAATCTTTCCATTAATCTGCACTTGATTACAGTGACGGTTTTCATAACAAGAATAGATGCATTTCTGATGTGACATGTAGCACAAAAAATAAAAGATTCAGCCTTRAAGCACACACAGCTAAACATGCAGGACAAACTTTGGAGAGAACTACACATCATCCATGATGACAAATGGAAAGTTAACAGTGACAGAGTGGAAAGCAGCCAGATCAAAAGCAACCAATGTCCATAGCTCATCTTTAAAGATAAGACATGGCATCAGAATTTAAGGTATGAATGGATCATAGCTGACTCAATACAGAGTAACAGTTCAGTAAATATACCTGTACTAGTCACTTGCTTTCTTTGTACAAGATAAAAGAAAAAAGGAATCAAAACCCTCAAATTATAGAGACAACTTACTGGGCAAAAATGAGTCTTTTCTGTTCCAAGCCAGCCAGAGACCACCGCCAGGAAATCAAGCCTTTCACACACCCCCACTAGGAAGCAGACACACAAGTTATTTTGGATGCACTTCATTTTTCAAATGATGCTCGCAAAGATTTCACGATCATTTCTTGAAACAGACATGAAACCCTGGGCATGAGGTAATGGTAAATCCTACCTGTTGTATCAGAGAGCTGGAAGACAGAAATGGGGCAGATTCATATGGCTCCCTTGGGTTTGGTGTGTGTAGACTCATGGCAGATGCATATGGCCCTGTAGGCTGCCACACTACCAGCACTCTGGGAGGCGAGGGAGGCTGGGAGACCTAAAATCAGCAGCTACTTCAGGATGAGGCATGTAGCTCTGCAGGCTTCTCTGACCATACTGAGCCAGCTCTCGTGTGCTGTGTAGCTAGTGGCACAGCTAGTGCCACGTGTAGCTCACACATAGGGAGCATTGCAAGTACCAGTCTGCATATCTGAATTCCTGAATCCCTGAGATGAGATTCATCAGTGCAATCATAGGTGTCCAAATGCCATTTTTAGCCATCTTAATGCATCTGAGACATYTGCATGGCACTGCAGAAATCGCATGGGCAATGCAAGTCTGGGGGGGATCCCCTGGGCTCTCGAAGGCAGCACCAGAAACCTACAGTCACACAACTRAATCCCCTCTCCCCAGCACCTTCCTTGTACATCCACCAGGCACTATCCTTCACGACGTGTTCAATACAGTGCATCTCATTTGTGACAGGAATCTTTCTTTTGACCAAAAAAACCCTGCAAAATCTCAAGTGACACAATGAAAAGGTATGTTTATTCCTAGATGGGAATAAACTATCCCTCAGTCAAGGCCACCCTATCCAAACAAGCCCCTTCCCAACCAGGGCTTCTCAGACAATCCTTAGACAGACCTGGGCAGGTGGCTGTGAGAGCTGAACCTTCCAGCCTCATTTTATGGGATAAACAAGTCATTTTAATGCCTCTGACAATGCCATGCTTCATCAAATGCGTGAGCAGCATCCTGTCCCTGGCACTTACAGGCAGAGCTCTAAGGCACCATAGGTTCATGTTTTGTTTATGGTACTTTTAAGGACAGAGCTTGGTGCTATGGAGGTCTTGTTTATATTTCAGCTGGTTTGGAGGCCAAGATGTAACACTGAGGTTTTTAATGCCCCTTGTGCTCGAGCAAGCTGCCCAAGGCTCTTGCAAGGGGGAGGCCTGCACTTGCAATTATTCTGACCACACTATGACTAACTTCAGACGGTGTATGGAGGAGATGACTGTCTCTGAGCGAAGAAAAACCCATGAACAAACTCCACTGGTCCAATTAATCAAGAGTACTCTGCTCTACCTGGGGTTTCCGAGTTAGACCCTAGGAAAAAGTGATAGTTTATCTGTATGCAAATATGCTCACAGTTTCACTCCACTTTTTTCTCCATAAGAATTCTCCATCCTACAGTGTAGTTATTTGCAAACCAGCTTAAAGGGCTCATTCACTGCCAAAGCCTACTTATATGAGAAGAAAAAAGGTTTCTTTGCTCTTGACAAAAGAAATATATTTAACACTGGATTACAATGCATGATTTTTGTGCTAAGCAAGGTGACTCAGTGCCCTCTGATAAGGCTTTCAGCTCCAGAGGGTGCGAGTGTTACATGATAGTGAGGACTGCTGGACTGGCCTGTAGTCAAAGGAGAACRTCAAGTGACATACCTGCGGTGGGATGGGAGGAGGATGATGGGATGTGTCTTCAAAGGACGAAGTATGTGGGGGCAATATTTGGGGCAGGTGTACCCTTACYACAGCTGCACCCTACAGCAGCTCGCAATAGGCAAACACAGATCATGGTGGGCTTTCCAAGGTCTACCTGCAGTGCCAGGACCCAGTACAGCATGACCAGCTGCAGTGGGGACCTGGAAAAAAGCATTTTGCTTCTCTAGAAATCATTGTTCACCATGCAAAGTCTTCAGTATATGATAATTAGCAGCCGTCACTGGTGATGCTGCTTCTAGAAAGGATCATCTTTCATCTGCTGATGAAGTGAGCCCAAAATTCCTATCACCTCGTAAAGCCAGTGCTCCTTCAGCTGTTTAGGCAACCAGTATCACAATGCTGCCAAGGTTGTTCCTGGGGTGACATTCATCTCCCCCAGCAGCAGCTTGGGACACTTGCTTGGCATGAAGACATCAGTGCTAAGAGGACCCAGGGACAGGGGTGACATATCGGGTCCCAAAGTATGCATGAAGCAAGTAAACTGGACAGTGGTGTAAAAAATGGAACAGCTTTTTAAGCAAACAGGAACAGTTTTGGGGACAGACAAAAACTCCTACAGTGCTGCCACAGGCGTGCAGTGCTGCTGTGCAGTGYACCTCTCAGAAATGCTCTGATAGGATGCTTGAAATTAAATTGATGACTCATCAATCCAAGTAGCTGGACTATCATAGGTAAAACCAAACAGTAAGTTAGACTTTTTTTTTGCATTCTTTCATTTTAACTACCAAAGGTACCATTTGAAACATAGAGAAGGAACATTTAACATGACAGTCTCTCTCTAAAGACAACTGGTTTAGAGGCAAGATGTTAAAATACTGACAGCTGCTAATAAATATATACATATTTTTGCCAGTAACAGATAATTTTTAACAGCTTAATACAGTGTTTTTTATGATGACTAAGGTTGTTGCATTCATACCAGTAAATAGACCTCTATTGCTTCAGGAGACATAATTGCTAGGCATTATATCATTTCATATATAATAACTTCTTCCTCCCTCCCTGGAACAGAAACAATTCATAGGTAAGAGTATTACTGGTTCATATCAAGGGGTCCTAGCTAGTGTTACATGATGAAGCATTCAGAGACTGCAACTACCCTGAAATGCAGTTTAAATCACATTAAGACCACACTGTACCTCGAAGGAAGGAAAAGCATTTGCTTTCTTCTGTACTACAGAGAAGATTTACATTTAAAGAAACTATTGTTTGAGTTCAAAACTTCCAGGCAATCTCCAGTCTGTTTCTTTGTCACAGTATCTGGTATCACTGCAAGTTTCAGCACACGCATTTCCCAGTAACTACAATACATTTAGAAGATCTTTTAAGGGCAGAGCTCACTGCCACAGTGCACAATTGTCCTGGTTCTGGCTGGGACAGAGTTAACTTTCTTCCCAGTAGCTGGAGAGGTGCTGTTTTGGGTTTGGTATGAGAGGAATGTTGATGGCCCATTGATGTTTGGTTGTTGCCGAGTGGTGCTTGCTTGCACCACCAGGGACTTTTCAGCTTCCCCTGCTCTGCCAGGTGCATGAGAAGCTGGTGGGGGGAGCATAGCCAGGGCAGCTGACCCAGCTGGCCAATGAGGTCTTCCACACCATGTGACGTCATGCTCAGAATATATTTAGGGGGCGTGGTCCAGGAAGGGGGGTGCTCTTGCGTCTTGTGGCAGCCTGGGTGTCGGTTGGTGCATGGTGAGCAGTTGCACTGTGCATCACCTGCTTTGTATATTCTATTCTTGTTGTTGTTATCATTGTTATTATTACTGTTCTACTTTGTTTTATTTCAATTATTAAACTGTTTTTATCTCAACCCATGAGTTTTCCTACTCGTGCCCTCCCGATTCTCTCCCSCATCCCACCGGAGTTGGGGGGGTGAGCGAGCGGCTGCGTGGTGTTTAGGTGCTGGCCAGGGTTAAACCACGACAGTCCTTTTTGGCGCCCAACATGGGGCTCGAAGGGTTGAGATAACAACAGATTAACTAGAGCATATTAAGGAACTTATATCTGTTAACATTGTTGGTCACAATATTTATTCATCTGTTCTTGATATTAGTTTATCTGATCTGCACCATGCTCTTGTTTTTGCTGTACATGTTAAGGATTGGTGTTGGTTTCTGCAGTCTGCTGTGCTCTGCAGTGATTAATGATGTTTTGCCTGGGAGATTTGTTATCAAAACGCTGGCATTGGGCATTATTTGGTATCTGGGTGTTGTACTGAAGCCGTTACTGTACTTTGGGTACCACCTCTTGGAGACAATTAGCAATTATACCTCTTCCTCTGAGAGGTTTTTTATGGAGGAAATACAAAATGGCCCCCTCACTACCCTCCTCTATGATGTTTTCTCCATTGTTACAACAACTTGTCAGTACCTTGAACATCCCTGGGTAGTTAAGATACACCTACTGGTATTTCTTGGGAATATTGTTTCAGTTTGTCTAAGGTTAATACGCAGTTTACGAATATCATGCAGAGATCTGCCCCAAGGCTGGATAGTTATGAGTGGCAGGGTGTGTGGGATAGCATGGGCAAATGCCTAGGACGGTGGGCACCCCCAGTGTTTTCGAACTTCACCCCGAACAAGTGCAGAATCCTGAAAAATTAGTAGAATATTTGGAAAAAGTATGCTGTCACCCTGGCAATTCTAGGGAGACACAGATCACTGCAATGTGCTGGGGCCTGGCCCATGCCTACCGAGCCCTGTTTAACACTATTCAGAACCCTCAAGGGGAACAAAAGGTCTCTGGATCTGACGACAAAACAACAGGCATGGGGGCTACCCTAACCCCCACAGGAGGCACTGCAGCTACCCCACCCCCCACGGCAGGCACAGCAGGCTACTCCAACCCCTGCAACAGAGAACCAACCTGTGCCGGTATCAGTTGCCCCTATACAAAAAAGAAAGTACACAAGAAAGTCATCTCACTTAGTAAGGGATGAAAATGAACCAGGGCCATCACGAGAACAGGAGGAGGAAGAGGCAGAACCCGTAAATGAGATGGTAACCACCCGATCCCTATCTCCCCGTGAGCTGCAAGATATGTGAAAAGATTTCAGCCATTGTCCAGGCAAGCACATTGTCACCTGGCTGCTCCGATGCTGGGATAATGGGGCCAGTAGACTGGAATTAGAGGGTAGGGAAGCCAAGCAGCTGGGATCTCTTTCTAGGGAAGGGGGCATTGACAAAGCGATTGGAAAAGGGGCACAAG
>JAYKAV010002866.1:488-31673 GCA_035582835.1 Phoebastria nigripes
TCTTCTCTCTTGAGCAGAGGGATGCTTACTCCTAATGGCTGAGATACTGGCCTGTACAGGTGGGGAGTAGGACATATCCTCTTTGAGTTGCTGGACCTCCCGAGACAGTTTCTCCACAGCAGAGATGCAGGCCCGTAGGGAGGAGGAGAGACTTTCTTCGTATTGCCGGAGTTGGCCAGCCAGTTCATCCACCGTTTGTTCCTCTCCATCTTTCCAGGCCATTACTGCCAAYGAGTTGGCATGCGATGCTGGTGCGCTCCGTACAAACTTCCGCCACATGGGTCGGGTGCACTTGACTTCATCTGGATCTTTSGGTAATTGCTCGTTGTTCAGGTCATCATAAATCACCTCCAGCAYRGCTAATTCCCTCAGGTACTGGATACCTCTCTCCATGGTGGTCCACTTGCCTGGGTGACAYATAACATCTTCCTTGAAGGGATACCTTTCCTTCACGCCTGACAGGAGTCGCCTCCAGAGGCTGAGGACTCATGCCCCTTGCCCAATTACTTTGTCAATGCCCCCTTCCCTAGAAAGAGATCCCAGCTGCTTGGCTTCCCTACCCTCTAGTTCCAGGCCACTGGCCCCATTATCCCAGCATCGGAGCAGCCAGGTGACAATGTGCTCGCCTGGACGACCATGCTTGAAATCTTTTCGCATATCTTGCAGCGCACTCAGGGATAGGGATCGGGGGGTTACCATCTCATTTACGGGTTCTGCCTCTTCCTCCTCCTGTTCTCGTGATGGCCCTGGTTCATCTTCATCCCTTACTAAGTGAGCTGACTTTCTTGTGTACTTTCTTTTTTGTATAGGGGCAACTGATACCGGCACAGGTTGGTTCTCTGTTGCAGGGGGTGGAGTGGCCGCCGTGCCTGCCGTGGGGGGCTGGGGTAGCTGCAGGGCCCGTTGTTTTGTCGTCGGATCCAGAGACCTTTTGTTCCCCTTGATGGTTCTGAATAGTGTTAAACAGGGCTCGGTAGGCATGGGCCAGGCCCCAGCACATTGCAGTGATCTGTGTCTCCCTAGAATTGCCAGGGTGACAGCATACTTTTTCCAAATATTCTACTAATTTTTCAGGATTTTGCACTTGTTCAGGGGTGAAGTTCCAAAACACTGGGGGTGCCCACCGTCCTAGGCATTTGCCCATGCTATCCCATACACCCTGCCCCTCATAACTATCCAGCCTTGGGGCAGATCTCTGCATGATATTCTTAAATTGCTTATTAACCTTAGACAAAACCAAAACAATATTCCCAAGCAATACCAATAGGTGTATCTTAAGTTCCCAGGGATGTTCGAGGTACTGACAAGTTGTTGTAACAAAGGAGAAAACATAGAGGATGGTGCCATTCTGTATTTCCTCCTTAAAAAGCTCCTCAGAGGAAGAGGTATAATTACTAATTGTCTCCAAGAGGTGGTACCCAAAATACAGTAACGGCTTCAGTACAACACCCAGATACCAAATAATGCCCAATGCCAGCGTTTTAATAACAAATCTCCCAGGCAAAACATCACTGATCACTGCAGAGCACAGCAGACTGCAGAAACCAACACCAATCTTTAACATGTACAGCAAAAACAAGAGCATGATGCAGGTCAGATAAACTAATATTGTGACCAACAACTGTTAACAGATATAAATTCCTTAATATGCTCTAGTTAGTCTGTTGTTATCTCAAACCCTTTGTGCCCCACGTTGGGCGCCAAAAAGGACTGTCGTGGTTTAACCCTGGCAGCACCTAAACACCACGCAGTCGCTCGCTCACCCCCCTGCTCCGGTGGGATGGGGGAGAGAATCGGGAGGGCACAAGCAGGAAAACTCGCAGGTTGAGACAAAAACAGTTTAATAATTGAAATAAAACAAAGTAGAACAGTAATAGTAACAGTGATAACAACAGCAACAACAATACGCAAAGCAGGCAATGCACAATGCAATTGCTCACCACCCGCCGAACGGAACGAGAGCCCGGGACCCCCTCAGCCCCCCCTTTGTTTTTATACTGAGCATGACGTCGCATGGTATGGAATACCCCATTGGCCAGCTGCGTCAACCACCCCGGCTGTGCTCCCCCCGCCAGCTTCCCATGCACCTGGCAGGGCATGGGAGGCCAAAAAGTGCCCGGTGCAAGCAACACCCAGCAGCACCCAAAACATCAATGGGCCATCAACGCTCCTATTATACCAAACCCAAAACACAGCACCCCCCCCCCAGCTACTGGGAAGAAAGCTAACTCTGTCCCAGCCGGAACCAGGACATGTGTCATCAGTGGTTCTTCTAGAGCTATGCTTCCAAGGCTGAGACAGGATAGTTTCTTGGCCAAATGCCCACAGACCTACCCAGTGCCTTAGCCAATACAGCCAGCTTTGAGATATGATTTCCCTGTTCTCAAAATGGTGATCAGTGATGCACAGAGCCTAACCCTTCAGCCTTCTGGTAGAACTAAAAAAGACAGGCAAGGATTAACAACCTGAAGCCTGAAAAAACCCAGAAGTAAGCAGCCCCTCTTGTAGAATAGGCCACCTACTAGTTCTGCTAGTATTTCATGTCATATCAGGATTTTTCTTGGTATTTGCACTGGTGTTTTTAGCATTACTGACTGTTTCTCTGAGACTTGACACCTATGGCAGACGTGATTCCTGTGGATTCACCACCACCACCTTTCAACCTCAGTGTCATTGTCATCTCAGTGGGCTCTCCGCTCTGACAGAGAAGTTTTGGTCTCATCCACCTTTCAAAGAAAGGGGAGTTAAACTTGCGCAGCCCAGTGTGCAAGTTTCTGCAGTCTGGTAACCACTGCAGCATTTGTATGCAAGTAATGGCATCTGCTTCCCATCCTTGTGTCCCTTGTCACTGTAATCGGTGACTTGTGGGGCTGCAGGCTGAGAGGAACTGATGGCACAGCATGTACTCTGACTTAGGTATCCTCTGTCAGCAGATCAAACACGGCAGAACTTAAAAAAAACAAAACCAAACAATTTTTTTAGCTCATGGTCAACCATTGTGAATGTTGAATATATACTATGCCTCTCAGGAAATTCTGGTTACTATTAAATAGTTATTAACTACTAATTATTAAACTAGTTAGTTGAAACTAGATGCCTGTCTTTTAAATAGCTGAATTCAGTAAGATGATGAATCCTACCTCTGAGGCATATTATTTGGCATGTGACTGTCCACAGAAAAAAAATATTAAAATGACAAATTAATAAGTATTAATGAGTATTTCAAGTAGAATGTTGCTTGTTTTTTTCCAGTCCAAAGACCTAATGTCTTGATTAGAGAATGTTGATGAGACATCTCCTCAGGATTTTGTTCGGACTATGAAGTGTGTTAGGACATATAATAGGAAATAGGATTCAGCTAGGACCTATCAGAGACTTAGTTTACCTGCCTTAAGCTCCAGTAAGGCCTGAGAGCTCACAGTGTTAAACTGGGTCAGCATTACACGTGAAATTATATGTTGAATGAGATTAGCTACTCATATGTGATTATTTTTTTTAATACCTTTTCTTCTGACCAATTAGAGTTTCTTTAAGGAGCTACTAGTTTGGTTTAGAATTTAATTCCCTGTGTTGAACTCCAAAAGATTTCTGTTGGCTCATTTGCTCAGCCTGTCCAGGTCCCTCTGAATGATGGCACAATCATCTGATGTATCAACCACTCATCCCAGTTTTGTGTTGTCTGCCAATTTGCTGAGGGTGCACCCTGTCCCATCATCCAGCTCATTAATGAAGATGTTGGTGCCACTATCAACCCCTGGGGTACATAACTAGTGACTAGACTCCAGCTGGGTATCATGCTGCTGATTACAACCCTTTGACCTTGGCAGTTCAGCCAGTTTTCAGTCCAGCTCACTGTCCACTTACCTAGCCCTTACATTATCAGTTTGTCTATGAGGATGTTATGGGGGACAGTGTAGAAAGCCATAGTAAAGTCAAGACAACCAACATCCACTGCTCTCCCCTCACCACCGAGCCAGTCATCTAGTCATAGAAGGCTATCAGGTTGATCAAGCATGATAAATCTGTGGTGACTGCTCCTAATTGCCTTTTTGACCTTCATATGTCTGGAAATGGCTTCCAGGTTTATTTGCTCCACCGCTTTTCCAGGGACTGAGGCGAGGCTGACCAGCCTCTAGTTCCCCATCTCCTCCTCCTCACCTTTCTTGAAGGTAGAAGTAACATTTGCTTTCTTCCACTCCTCAGGAACCTTCCCCCGATTGCCATGACCTTTCGCAGATTATCGAGTGCCCTCAAATGGCATCAGCCGGCTTCCTCAGCACTCGTGGGTGCAGCCCATCAGCTCCCAGGGACTTGTCAGTGTCTGGTTTATTTAAATGTTCCCTAACCTGATCCGTCTCCAGTGAGAGTAAGTCTTCCTCGGCCCGCACCTTCCCACGGGTCTCAGGTGCCTGGGATTCCTGAAGGCAAATATTACCAGTAAAGACTGAGGCAAAGGTGGCATTGCCAGCTTTTTCCATGTCCTTTGTCACCAGGTGCCCTGCCAGCYAGCAGTGGGCCCACGTTTTCCCTAGTCATCCTTTTGCCACCGATTTACCTGTAGAAGCCTTTCTTCTTGCCCTTCACGTCCCTCTCTGAATTCAATTCCAGGTGGGCCTTGTCTTTCCTAACAACATCCCTGCACTCTCCGACAGTATGTGTATATTCCTCCTGTGTCACCTGTCCCTTCTTCCACCTCTTGTACACTTCCTTTTTATGCTTGACTTTTGTCTGGAGTTCGTTGTTCATCCATGTAGGCCTCCTCCTACCTTTGCTTGGTTTCCTGCTCATTGGAATGGATCATTCTTGAGCTCAGAGGAGGTGATCCTTGAAAATGGATCCAATAATGTACGGAGATTATTTAAGAGCTTCATTATTTTTGATGGATGATGTAGCTAGACAATCACCTCAACTATTGTGAACCAACATAAAGGTTCACCAGAGCTTCCACGATGACTGCAGGAAGACTATTTGCTGGAATTGCTTTTATGACAGTTCTTAGCTGTCACATACTTACATCTCACTATTGGTTGCACACAACGGTGTTTTTCTTTCCCAAGATTATACAAATTCACCACAAATCTCAGTTTTAGAGAAAAGTCTCACCTTCGGTTAGGAAGCTGCAGCATTTCTGTAGTTTCTCCAAGGCAATTCTTTTCACTTGGACCATCATCCGTGTGACTGTTTGAACAGTCCTTTGTCTCATTAAGTTCTCATTCTGGGCACGTCAGACTTATGCCAAAGTGAGGTGGTTAGCGTAAATAAACCTGAGACATCTGACCGCGGGTTAAGCAAGGCAGAGCCTGTTGTGACTACACTCATTGTGCCCGATAAAGTCACCCTAGGATAAAGCCTCCATCCCTTCATTACTCAAACTCCATCTCCTGCCTTCCTTTTCCTGTTAACTGTCAACTCTCTCTGTCTGCACTGTAAACAAAAGCTCTCGTAAAATCCACGAGCAAGCTTTAGAAATAGGTAGCTCAGATGCCTACGACAGCGCAACTGCGCTAGAAAAGATCGGCGTTTCTAAACTAATCATACGCACTCACCTGTGCCTCTTAAAATCACGTACAGTTAAAAAAGGACAGTCCTGTTTTCTTTGGAAATAAATCGCTTTAAATTGACATCCATAATCATCTTCATTTCTATACTCACACTCACTGCAGAATGCACGTTTTGCAGGTGTCCATCGTCTCAGCAGGAGATCGGTAGGGTTCATTCAGATCACCCACGTCCCTACTAATACACTTTTTGGGGCAGGAAATGTGAAAATCCTAATCTTGCTTTGTGTTCAGTGCTGAATTTCCACAAGGAAGGCCAAACTCATTTGAAATTGCTCCATTCCACAGCTACGGGTGTATTGAAGGCTAGCATTACTCGTGTCCTTGATTCCCTATGGCAAACCTGAGTGACTAAAATGTCCAGGTTTGTTACTTACTTGTGATAATTATGTCCTCTTCTCTTTCACTGTGTAAAAGTGTTCATCGTAGCAATACGATTCTACTGAAATAACTCTGGAGCAAGTGCTCTCAAGCACTATAAAGAATCAATTTAGGAACCAGAGAGAACATTTCCCTCATCTTTTGGCAACCTCTGTGTACTTGGCGTAACAGCTGGCATAGTTAATAGAAATATGATTTTAGGTCAACTGCACTTTGAAAAGAAGTAAAAATGGAAGCTGGCGCCAGGAGGAAGTCTGGGCACCCCAGGCACCATCTGACTAGCAACAGCCTCTCTATCCCGAGATCCACAGCAGATTCTTTTCTCTTCCCCAGCTCCCCTGTCAACCTCTACCAAAATGCTTTATGGGTGGCCCTTAAGGATACAGACACCCCTAAGCAAAACCTTGAAGCTTAGCTATGTGGTCAAGCTCTGACCGGTCCTTACCTTCCCCTGCCGTTCACCTTTTTCAACCACCAGCTCAGGAGGCAAGTTACACATTTGTGCTGCTTTCTTGCTGCTTGCTTCATTTTCCATCATTTTCCCTGTCTTCAACACTCTTCTGCCTTCGACAATTATCTTCTGCCTTCTTCTAGCCACTGCACAATCAAAACCATTCTGCCTCCCAAAATCCTCTCCCAGGTATATGAGATTCCCTCCCATCGCGATATGCATGCATAAATTACCTTGCTTGAAGTCAAAGTAGTCCGCCAGCAGTACGCAGAGGAAAAGAGAAAACATGTATTCCTCCGCCTTGCTTCTGTTGCTGCTTACCCTCTTCGCTGTTACAGACAACTACACGATGAACTCTTTAAAGCGGGCCTAAGAGCATTCAGCATTTATGAAGAGTCCACCACCTTCATAAAGACTAGTTAAACAAATCAGAGTTTTAAGACTAGAAAAGGTCATTATGATACTATAGGGTGAACTGTATACCCCAAATCGGAGAAGGTCCTGACCGTCAGTCTTAAACACACATCACAGACATGGGATCAGCGTTCCCCTGTTGATTATGGACAGGCCCACACAAGTTTACATAAAATAAATTCAGAAGCACATCTTGAGATCTTTTGGTCCTCTAAGCTATCCCAGTCCTTGACTGGCATTTAACTACTGGAGGCATTAGCACGTCTCATTTTTAAAATCCAATTTCCCTCATTATAGGCACTCATTTATCAGATAACGGGCAACAGGTGGCTTCAGCCTTGTCTACCTRTGCTTTTGGAAAAGCCTCTTTATCACAGCRTCACAGAAAGGTTGAGGTTGGAAGGAGCCCTGGAGGTCACCTGGTCCAAGCCCCTCACTGCCCCGGACCATGTCCAGATGGCTTTTGAGTTACCTGCAGGGATGGAGACTCCACCAACCTCTCTGGGCAACCTGTGCCAGTGCTCGGTCACCCTCACAGTGAAAAAGTGTTTCCTGGTGTTTAGACGGCACCTCCTGTGTTTCAGTTTCTGCCCATTGCCTCTTGCCCTTGCACTGGGCACCGCTGAAAAGAGCCTGGCTCCATCTTCTGCATACACTTAGTGTACACTGATAAGATCCCCCTGAGCCTTCTCTTCTCCAGGCTGAACAGTCCCAGCTCTCTCAGCCTTTCTTCACAGGAGAGATGCTCCAGTCCTTAATCATCTCAGTGGCCCTTTGCCGGACTCTCTCCAGTAGTTCCATCTCTCTCRTACTTTTTCATAGTCTATAGCTGAGTATTAATAAAACAGATGATGTTTAGCAAAACATCCTTTAAGTCTGTTCAGCACAAGTCTATATGACACTGAAATCTGAGCATTTCGAACACACTGGTACTCCTGCCATTGCAGCCATTGCCTAATCTATACACTGGTAGTTTTTAGTAGAGAAGCCTTCCTGAAAAATGCCTGTAGGTATTTGGAATTCTTTTGGGTTTTTTTGGTTCATAACCCRTAACACTGAGAGCAGAAAAGATCTTGCTTTCGTGTCCTTCCAGCCCTCTTCTCTCAAAACACATCTTTCTGGAAACCACCTCACTCTGCAACATTTAGGTATACAGGAAAAATACAGAAATAATTTGGGTGATAAAGAATGATTAATGTACTTATTTGAAGAAAGAAGAAGGGTATTGACGCTGAATGCAATCAGCTGGCTTGGGCTGACCCAACACTGTGTGTTCATAATAGCTTAAAAGAACTCAAGAGATTATGAACATATTTTCTTGTCATTGAGGGATAGTAATGTTATCATTGTCTCTTGGGGCAAGAATGACAGACTTCAAACTAAGGCTAAAATTGTTCCAGCCCAACAAATTCCACATCACTGTCTGTTGTGACACCCTCGCCAAGAAAAATTGATAAACTCTCTTAGATACAGCATATTTATCACTCTACTTTAGGCTTCTCAAATTTCCTCAAGAGTCACAATCTTCATATAGTGCATCTCTTGAACTGTAGTTCTGAAAGGTATTGCGTTTCACAAGCTCTATCATTTTTTAACACTATCCTTTTTTATTAATATTATTTAATGATCTGAAGACTAAATGAATAGCCTGGCGGCAAAAGTCTTCTGTGAATCTCATTTCTTTGTTTAATCCAGATGTTTAATCCAGTATAAATAGTAATCTAGGAAAAATGCAAGATTTCAGTGTAAACCGAAAGAATATCTGGGCTATTTACCAAATCTATTATCAGCTCAAATTCATAATTAATTGAAGTTCTTTTCAGGTACTAATTTACAGAAGAAATGAGAAGCCATTGATCWTGTAGCAACTAGAGGTTTTTTTAGGATGTATTTGTCCATAATCACATCCAGCTACTGAGGTGCATACACCTTATGTTCTAGTTGGAATCCTTTTGGCCAGGAGTATCTGTATTTGCATGGTACGCCTGCATCCTGGAAGTCCTACACCTCCTACAGAAGTCCTGAGGGCAGAGAACACCAGCTGTGCCTCCACCTCCTTTCAACTGCAGAATCCTATATAAGCAGAGTTATGAGACAGTAGAAGAGGAGAGTAAGACAATAAACAGATTACGTATCCTGAACAACTCTCTTTCGTGTAGACTTAGTTAAATGACATCTCATTCTATTAGTGATCATCCACGCTATGTAATTCTACTATTGCTGATTCCAGAATGTTTCAGTCACAGATGGAATTATTAGTCTGACCTGTTACAACACCTTTAAAAGGATACGTAAACAATATTCTCCACCCTTATATCTGCTAAAAGGAAATGCTTGGGAAAGGATAAAAATAGGCATTCTTTCACTATATTTTCTCAGGTTTTGRAATTCAGTGGGCTAGGGAGTTTGAGTGCCTCAATTTTAACAGCTATTGAAGGATCTGCCTTCCCTGGAGTTCCGATTCCTTTTTGTATTTGTTTCTATATTTGGTTTCTAGCACAGCCTGTGACAGTAAACTCCAAAATTAATTACATGCAATGGCAAAAAAATTCCTTTTGATTTAAAACTGCTACCTGATTTCATTGTAGCTGTGGGGGAAATTATGACTAATAGTGAATGTGCATGTTTTCAGACTTGAGAAGCACCTATCAATACAATTTGTCACTTCATCATTACTATCGGAGGCATTCAAAGAGGGTTAATTGACCATTTATAGAATCAAATATTTCTACCTTGGACTCAGTGAGGGAAGAAATACATAAATGTGGATGATCACTAATACATCGTGGTAAGTGAAATCTCATTCTGCTAGATGTTGGTGAGCACCTGGAGATAAAAGGAATCTTGACAAGCAGTCATAGCCTTTTTCTTACAGAAGTAACCCCTGAAAGGCACAAGGTTGACTGGGATCAGGTCTATAGCCATACAAAGACACTACTATTTTACAATACTTCTTTCTCCAGTGCTACATACTATTAACCTTGAAGGAAGAAATCCTGAAGCTGTTTGCCTTAAAGCTGTTTAAGTGACTTTGCAACGCTGTTGAAACCTAAATCAAACAATAAAATACAACTGCTGCTTTTTAAATATTAGTACTACATTTTCATCTGGCAATAAACAACATTTCCCAGCAAGGCTAACTTGCCAGATGCTCTGTTTCCTTCAAGGATCATCTATCACGCCTCACATCTGTAGGCTTATTATGTACCCAGGACAAAATTGGGAGCTCTTAAAGAGTTAACACACAGTTCTCACTTCTTAATTGACCAGTGGCAGGTTACGGGTTATTGGACTGTGGGGGAGTTAGCATTATCTACTCCTCTCATCATAAGGATGAGAGTAGAAACCTTTCAGTTTTATTAGGACATGAGCCATCACAGAGTACCTCCTCTTTACCGAAAGCATTACAACCCGCAGCAGGCGTTTGAAGGGGAACAAGAAGCACATCAGTAACCCCCACCAGATGGCAGCACAGGAACAGGAACAGATCAGGACACAGTAGCCAGAGAAGTAAAAAGAAAAAAAAAAAGAATATGGAAAATATATAAGTTACATTATTTATATCATGCCTTTTGGTATTACCAAGTTCCCTTTTCCTACAGAAATTCCCATCATTAATGGCAAAGCAAAGATTTGACATTCTGCCTGTTTCATTTGCCCCCARAGGTGTTTATCTGCAACACTTGCATACAACACTCAGCTGAGACATGCTGTTGTCTAAGCCACTTGAGATGCAATTTTTCTGTTAAACCTATCTCACTATATAAACTATGATGTTTTATAATTCACAAGGATTAGTAAAATGGATCTAAGGAAGTAATGCTTATAAGAAGCCACTGAAATTGCCTATTACACAGTTGCCTCTCTGTTTAAGTTCAGCTTAAAATAATTCCTTAGTTTAAGCATCCCCTTATTTTCCCCAAATCTGCCACTTTTTTTATGGATACCATTGATTCTGTCTGTTCTTCAGAGGATGACTGGATATTACATTGGGACAATCAGGGGATCAGGCCCAGCCAGCATGGGTTCATGAAAGGCAGGTCCTGCTTGACCAACCTGATCTCCTTCTATGACCAGGTGACCCGCCTAGTGGATGAGGGAAAGGCTGTGGATGTGGTCTACCTGGACTTCAGCAAAGCCTTCGACTCCTAGAGAAGCTGGCAGCTCATGGCCTAGACAGGTGTACTCTGCGCTGGGTAAAAAACTGGCTGGGCGGCTGGGCCCAGGGAGCTGTGGTGAATGGAGTGAAATCCAGTTGGCGGCCGGTCACGAGYGGTGTCCCCCAGGGCTCAGTTTTGGGGCTGGTCTTGTTCAATATCTTTATCAACGATCTGGATGAGGGGATTGAGTGCTCCCTCAGTAAGTTTGCAGATGACACCAAGCTGGGCGGGAGTGTTGATCTGCTCGAGGGTAGGAAGGCTCTGCAGAGGGACCTGGACAGGCTGGATAGATGGGCTGAGGCCAACTGCATGAGGTTCAACAAGGCCAAGTGCAGGGACCTGCACTTTGGCCACAACAACCCCATGCAACGCTACAGGCTTGGGGAAGAGTGGCTGGAAAGCTGCCTGGCAGAAAAGGACCTGGGGGTGCTGGTGGACAGCCGGCTGAACATGAGCCGGCAGTGTGCCCACGTGGCCAAGAAGGCCAATGGCATCCTGGCCTGTATCAGAAATAGTGTGGCCAGCAGGAGTAGGGAGGTGATCATGCCCCTGTAACTTGGCACTGGTGAGGCCCCACCTCAAATACTGTGTTCAGTTTTGGGCCCCTCACTACAAGAAGGACATTGAGGTGCTGGAGCATGTCCAGAGGAGGGCAGCGAAGCTGGTGAAGGGTCTGGAGAACAAGTCTKATGAGGAGCGGCTGAGGGAACTGGGACTGTTTAGTCTGGAGAAGAGGAGGCTCAGGGGAGACCTTATCGCGCTCTACAACTACCTGAAAGGAGGTTGCAGCGAGGTGGGTGTTGGTCTCTTCTGCCAAGCAACTAGCAATAGGACAAGAGGAAATGGCCTCAAGTTGCACGAGGGGAGGTTTAGATTGGACATTAGGAAAAATGTCTTTACTGGAAGAGTGGTTAAGCATTGGAACAGGCTGCCCAGGGAAGTGGTTGAGTCACCATCCCTGGAGGTATTTAAAAGACGTGTAGATGAGGCGCTTAGGGACATGGTTTAGTGGGCATGGTGGTGTTGGGYTGACGGTTGGACTTGATGATCTTAGAGGTCTTTTCCAACCTTAATGATTTTATGATTCTACATGATCTTCAAATTTTTGAGTGAATGGTGAAACGATTAATACTTTCCCATATACTGTTTTTGTACTCATGTATTTCATGAATGCAATCACATACCATTAATAACTAAATTTAGCTTTTATTAAGCATGACTGCACAAAGAAGAGACAAATACGTTTTCTTTCACTTCTGCATTTTATTCTGAAACCACTGACCTCATTTTTAGGACTAAAGATCTCACAGGTAAAAATAAGAGGAAAGGATGAAAAAAAGGTGCCATAAATCAGTAATTCAAAAGCATTCTTCTGCCATACAGGAAAAGAAATCATATATTGTATTTTGCTGTATGAAAAATTAATGAAAAAATTGTATCCAGTATATGAAATTATATTTTGGATCAGAAGATAATCTAGATCATCAGTTTCCTTTGACCTCTAGTTTTTGGTTAAGAAAAACCCCAAACACCTTTGTTGTACGGCTTTTTGAAAAACTAATGACAAAGAAAACAGGAAAATGCAACTTGCAGTTAAAGACAAAAAATCATGCCCCATGGCTTATGAGCTTTTAGACAGAAAATGAACAACTAAACCTAGATTTGCTTTGTCTTTCATGTACCTTGTGATAAACCTGCTCAGAACTATTATTAAAATGAAAACTGCATCCTGCTTTAAGTCAGTTTGTTTTATGAACAAACTCGTCTGCTGCAAACTGCTGCAAACCTTAGCTTTTTAAAAAAACATTAACATATTCCAAACTGTGTTTTAGTACACTTATACTAATCTTATGGAACARTCTTGCAAAACAAACATCCAAGGGTTATATAGAATACAAAAGTAATTTTTAGACTAGTTGTAATACCTCTTCCTCTAAAAGACTTCTAGAAATACTTAAACATTCAACACAACAAGCTTATGTAGCTGATAAAGACCATTTCCTCTTTCATGCTGGTTTTCTGACTGGTCAATGATACACTGAGAAGCCACCTAATCAAAAGAAGCAAGATGAAAGTCAGAACGCATTCTTAATAATGTTTTCCTATATAACATTGTTAAGGAAAAGAGTTTTGAAGAGTTTTGACAGTTTCAAATCATACAGACATTTCAGTTCCATGCCACACATTTCAACGTAAGAGCCAGTACTACAAAATGCTGTATCTCACCGTTTGCCCGAGTCAGAATACTATTCCACAATTAATTCCAAAGCATTACAGGTAGTATTTTATGTGATGATGTAAGAAAGATGTCCTGAGATTCTTCAGACTTCAGATGCAGTGGGGAAAATCCTGATCCAAGGCCTATACGTTAACTTGTTATAAAAAACCTAACACCAATGTAACTGAATAGGAGATTATCTATGAGGATAACTGAATTTGAAATATGAAAATAGAAACACTTTGGCTTAAGGCAGTATATCACGACACACTCTAACCCCTCAGTGAATGCCTACTAGAAATATGTGCCCTTGGTGCTCGTTCACCGTTGTCAACCTTTTCAAGAAAAGAGACCTAATCCCTCATTTATATGCCTCTGGGTGGGAGAGGCACAGGGAGGGTGCATGTAGAAATCTTACTCCTGCACTAATTCCTCACGCCCTTTTAATTAAGAAAATGCACTTGTTCATCAGGAAATCCAGTTCCCTACAGAGGCCCTTACAGAAAGAAAGGTAAGATTTCTAACAGAGTAGGAAGCTAGACTTTTCTGCTTTATGAAACCCTCCCAGATTTCAAGAAAACTGCCCTCTATCTAATCCCAGCACATTCATTCTAAAGCAAGCCACTTCTCTGTCTGCTTAAAAGGGAAAAAGCCACCTGAAAGCACAGCAACTCAAAACAAAACTAAAATGCACTGCATTCAGATAAATCCTGAACACGAAAAATGTATCAATCTTTTTCTTTTAGGTCACAGCTGCTTAATAGAAAGAAGAATACAAAATTTTAAACTTCCAACAAATGTAAAGTTGCCTTTACAATCTCAACTTAAAAATCATGAAGTGTTCTGTTTGAAAAAGCTAAATATTTGTATATACAAAATAAAAAACAAAACACCCAACAAACTAAATAGACTCGACAAAAATAGGATATCCATAGAGACTGATGTATACGCAACAGTTCTTATGCCTTAAATTTGACTCTACAGTGCTTTCAGTATTTTTAAATTCAATACATTTTTTTTTCCCCTCTGCAGGCTCAAAAAAGGCATCCTTCCTAAGGAAATTCTCCCTTTGATCACTCTTAACTAACTGTACTGAGGTACTCTTAACTACTCTTTTCAAGGAAACAAAAACAAAGAAAAAAAAATTATCTTTATACCCTTACCTGATTCCATGCATATGGCTTCTCATACCATGTAGGAACAATTATATCTCGAGGTTTTGATTTGCAGATTAAGCTGAAATTACATAAAAATAGCCTTAAGAAATACATTTGTATTTGATTAATTATAAATACAAAAGAATTTTTATATTGGATACAACTAGGCATTTACGAGGTGTCTGTGCTGAAGGGAATCTTAAATTTCGTTGTTAATCTAGTCTGATTTGTTCACGTCTCTGCAGTTTGCCCCTCTAGTGTAAGTCAAAATACAAATTTTCACAGGGACATTAAATGTATCAGAATGTATTTGCTTTTAAAGAAAATAATGTGTTGGGTTTTTTTTAATTTACAAAGTACTACAATTTGCAACTATTATTTGCTCCATAAGTTTTATGCATGCTTATTCACGAGAATGTATAATACAGCTATTTTTAGGGTATTTTGTTTTGCATGACAACTCAATTACTATAGATTGTCTGTCTGCTCCAGTTATTTCCTCAAGCTGAGCAAAGTACAACAGTAGTAGACTTTAATTAATTCTGTCTAGATGTGTTTTTCAAACACACATTTTAGTCTTAAGTAGTGGTGACATGTTGTAAATACAATTATCTTTTGAAAAATGGAAAAAAGTTATGAAAGACTGTTCAGGCTAAATTTTTACATATCTACTCATTAATAAAAGGTTAGTTTTTTTCCAAGATGTAAACCAAAGTACAATCAAAAAAAAAAAAAATTCAAAATGAAGAAAGATTCTACACAAAGGAAAAGAAGACATGACAATAACCAGATTGTCTCTTCCTTCAAAAAGGTAAATAAATAATAATAAAAAAAATCAAAACAACTAGAAAAATTAGCTGTAGGATTGTTGGAACAGAATCAGTAAAAGCACAAAGATTCCAAGAGAGAAAACGCTACCACAGAAACGTATAAAATCCTAAAGAAAAAAAAGCCCAGAAGGCTGATGAGAATGACTGAGTCAGGCAGTCAGCACTGACTGAGCCAGAGAAGACATCAATGCTGAGGACCTGCACAGGCTGCTCCTTCCCCTCCCAACTGCCTGGAGATGTCTAAACAATCAACCCAAAAAAGGTGCCGAAACAGYAGCAAGTATTCACATGTCTAAAGAAATATTTGTGCCTTGAATTTAGCATGTGGATGTGCAAGTATGAGCTCCTGTCATTGTCACAGCCACCTCCAGAAAGGTTTTGTGGTTTTACTTCTTTCTGCCTATCYGCTTTCCTCGACTTCTCCCTACACTTATTACCACATGATTCACACAAGCCATCTTCATTCAACTTTGAAGTCTAAACATGGTACTACATGGCAGTGTCCAAAGGCAATGCAGACACCAACTGGCCTGAGGTACTCGGACACAAACAGGAAATTAAATATTGCATCAGCAGTATGCTCGACAGCTGGTATTTTACCAAGAGTTTTGCAGATGTGAAACGCCAACAGCTTGCCGTCAGCCTGCACTGGTGCTCCTTAAGTTTAAAGCACAAGCAATGTGCATCTCTGAGGTACAGCCTTTGTGAAGCTGTATCACCACTTTCTGGATGTACACACAACCCACTGCAACAGCTGGCTCAAAGCTGCCATGTCTCAGAGAARAGCAGCTGACCCACTGGCAGCACACACAGTGTAGCGCCCAAAACAAAAATAATCACCTCGCTCCCTTGTCATGTCCAACAKGTCTGCTGGTCAGCTAACATATAATAGGTATCTCCACATCTTCTGGCAATTCTTCACGCTCTTTTAATTTTACTTCCAGTGCCTCAAAAGGTAAGGCTGACTACACCTGCACTTGTTAATTTATTATAAAATGCACCACCCTGAATTTTCTTTCAAGTTTTGGAATGAAGAAGTATGGGTACTTGCTTTCAACTAAAGGCAAGGTAATAGTTTTTTTACAGCTGGGGTGGGGTGGGGGGGCAGAAATCAACTGAGCAGGTACATGCAGAAACAAGAAACACCTGAAAACTCAGCATAAACAGCTGTTCTGGTAATCACTTTCATAACCTAGGGTAAGGGCAGCTAAGCTTAAAAGCTTCTGATTTTTATCAGCATGAGGAACTGCCTCACTTTGGCACACAGTTACTTCAGAAAAGCTCTATTTGTGAAAAAGGTCACTTTTTGCAAATACTAGAGATCATAACATAACTCTTTAATTCATGGCTGAGCCAGAGCTCTTTTTGAAATCTGTTCAGTACAGAGCCAGGTAAGGAAAAGAAAAGTCTACTGATACAGACAGCACTAAAATGCACRCTACATTTACAAACAAGGGAAGATTTTTCACAGCATGCTCAGCAGTGGCAGACATTAGAAGGAGCTGTTACAGGGATACTTCATTGAACTGGCTCCCCCGAACACCTCCCACACACCACAAGCTGAAAAAATTCTCAAGACCGGCTGCACCAACTCACAATAGTCTTTTCAGAACCACTGCTTCAATTACAAGAAGCAGGGAGGCCTGCTGGAAAAAAAACACAGGTGGCCTTACTTCAATTCATAAATTAACCTGGGATTCCAGCAATTAACTTGGCCAACACCTATTCTACACAGGTCTGTTGAGGGAGGAAAAGCAGCACACACAATCCAAATTTAATGTATAGGGAAAAAGAATTCTAAATCCTTCTGCACTCTCATGCCATAGGACTTTATTAGTTTTGTCCTGGGTGCACAAAGCAAAGATACATCAGAACTGGTATCCTGTAGAACAGGTTTTACAGTCTAGGTTTTATGACTCCTAAGCGATCAGGCTTCCCCAAAGAACCAGTGCTTCCACAAGAAGTCTAAAGTTGTTGAGTATACTGCTTTATAAATAAACAAAGTAAATGAAATGCATCAGTAAATGAGAACATATATTATTTCCCCAAAGCCTAATCTGAGCTATGCTTCAAGCAATCATTTATTTTGTTTTTGCTGAGACTGTGAAACAGATCTTATTTCTACAAAATTATTACCATAGAAGTTTCTGACGAATGTTTTCCTGCAGCTGTGTCATTCTCTCTTGTCCAGAACACACTGCACATTCACAGAGCAGCTTATTAATGGCTGTCCTTAGGATGTTTATCTGTAAAAATACCAGTGACAGAATATAAAGCATTCTAAACCAGCACTAGTTCTGTATTATGTTATACTGACATGAAGGTGGTTGTGGCACCCATACCACCAAACTTCAACTGGAATATTATTAACATAAGCAAAAACATCTGAAGCTTTAGAAACACTTCTTCCTCCAGATGCATCTCTGCTGGTCAAAGATGTTAACGTTCAGCCACTTGATACCACAATCTTCAAGGTGACTCAGATATGCTATAAAACATACAGGCTACCACTTGCCTGGACTTTTTCCAACACAGAATTCCTTCTGTAAAAGTTTTAAGGATTTTCTCTATCTGTCCATAATTTTCACATGCACAACAGCTTGGTGTTATCATTCTGGCTAAGGTGCAGACATGACACACACCAAGTCAGTGCTTTCAGAAAACAATAGCTCACAGATATGTGCAGCAGCATGTCCACTGTATCCTTAAAAAGCCTCTAGAAACCACTGATCATCACCTAATGTGCCTGCTCTGTACACAGAACTAATCAGGGCATGTGAGGTCCTTYACTGTCTAAAGCACGTGTCAAATCTGAACCACAGGTCAACTACAGCTTACCCTCCTGCATAACAGAGTATATGTACATACTTCCCTCTGACAGATCTCTTGTCTACAAGTTGCAAAAAGGCTGTAATGAGTAATACACAAATATATCTAATATAAATAAATAATAGTAATAAATAAAGTTTAATAAAGTAATAGTAATAAAGTTTATTGTTTGTTTGGTTGATCTGCTCTGGGAGAAGTAGCTTGATACAGATGACTTATCAGAGCTGTAAAATCAAACTGAAGATTGCGAAGCAGTAATGTTAGGCTGATCAGTAAAAACCACAATAATCCTAAGAACATAACTAACAAGTATTGACATCTGATTAGTGCAAAATCGATGCTTTTGTTTTGAAAAGTGTACAATGTATTATTCTGTAATATTTTATTTTTTTCAAAGTGTTATGGAGGGGGTAACTGGTTTTTTCTGCTAAGAATCCAAGGCTATAAACAGGTGGTACACAACAAAAAAAAAAAATTATCCAAAATCACAGCTTAAAACAAGTTTTCTTATTAACTCTTAAGAGTTAACAAGCTCTGATGCACTGAATTCTACTTAATTCCTACTATAGCAAAAATTCTTATGCATGTTTTACCTCTGATATGTCTTCCACTCCAAAATGCACATCAAATGTCAGCTCCATGTCATTTTCTGGAAGCAGTGGAGCCCCACAAGTCTGACTCCAACCCAAACCACACAGAACACCAGTAAAATACTTTCCACTTTTATCAACCCTATACAAAAAAAGAAAGAAAACAGTCTTGACTAGAGATGAAGAAACTAAACTTATATGAAGACAGTCTTAAATGAATTTGTCTAAGCCATGCCAAGCAAGATACAGGTGTTTTAAAGAAGCTAAACCAATTGGGAGGCATTCACACCTAGTCATACTGTTTTTCTAAATACAGTGATGAAATAAAACTAAAGTTCTGGTTATGAAAACATATACTCATAAAACTTAAAAAGAAAACCACACATATGCAAAATGAAAATTTAATTAAGGAAAGCTAACTTCACTATGTTGAAATGACAGTCTACAGATACGAGAATCCAAACAAAACACAACAGTAACACAACTGCCAGAACTCAGCTTTTACAAAAATCACGCAAGTTCCTCTCCTCACATAGATTTAAAACTTGCYCAGTTCTACAGTTCACCTTCCTAGGCTTCCAGCACGATTGTCAGGAACCGTATTGCCTTATCGTGAGGGTAGAGCCTGCAGCACCAATTCGTAAGTACATGAAACAAGTTATCTTAGCTACATACTTGTCCTGGTTTAACCCTGGCAGCACCTAAACACCCGCTCCGGTGGGATGGGGGAGAGAATCGGGAGGGCACGAGTAGGAAAACTCRCRGGTTGAGATAAAAACAGTTTAATAATTGAAATAAAACAAAGTAGAACAGTAATAGTAACAGTGGTAACAACAACAACAGCAGCAGCATATACAAAACAGGCGATGCACAATGCAACTGCTCACCACCCACCGAACCGACGCGTTGCCAAGCCAACGCRTGCCCGAAAAACGCGCGAGCCCGTCCCGGAACCCAGAGCCCCCCMCACCCTTAGTTTTTATACTGAGCATGACGTTACATGGTATGGAATACCCCATTGGCCAGCTGGGTCAAACACCCCGGCTATGCTCCCCCCGCCAGCTTCCCATGCACCTGGCAGGGCATGGGGAGGCCGAAAAAGTGCCCGGTGCAAGCACCACCCAGCAGCACCCACAAYATCAATGGGCCATCAACRCTCCTMTTATACCAAACCCAAAACACAGCACACACCCCCAGCTACTGGGAAGAAAGTTAACTCTGTCCCAGCCGGAACCAGGACAATACTATACTAAAACTGATAAAAGATACAAGAATTACATGAACAGGAARAGAATATACTAAATGCTGAAAGCGGGGGGGTGGTGGGGGGTGGTGGAATCTGTCACCAATTTGTGAAGGTCCTAAAAAAAGAACCACCACTTTTTAAAATGCATGAATACCTGAGTTCTACAGCAGGAGCAAACAGCATACTGAGGAGTGCAAGCAGGCCAGGAATAGGAGGCATCAAAGATGTTTCCTCTAAAATCACAGTAGATCCTGTCACCAAAAAAAAGAAAAAAAAAATCAAATCTAAGTAGTATCTAATGAAAATGAAACCTCAGAAAGATGTAACATAAAACTACAGTGACATATTTACTCGTAGAACTATTCATATAAAAACAAAAGTCTAGAGAAACTGTCCAAACATTTTTATGAAGCACTACCAGTTGCATTTGCTGATAAGGACGCAGCAACCAACAATTGCTGAAAGGGATCTTCTGGAGCATCATGGACGACAACAGAGTTTATGCTTTCCTTTTGTATGACAGCACTTCTGGGGAGGAAAAGAATTATTTTCAATATTAAAAAACCAAAAACCATACAAACATGTGAAAAAACAACTATTTTAAATTCACAATGCAACCTCAATGGATAGCAGTTACTGGCTGAAGATTACCTGAATATCATTTAGCAGACGTATATGACGGTTAATAAAGAATCTCGCTGTAAGACATTAAAGCACCTTTAATAAAACTATTCTTAAAATTTTACATAGCAATAGTGTGCATATTATTAATGCAATTCAGGCCTGACTACTTCAGTCTTCTCAGTGAATAAAAATTCTGCAAAAAATCTATAAGAGTACCTAGGATGGTTTTTGCCTATTTATCGAAAATAACAGCTGAGAACGTGCCTATACTTCACAGTAAAAGTCTTCTCATACCTGAACTGGGATACTCTAGTCATACTGTAGCATTTCACCTCATAAGGACTGAATGGGCCAAGAACCGTTACCTTCAAAAAGAGAGAGAACAAATTATATTCTAGTTAGCCAGCACCTGGATCTCTCCAAATCAAAATCCTTCATAAATGAAAACCAAAACACATTTCAGCATGTATTGAGCAACACTGAATTGATAAATTGAGAAACAGCATTTTAATTTCACGCATCTAAAGCAAACTTTGCTTGTTGAGGCACCTAAACAAAAATGATGTGTTTTCACAGGTGCTGGGGATTCACAACTTTCCTCTGGCTTAAAAAACACAAGTTCAGACTTCACAGAGCACCTAACAAAATCAGGCCATTTTTGTTTACATGAGCAGGTCTTTCATCTTGAAAGTATCTCACTTTATGAAAGTGAGTAGTTAAGCAGGATTACTCCTGTGGGTAAACTGAGCATGATTAGGTGCTTGAAAGCCTGAAATTTTGTCAGATCTGAAATGGGAGAAGAATTATAATGTAGATGAGACTTAACTTGTAATCAGAATGCAGAACAGGTCACACATTTTCACGTTTTATATTCCAGCTTAGTAGTGACTAGATATCTCAAAATACGTAAGTAAGAATAAATTCTGAGTTTGGAATTGGCAGTGGAAGAAACACCCACTGTTTCATTATTATCAGTTACTGGAGTGTTCGCTGCATCACCTATCCTAGCTGCTTACCTATTGCTAGCTGAGGAAGAACGAAACACTGTGTATAGTAAAAACCAAGTTTAAATTTTCCGAAAAATTGATAGGGTCGTAATCTTGCTTTTTGCTGTAGCTTATATAATGAAGACTACCACATGTGGAAACATTGTGTTCAGTTTTTCAATTTTATCTTCATTCTGCAGTGGTTCAAAGTGCTGCCTTAGAATGTGTTAGAGGAGTCAGTTCACTTAGCTCTTGGGCTATACTTCAAAACTTTGTTAAAAGCTGCAATAGACTAGTCTGCAATGGTGGTCACATTACGGCTTTCTACCAACAGAAGGTAAAACGCACTATGAAAGGCATCAAGTATGGTTTGGTTATTAAAGGTACTTTCACAGTCTTCATCTCCATTCTAACAGTGTGAGAAGCAGGGTCATGTAATGACATACCAAAACCACCACTGAAGTTACCTTATGGGTTGGCGCACCAGATTTATTGTCAGAAAACAAGTTTAACAATCTTTCAATGAGATGCTTTTCTTCCTCTCTTGAAGACACAGGCGTTTTCTCTTCTTTCTTTACTTGGTCCAAAAATAATCCCTTGAGCAAATCATGGCTTTGCTACATAATAACGGAAGAGTGTTAAAAGCATGAAACAGCTATGTTTCTCAAAAATTTTACAAAAAAAGGTCCTACACAAAGAACATGCATACTCGCATACGAATACAAAAAGCAGTGTTCTTATCACCTTTCAGACTACATAAAACATAAAAATGGAAGACAGTTAGAACTATGAAACAGTTACATTTTTTCAAAGTTTCAAAAAACAGTGGAGCAGTTCAATTGATGCCATTATCTCCTAGGAAACACCTCTTTCAAAAGATGTCTCAAAGCAGCAACGCTTTTGGCCAACAGCTCAATATGAATTATGCAAACACATAAAAATATATTGTCCCATTCAGGTACTAATCTTGCCTAATCCTATGGCATTAGTCAAGACTTCAGCTCAACTTCTCAGGACTTCAGACAGCCTGAGCTGAAATAAATTAGTATAAGAAAAGTAGAAGCAGCTTACTCAGTACATACTTGTGATTCATATGATTCTTCTGCCAGTTCAGCATAACATTCTTCAATAAGCACATCTCGAATATTCACAAGCTCTTTGCACCTCGAGTAACGGAAAACATCCACACGCAGAACACTATGCACAAGTGAATACACCTTCACTAGAAGAGTATAGCCATTTACTAGTGAGGCAAATCTCTGGCTAGCACTGTAACTCCACTGTTCCCCACATACAAGAGATTTTGCAGATGGACGCATCTTGCAGATCTTGAATTCTAAAGCCTAGAGCAAAAACATTGAAAACAACGCTTGCCTGAGTAGAGAATCAGCATGAAAATCTTTCATCTTCTCACAAAACTGTTTGAATTAATAACTATAAATGACTTCCATAATTATTGCAGTGACTTACGTAAATTCCTAGGACTGCTGTAAAGCTACTGGCATAATTCCTATTCCRTCATTGCCAATGCAGCTACACATTACATCTCGTATCACTTCAATATTGTACATAGTTGCTAATGAATCGGAGCAAACAGAGCATAAATAAAAGATAATTCACCATCCACATTAAAATCTTAGGAGTGTAGAGATGTCTACTCTGGAAAAAACTTCACAATCCACAGTTCTTTTCAACTAAGGTAACAGAAAACTTGGCAAGACCACTGCAGCTATTCTGTCCCTGACAGGCAAGAGTAATTAAGTTCTCATTTAACCCCTTTCCACAATCACTATCTGTAATTATGTCTTTGAATGAATTTGCAACAAAAACTCTGTTTTTTTTTCCTAGCTGGTCATTAAAACTGGTCATTAAAAGATTAGGCCTGAAGCAGAAATACATTTCCCTTTAATACATCTGAAAAAAAACACAAAAAAGGATGCTTCTTGCCAAAATTAATTCTACTTTTTTAAAAAATCAATTATAAAAGAAAACCAAACCAAATTAACCCTGTAAGATCTAATACTAAGAAGAGATAAATAAAATAAAACCATAATTCTGCTGGTTCATTTCTCATTTTCATCATTAAATGCTTCAGAGAATAAAGTTAGTATGATACACCTGTTTCAATTCACTTAAAAATGTCTGAATGAGGACTGAAAAGCTGAATTACACTTAAAGTCTCTAGCTATATTTACAAATAAAATAACTCAAGAGAATTATTCCTCTGAAAAACTAGCTATAAAGTCCCTCAGATTTGTGTTACAAATTACTATTTAATCATCAAGAGAGTTATGTCTGAAAAGATCCAAGTAAAGCCAGTAGTTCAAATAGCAAAGCAGCACAAAGCAAAACCAGAGACTTCTGGCTTTGCGAAATTTAAATCGGGTATCTCCTATGTATTTGTTCTGTAACTAATGGTGTAGCAGAGCAGGAGCTTTGACAGAGCAAAAATACTCTGCACAGTAACTGTATGCAAGATACTTGTCACTGCAGACTTGTGCCATGCAGACAAGAAGAGATACTATGCTGCCACTTATCTGTAGTAGGAGCAGCTAGGTTTAAGCAGAACAACAGATTAAACTAGTCATTGATAGTTTCTCCTCTCTGGCCTGTTTTCTAGGCTGTATAAGCCTCTGTCATTTGCTCAGAGGTTCTTTAGACTAAAGCAAAGCTGATCTACTGCTCAGCCTGTTACTCCTGAGCTYTGCATATAAGCAGGCAACAGAGGAACCAAAACAACATTCTCYTTTTAGAGAGAAGTTCTACTTCTCATAGAACTGATGGACAGCAAAGAAACTGATAACCAAAAGCAACAAGCTGCAAAAGGCAGCTGTTAGAGCAATTTCCTCTCTCCTTCTGCTGTTCCTGTGATTACAGGTGYGAGATAGATCCCACTATGTTCTCCCCACAGAAACAGAACCAGTTCAAACCTTCAGTTAAAAAAAAATGAATRCAAACAATGTTTTTTACATCCAGTCAGGCAGCAAATTCAGGCTTCCCCCCCCCCTAGCAAGTGCCCCTGAAAACAAAAGACTGGATAACATTTCTCTACAATTAAATACAATGCAATTCAGTTACACACCAGAATTACTGCTCTGTGCATACACATCTGTGGAAAACATTTATCCACCTATTAGCGAAGGTGATTTGTAGGTACTCCCATTAGCAAAATACATGTTACTTCATTATTATTCTGAAAAGCATTATGATTTGWAGTACACTTCGGTTTGCCAGACCAGACATGAAAATACCTATTAAGTAGCAGCAAACAGCATCACCCCTACCTGGAAAGGAAGCTCTCGAAGACAGCTTGGAATCTCTTTTAATTTCTTTAAAGGCACTTTTGATCTATTGCCATAATCCACAAAAAAAACCTAGAAAAAGAATCAAGAGCATCTGCAGAGATTCCACAACATTAAAAGTGCTACTTTTAGTGGCAAGGAAAACGACAACTTAAGTTTAATAATTACAGTACAACACAATCTTATCAAGTGAAATGGAAGCAAATTCAGAGTCTGGAAAACATGCAAATGAAGTCATGTCAAAAATAATAGCTCAAATTTTATCATGTCTATTATTTGATCCCTTGGCTTAAACATCCACTGGTAATGCAAATAATCTGCTAAATCTAAAAAAGGCAAATTTCTCTGAAAGGCTCTAATTCTCTCCCTGCAATTAAATCTATATAACTTTACTTCTTAACATGAGTGATACTACCTAGTAACTGCTTTTAGATAAGCAAATGCTATCATGGATTGGGTGACTGTTTATAAATGCAAAAGAGAAAAGTGATGAGATTAGCACTGTTATTCACTAGTTTTCCAGGACTTTAAACAGATGACAATGTTCAGTATTAACTCTATAGTGGTGACACCCAGCTATGTTAAGAAATCAAAATTCAAAGGAGGAATGGGCTGTGCAAAGGCCAATCTTACAAAAATAAAAAATATCTGTCCTTAACTGCTGAAAAGAAAAGTATTGGCCTGAAAAATGAATACCAATCTTGAACTGTGGCACTAATTCCCATTACCGATCCCAGCACAAAAAGCCAAAATGTTCTGATGAGTTTGCTGACGATATAGAACTCAGCAACATAAACACTGATACAAAAAAGATCATACTGAATGGACCTGAGAACTCAACAGGAACAGGGAGAACCAAATGGTATGGAGCAAAAGATCATATCCTTTGGAATTTTTAACAATTTCTGCTATAAATGCTCCATTATTATTTATAAATTCTAATTAGTTGGAAATTACCAAGGAGACAGAACTGAGTGTAAGATGACAAGTGGTGGCCCATGCATAAAAGCTATGAAAAGGCAAATGTGGCATGTGCCACATGAAATATTTTTGAATGCAGAGGAGAAACACTGTGTTGGAAGAGGAATACTAGCATCACTGCATAAGCAAAGGCAGAACTGTAAGTACAGGAGCATGCATAATTCTGCTTCAGAAAACTGAGGTCAGAACAAAATAGAGGAGTGAGATGAGACCAGGTGAACAGAGAGTCAATGTAGTATGTGAGATGAGAAAGAGTGCAGTTTGCTTCAATGAGCAAAACAAAGTCCAGAAAGAAAAAGATTGACAAGAAACTGGAGGGGAGGGGAAAGAGGATGAAAAGAAGAAAACCTATACAAACCAGGGGAAGAAACACTGGCAGAAGAACAAGCTTAGACAAATTGGCCATGAATGACTGAAAACTGCCAATACAGTGGGGGCAAGAAACTTACTTTTCAGATGGATCTCAATATATTTATGAAGAGGAAGTGATGGGGCTGCTGCCAGCAATGCAGCACGACTCTGATCTAGGCATTCCTTACCATGTTTTCAAAGTTACTGGAGGTTTTAGTCTTTATTTTGCTTCGCTCTGCTTCAGCACACAAGCCACTTTACTGTATCAACAACAGCCTCTCAATTTAATACTAAAATATTCCTGTATTCTGGAAAAAAACCTAATTTATCCATTCTGGCAAAATTCTAAATTCTATTAAGGTTTTATTTTAGTTCTAGTTCTACAGATTTCTTTACTGGAATATTTATAATTATCATGAATGTAGCACTTTGTGGGGGGGGGGGGGAAGCATAGCTCCAAGACTGTTAACCCAATTACATCCTACCAATTCAATATGACATATTACTGTACCTCAGCAAAATCTCCACAAACATAGAGAATACGAGCTCTATAGTATCCTCTGTTTTCCAGATGAGTGAATGGTGCCAGACAAACCAACTCTGGATGTGGAGACACTGGCAAATCCATCAGTTTCTGGTAGTTAATTTCAGCAGTTAGAGCCTGGAGTACAGTCCTATTTTTTTCATCTATCCTGTAACCCCAGAAGTGTCCAACTTCTACTATCTGAAAGTATAAAAATTAGACAATATAAGATTTCATATTATTCTTCTACAGCAAACACAAAACACATCTGAGCAAAATACATGAAAGCACTCCTACTCCTGACACACACATAGAAATGTTCTCATACTGCAATAATGCAGCGAAGCATTTCTCTCTCATAATTAGACATTATTTTAAAATGTGTATTTGCTGTGCAACTGCAACACGCTTTTCATCTAAATAGACCTTGATATAAACATTACTAAAACACAGAAAATTAAGAAAAGACTGCTTCCATTTTTCTAAACCAAATTAACATACAGAAAATATAAGGTATACAGTTGATTAGAAAGTTACATACAGATATGGTGCACTTTTCTTATTAATGAAAGAATATCAGTTAGCTACATCTATCAGCAAATCAGCATTGTTACTGTTATGATTAGCCATCCTTTAGGAAACTGAAAAGAACACACCACTATTTAAATCAAATTGAAAATAAGTCATCTTTTCAAATGGCTTACTGAACTCATATACCATTTCTGATCTTATATCGAATGCTTGTGATAAAAAAAGAATCTTTATTTACAATACATACGACCATTAAAACTGATGTATTAAACAGAAGTAGCATAGATAGCTAGGTGATTGGAATGTGTCTGATCAAATCCATGAACATTTTTGATCCAAGAGACTTAGCTGAATAAAATGAAGAAAATATTCTTTTCTGCACTTGCAAAACATGTCACTACTATCAAGAGCTGTTTTAATACTTTAGCCTATAATTTCCACTAGCTCAATGGTTTGGATTTTTTTTATTATTTTTTTTATTTCAGCAGCATATATATTGCTTGCTATTACTCAATTTCTTGAGAAGATGATAGTTAACACAAGATTTAAAAATTCTCAGTTTCAGAATTCAGAAATATTTATATGTACATATGATTTTCCCCTGACACACTTTTATGCATGCGATATTTTTCCAAATGAGCATGCAGTACTGTTAATTCATATAATTTCTCATATCTACAGTTTCTGAAGAAAACTGCCAGTTAATAATAACCAGGTAAATAGCCCAAATACCTACTGATTCTCATTTCTATAGTGTACACAAATATTTTACCTCTCCCATTAATCTTCATTACATTTATGCCTACTTCCAGCTAACATTTACTGCCAGAACCCTACAAATTTTGTCAAATTTCAAACATCGAAATTTATTTGCAACATGCAAGCACTGTTTAACAAAGAACTACTAAAAATTAGACCAAGAATATTCTTCATACCTCTTACGGATACCTCTGTGCTAAAAACATTATTAGTACCCATTCTTTTCATTTAAGCTTGTCAGATATTCATCTCTACAAAGTTATCTAGGTACCGATTATTAGATATGACCTACTTCAGATGCAGAACATTCCTACCTCTGTTATCTTGATGGACAGAAGACGATTTGGGATCATCTTTGATTGTTGTAAAGTACCAAATGAGATTTCCACAGGCTCCACTGTCTGCTTCTGACAGTCCACATTTACTCTAAAAAGTTTATGGAATAAAGATGCTAAATACTTCACTCACAAGTGAAAACTCAAGAGTTCAATTTTTTTGCTTCCATTTGCTTCCCCAGGTGTCCCTAGGGCACATTTATGTACTTACTGACTTTTACTTAGAAATATATTAATTCAATTAGAACGTAAAATGACCACGCAGAACCAAAATACTACAGAGAAACTGTTTGAATTCCATTATGACCAAACACAGGAAGATACATACCAAGACGCAAATGTGCCATCAATTTATTAGAAATCCAAARAATTAAGGTTAAATAGCGAGGCTTTTTGCTATGGCATGCCTTCTAAGCTTATTTTTTAAAAATAAATTGAGTACACTACAGCACAAAGACAAATCCAGTGTTTTTTTTAATATATAATATTCTTTTTACTTGACAAAAGTTAAGAACTCTAAAATTAGTCTTTCAGCCTAGGAGGCTTCTTTCTTGAGTCCCTCAAGAATTAATTTTCACAAAGATTTTAAGTGCTGTTTTGGGCACAGTGAAACTGCTAAAATGTTTTATTAAAAACTAAGTACAATCAACCGGAAGTAAAGTATTCACCTGCACTTCAACCTTTCCAGTTCATTCCTGCCTTCCTGTTTTAGATTTCTTATTTTAAAATAWTAAAATGGCTGCAGACCAATCAGGAGCTAGGCAGATTACCATTTTAGCAAGTTGCTTGTATGACCTGARGCTGAGAATCACAGACAGCATATAACAACATTGAAACCCACATGCCAGATTTTTCTAGCAAAAGCAGGTGCAGACCAAAGAGACTCACTACATTGCATTCCTCATCAGTATTTTCTATTACGCCTCCCCACCTTATGTTGTTACATTTCCCCCCAATTTCTGTTGTTATACTCCTCTTCCCTCCCTTTCTTTTATGTCCCCAAATGCCACTCCTTATTTATTTTGGTTCCAGCAATCCCCACATTGTCTTTAGCATGAACAGAAATTACTGTGTACATCCATACTTCCATATGCCAAAGGCAGCATTTACTTGGAGTTCTTAAACAGTAAAACACCTTGAACTATAAAGAAATATTTAAGACAATCATGTTATTTCTAGTCCTGCAAAAACATTCTGCTTATACAAAGTTTACACACCTGTTTTTTGAACCTAACATGTCTTCCTTGGTGACTCTTCCAAGGAAATTTCCACTGAATCCAACAAACCTCATTTCAACTTTACACCGCAAAGAAACCCATTTTCCATATGCAATACAATTACCTTAGAGATTCCACACTTGYGGCTGTCACACCTTGCAATTGCCTTTCGATATCATCTGGATAATGAACGTTCAGCTCAAGAGGAATTTTCAGCTGTGACATCTTGACTGACAGGTACACTGCAGGAAGAATCTTAAAGCCCTCCATTGGGTTACGGGAGAACTCCACAAACGCCCTGTTCAAAAAAAAAAACCCACAAAATAAAATTGCAATAAATACTTGATGAGGAATCAAAACCCAACAAAAAAACCACAAAAGCCATCATTTCTTCTCCCTGTCTTTAACTTAGCAGGCCAGCAAACAGTAAAAARTAGGCTCCTCACAGGCTTTGCCTACTGCTCTTATGCACCTTAAAACTTTAATTATCGTGATGGTTATAAGAAAACTTTCTAACATTCCCACAAGCACATACCAAATTTACTGAGTATATTTAATAGAAGRATGTGAAAATATATGTGAATAAGGAAAGAATTAAAGATTGGAAACGGCATAAGAAGGGCTACATGAATTCAACTTTGGGCAGCTGTAGTCCAAAGTTAGCCAGAAGATTAGCTAAAACAGCCAGTCACTTGCATTTTGTGCAAAGCCATCTGACTGTACAAATGAGCTAAATTYAGTATACAAGTTAGAAATAAATACAGACAGATCAGCTGCAGCTAAGGCCCACTGCAGACAACAGAAGAGACAAAACAGAAGGCAGTCTCTAACTCAAGTAGTTTATCTAATGTCATTCCAACCGATGCATATCAAACTTCAAAACCACCTTTCTTACTCTAGCCAATACATTACAAATAAATTACYGATTCCAAAGAGATGAGAAGAAATATACTCATTTTGTCAGTGCACCACTGACAAAGAAAGAAATTGATTAATAGATTCATAACTGAGAACATGAGAAAGGCAGGATAATGGAAGTATTTTATACTTACTTTGATCCATCATAGGCAATAGATTTTACCTGCCCACACTGTCTAAACAGTGACTGCAACTGTTTATGGTATAGATATCCATAGGGAGGAATATTCTTTAGCTGTTAAAAAAAAGAAGTTAAATTTGGATACATTCAATTATTTTAATGCATTATTAAGTTCACCTAAATAGTTAGCTTCCTCCTTCACTTGAGCTGCAATAGTGATATACAATCTAAACCCCAAATTCCAAAAATGCTATATACTATATTAAATTCAAAAATCTCAAAAGACAATAAAATCAGAGTTTTGCTGCTAATGCTGCCCTATTGCCTCAAACCAGTAGATACATGTTTTCGTTCTCTAACTATAAATGAAGCAGCTTCATTTGTAATTATATATATTTCTTTGATAATTTTTCCTAGAAGTTGTCTAGTATCCCTTTTTTTGCTTGTAACAGAAAAGCAACGGATTGCTATGCTTCCTTGCCCACCATTGGGAACTACATCCCAGGCAGTGCGCATAGCCTGGGAAACAGGAGGAGCTACAGCCCTGCATGTACTGGCAAAACTACCACGTATTGAATTACTGAGGTATGGGACAGGCTGCACAACTGGAGAGCACTTACGGATCATAGAATCATTAAGGTTGGAAAAGACCTCTAAGATCATCAAGTCCAACCGTCAACCCAACACCACCATGCCCACTAAA
>JAYKAV010002866.1:33203-176304 GCA_035582835.1 Phoebastria nigripes
CCAGCTCAGGGGGCTGAATACCCTGAGGGTGATTGGTCTGACTATTAAAGACTGAGGCAAAGAAGACATTAAGTACCTCAGCCTGGAAGGATGGATGGATACATGCTTCTTAGGGATGACAGACAAAGAGCAACCTCCTGGTCTTCCCTGTATGGAGGAGTCACTCATGTATGGTGCTCTTACATGGAGCAGACAATGGCACAACCCAGCTCTTGTGGGTCAGGATAAGAGAAGAGGTAAGTAAGGGTAACACTGAGGTGGGAATTTGTAACAGAGCCTCAGTCAGGATGAAGCAGACAATCTTTAGGCAAYTTGCAGAGGTCTCCAGATCACAGGCCCTGCATCTTAAAGGGAGACAATAAGGTCCCTGATACCCTGCTGGAAGGGCAGGACACAAGCTCCTAGATTTCTGAAGGGTGTTGAAAGTAACTTCTTAACACAGGTCATGAGCCAAACAGGGCTCTTCTGGATCAGCTATTAGTGAACAGTGTATCACTTCCATAACAAGTTCTAATCAACAGCAGCCTGGGCCAGAGCAACCAGGGAAGAGGGGAGCTCAATATCCTGAGGAGAATGAGGAAGACAAGTAGCAGAATACACATCTTGAAGTCTAGGACAGCACAGTTTGGTTTATTCAGGGAACTGGTAGGTGGGATCCCATGGCRAGTTGCAGAATCTCCATCCTCAGAGCTTTTTCCAAACCCAAGGGGATGCAGGCCTAAGTATCGTGGTCTGAATTCACTGCTTTGACCTYATCACCAGACTAGATGACTTCATGAGGTCTCTTCCAAATTGAATTATTAAACGATTTTGTTATTCTTCTTGGGTTTTAATCCTGAAACCACTACAAATTGCCGAAGTTACTGGAGTTGCAACATCTTTTCAAAGGCATTCTGTTAAGAACAACATTCTAGTTAAGTATATTGGATTGCATAATGTTAAGTATAGTGGATTCTATAGAACATATATAGTTAAGTATAATGGATTATGACTTTATCATGTATGACCAAGGCAACAAGAAAGATAGTCATGCATTTCACAAATTCTGTGAGCTGAACTAGCTTGAAAACTAACTCTACAAAGCAACAGAAYAGCTTTCTCCTACTTTAATGCCTGGCTCACTCAGGAGGCAGATGAGATCCGACATAAGAAAAGGGCATGTGCAGCCAAAAGCAAAGCAAGACTCCAGCAGCACTAATTTACATCACTTTAAGGCTGTAGTTTCACAACTATATTCATATGCCACTGCAGCCAGATAGCCATTTCTCTACCTTTTTCTTACTCAATCATCTCTCACAGATTTTGCTTTAATACAGAATCACAGAACTCCTAACTAGCAAGTTCAAACTTCTGCACTTTGAACTATTTTTCAGGGGCTATACAACTGTCTATTCTTCTCTTTGGTTGTTACAATCTTAGACAGGAAAGAATACATTATTTTTAGAAAATCTTCATATGCCTTGAAGTTATAGTACTAAGATCAGCTGCTGGTCAAAAACAKAGTCTAGGTCACACTGCAGAAACTGCCTCAAGGCAAGATGATTTAGAGAGACCAGAGAGTGGGAGGAATAATTGCCTTTTTGTATCTTTGGCACACACCATTAGGAGCATCATAYGACTACTAGAAGAGTCTCTCAGATTGAGAGCTTGAGGAACGTGCAGCACTTGTGCCCAGGAAGATCATTTACACTGATGAAGACAAAGCAGCTACTTTCTTCTTCAAGATAACAARCAGTTGATATATGAGCAGATCAAGAGTTACATACATTAAAAGTAAATAGCCCCTTAGATCTAACAGTTCAATCTTAATCAATGTTGCTGTGGCAAGACTAATCTTGTCTTTATTCCACCAGATTGAGTCTAGTCTGTTATACAGGACTTTTTTTTGTTTTTGCTTCAATATCCTGAAATAGTATGTTAAAAACTTCAAAAACATACATAAATGTGTTTGTGCACACATATTGCCATGCCAGCATCTCCTCCAGTAYAGAACTAGCCTCTCCTCTTCTTCGATAAGCAGTAAAGCACAAAAAAATTCCTTGTCAGTAAGCTTTTATGAGTTTCTCTCCTACCTTTTCATCTAACTATTTTCTCTTGTGCCAATACAAGTCTATCCTTTGAGGCTCACTGGTTTGTAGGTTTGTTTTCTTTAAGCATAGGTCATGGTTATTTTACAGTATTATACCTAGTTCAGATACATCAAACCTTTTCCTAGCTTAGATTGTGTACCATTTTGCAAAATCAACACAGCCATTTCAAACTTGCACTTGTTCAATCAAATAAAAAATATTTCTAAAAGAAGGTGGTAAAAAGAAAGCAAGAGTGCAATACCTGAGTAACCGTAAAGCAACAAGCATGTATGCCATGCACTATCACATAGGGGATTACATTAAAGTTGCAACAACACATTTCATAAATAATCACTGAAAAGTACCCTTGATAGTCCTGTTCTATTTTTCAAAACTTTTATTAGTTTTATGAAAGTTGTTCGCCTGTGCAAGACTAGCAATCAAATGCATAGAGGCAGTTCTCAGTAGGAATTCTTCTAAAATTGCCCACCTACACAGTGTTTATTATATTGGAAGAAAGGGAGATGGGAGAGAAGACAACTTACTGAGTGAGGATCAGAGTAGATAATTATTTCTGTCCTTGCCCAARACAGAACAAAACTTGAAAATACCGCCCAAACACTACATATTTTTATTACTTGATTCTTTATTAAGTCATTTGTCTTCTTAACATACCATTACAGTGGTTTTTGGATCTTTGCCAGCAAGGTCTCGCACAGCAATTTCTTCATCACATTTTCCAAAAGTAAAGTAGTTTGGATAGAAAGCACCAGCTATTACAACCTGAAATCAAGAGAATTTTTTGTAAAACAGAGCAGATTATATTCAGTTTCTTGAGAAGAGATACGCTAGCAACATAAAGCAATACTGACAGATCTTCAGATGAAGATTTTTTCCTGTCTCTTTCCAGGAATTACTGTCATTTTGGACTAAACATTGACTCATGCAAATCTTTAAAAACATACTTTCATGAAAAGAGTTCAACTTTTGGAACAATTTTACAACATTTTAATATTTTTGTATGCAGATTTGCTCTATGAAAAGTATAATTSTTAGCCCTGATATCAAGAGCCTCAATTTTAAATAAATTCAAATAAAATAGCTACATGAAACTTGTACAGTTTTCATGTTACATCTTACAGTATTTAAAAATTCAGCTCTGAAAAATTCACTGCTTACACAGTTAAACCAATTGCCACTGAAAYGATAAATAGGTCTGTGAAAATAAAACCACTACAAATCAGTCCAARTAAGACAAGAAATTTAATTGGAAATTTGACAAAGTTACAACAGCTGAAAGACATATAATTTCCCCCCCCCGCAATAACTAACCAAGCCAGTGGTGGTCCAAATAGAGCACTCAAAACAAGTGAAAACATCATTTTAAAAACTGTTAGTTCTTAGCCTTCCAACACAAACCATCCTTCTTTAGAGTATTTTTATGACTTTAACAAAGATTAGTCTAGATATGCAGTTTAATTCATCGCAGTATGACTTGGTTTTATTTTGATGAACTGTCAGAAGTGAAGGGACAGCCAGAGGACCAACTTAGTGTGAATTCTGAACCATTAAAAGTAACATTAGTTGTCCTTCTAAGTTGTCAAAAAGAATTACTTCTTTTTTTCACCTGCAATCTCAAAATCTACAGAGAATTTTGAAACACGGGTGTAATACTAGTTCATCAGAACTAGTATATAAAAATCCGGTTATAAATTTTGTAAATAATGGCTCTCCCCRAAGAGTCAAGAAAGCATTACCTGCAAAATGAAACGTCGTTTGTATACACGTTCCTGATCCATAGCAGATGGTTGAGCATTAACACACATGTTAAATGCTCTTACTCGCTTTTTCAAGTTGTGAAATAACTCTGCCACCTGAAATTTGAACTCTAAGTTACATATTAARCAGATCAAAACCGTCCACAAATTAAAATAAAATCTGTTAGTAAAGGTCTAAATAAGTGGGCAAACTCCCTTTCCTTTTTAGGTGACACTAGCATGCATTTCACCTAATATACTGCTTAGCATCTCTACTTTGGAAAATAATTTCAGTACTGTGACTCAAGCAGTTTTCTTGAAATCTCTTTATAAAGTAGAATTCTGTAGTCACAAAGGATATTATGCATATATGGTATAGAACAAAATTAGAAAAAGAACTGAATTAACCTTTTACAAGATGATATACTGATTCTCCATTTAAATCRTTTTGGGTTTGTATCTTAAAAGGTAAAAAACATACTAACACCAACCAGACTTGTGCACCTAACTGTAGCAGTGACCACACATGCTGCACCCTCAGTTYAGCAGACAACCGTGATGACTTTAAATGAGATCAAACTTATGCCCTACAGCAGAACATCCTCTGTTAAGCTTTCARTCCTAAGCATTTCTAAGAAGCTTCCAGCCACTGGTCCTCCAACCACACAGTGAATGCCTTCTCCCAGCTGATTTTGGAGCAAATGCAGAAAGTACAGTACGCTCAACTGCTTCATATCTACATTTTCCTTTCTGCTGCTGGCAGTTTTAGGATACTAAGAGTCCTGTTATTTTCCTCATAGGACAACTACTATCATCAGAAACCAGTCTGTGTGGCTGCCTCAGTTCTACAAATCCACTTCCACACACGGAATTATGAAATTAGTATCTGAAAGTGTGGCAAATAAAAAACCCCAAATCTTCTTAGTAAGTGTTAGTGTAGGTGTCCATTCTAAACTCCTGAACTATTATGTYATGCACAAGCTCTTCTTGAATTATCTGAAATTGGGCCAAGAGAATATCAACTACCCAGAAGGCTATCATATAAGACTGATCCTTCAGCTCTCCAGTTTTACACAATTTGCTTTTTTCTCTCATCTTTTTTTCCTTGATATCAGATATACAAGCTAAAAAACTATTAGCATTTCTTATCCAGATGGTTGCTTTGAAAAGCTTYCCCCCCCCCCCCGTGCTTTTTGAACACAGGCTCTACATTGCTCATGCCAAAAGTATGACCCGCTGGAATAATGGGCAAGGCCATGCTCTGCCAATCCAAGTTATTCAGGAGTTTTACTTATTTCCCCTCTCAACATACCACATTAAGCTTGAAGCCCTTTGTGATGCAGAGTTTTCATTAATTGCTGCAGTAATGTTAGCAACAAAGCCCCACAAATTTTCAAGTCCAGTCCTCATATAAACTGTATTTGCTTAAAATTATCCTAGCTATAAGACAAAAGTTATGTAACAACAGACAGCAGTCACACCACAACCAGTGTATTTGAGGGACCTATAGAATTAGCAAGTAATACTGGAGGTCTCTTAAAAAATGTTAAAAATGTTAGAGAGTTAATAATTTAACACTACTTTGTTTATCCTAACAAAAGGAAAATTCCTTTCGTCTAAAAGCTAGCAGTCTGACTGTTTCCAACCCCCACTTCTGAGCTAAGATAATACTGGATGTGCCACTCCTACAGACTCCGCCAAGAGCCATCTCTCCATAGTGTCAGTTGTGACAGTTAACAAGCTACTTAAAGAGCCCATCCCTCCCAGGGATGGGTACTTGGCCTTATTAACATATAAATGATTATCTGAAGTCCGTTCTTCGGAAGAATGCACACCTCGCTTTGTTAACATTACAATGATTTTCCTCACCTCTCTCCTTTCTTTGAAACAGTATATAAATGGGGTCTCTGCAACCACTCAAGAGAAGAGAGGAGCAGAGGGGGAAATGCTGCCCGAATGCTTTATTAACTATGATTATAGTGAGCAAACTTCTGTCTGATCTGTCTTAAATTGTACCTGGAGTCCTGATACTCTCCGACAACTTTAAATAATACCATCTCTCCTCCCCCAAAGAAACAAAACCTAAAAATTCACTGTTTATTTAAAGAAAATATACATCTATATATATTGATAGATACATAATAATATAGTAGGCTTATCCAAGATCCTAACATTTGTAGAAAATAAGGAAAGTTAAGTCCTTGTGCTTATAAAAATGATTATCTATTTAATCTTACCTCCCTGACCTTCTTGATATGAATACAATTTGATCGACCCCACTCAAGCTCTTCCTGGAAAAGAAAGTGAAAAATGCAAATGCAAAAATTGTTCGAAACTTGTTTCTTCTACTGCTAGTAAGCTTTCTCTCATATTCTTCTGTGTAGACACAAATAATAGYTATATACAGTGATGAAAGAATTTGATCTCATTTCACACCTTTCTTTGCATCCATATCAATCAAATATTATGACATGTATGAAAATATAAGACAATTATATATTTGATTAATAAACTATACTTTGGTTACCACCAGTACACCTGTGGGTCATCTAAATTTTTCATATAAACCCACAAGTCCAACTCCTCTGTGGTGCTACTACAGAATCTTCTTTAAGATGGACACTTCTTCCAAAAAACCAGAACTTCTTTATCTGGATGCATAACTATCAGACAGATTCTGGCCATCTTGGCTACTTATTATAACTCAGTGTATGTTATGCACTGGTGTTCATAAAGCATATTATGCTCTGAAAGAAGCAGAGAAATAAAAAAGGTTTTCTCTTATACACACAAAAGAAAGACTGGAGGCAGTTGTTGTGTGCATACTACTGTTTTTTGTGACTGATGCACAGAAAGATCTTCCATCTTTCAGGGTTTTTTTTTTTTGCGGGGCTCTTATGTGTTTTAATATGCGTAAGAGACACTTATGCGTATTAAAAATATTTCTTTCAACTACAGCTCTATTTCCCTTTTCAGCTTGGATTTCAAACCCTCTGGCCACTGTTGATCCATCTGTGAAAGGGACTACAKAAAGGATTGCCTTCAAATACTCAGCACTGGATTCAAAGACTCATGTTCTCTCAAAACCTATGCTTCTATTTACTTATGAAAAATCGTAACTATTATAAAGGAGGATTGCTAGCAAAAATTCCTTACTAAGGATATGAAACACTCCAGCACTGAAATCGCCAACCTTGAATAGACAAGACGAAATAAAGTTTAACTAACCTTGGGATGTCTCAGCTCCCCTTTTTGTCTGCAGGCCTGCCATGCCTAAGAAAGAAGTGATGAGGCTCTTCTTGATACAGGCACAAACTGTAGTGCTTTAGTAATAATTATTACAAATATTAATGTGACATTTAAAACTATGAAGTTTTTGCCATACCTATACTGAAGATAATTTTTTAACGCCCATTTAAAAACCAGAGATGCCCTTGGGCTAACACAGACCTCAAATATTTACGCACAAAAGAGTATTAGGAAATTTGAATCACAGTAATTTAGGATGGAGGAGACTTCTTCAGACCAATTGTTCCAACATGCCACACAGCAGGGCCAACTTAGATGAGGTTTTTGAGGATCTTGTCTATAAAACCCTGAGTAACCTTGACTGACCTCATGGCTGAACCTGCTCTGAGTAGGAGACTGGACTACAGACCTCCTGAGGTCCTTTCCAGCCTTAATTATTTAATGATTCTAGTCTAATATGATGCTTGCCTGGTTGGTTCCTATGCAGATATAAATACTTCTCACTCTTATGAATAGTCTTACTCTATTTTGTTGAGGGTGGGCAAGAACTCTGCGTCTTCCTTTGCTCTTATGTGAGCACACAAAGTGGTGTGGCTGCAAAATGTAATTCTAAGAATGCATTACTGGAGGGATGAAAGTGTGGCAGGGTTACAAATGTACCACGACATGCTAAAGAACAAGAATTGCTGTAGGAAGACAACTATTCTGCCTTCAAGTCGGCTTAGAGGTTATGGCATGCAATGCAGCATCTACAGACTGAAAAGGAGCTTAAGCACTATTGGATGAACTGTGATTACATATACTGCCTCAAACTTGCCATCAGCTCCTGCAACTAAATTGGAAACATAGCATTTGGGTCGCTGAATTTCTGGACATAGCTTAGAGATTCTGGATCTTGGTGCATTTCAAAAGCAGACAGAGCATGTTATGTTCCAAGGCTTTAAAGGAGTAAGTCCTGATTTGTGTTGGGAGAGGTACAATAGCCACCTGATAATACAGCAACACAAACAGGTTATCCACCTAGTTTTCTGAGAGGAGATGGACTGAATATTAAAGCACRTGCAAATATTCATAAATAAATAGAACAACTTGGATGCTATGATTTGATGCTGTAATAAAGCAAGCTACTTTCAGAGCCTTTCTTTTCTCCTTGCTTTGGGACAAAAGTAAGTGGACTGATTCAGATACAATTCTGACATGGATGCCTCCCAGAAAACAAGGCTGRAAGAGAAATTAACATACCCAGGATATTAATGAAAACAATTTCATTATTAGGCAGCAAATCTATGACAGATGCCTGCAGAATCCATTTCTTCTAGTTTGACAGCAAGCCACGCCATAGTAAATTTTCCAGCTTACTGTGGACACTGACTATTAGCATAGTTGAATAGCCAGACCGCATTTCTTTACCTTGATTGACGCTGTCTGATGTACTGATTTTAAATAATGCTTTTGACATCCACCACTTCCATACCCAAGCCTTATAATATGTCAGAAAAATAAACTCCACTTATTTGATATTATTTTTTCTTTTAAAAACTCTCTCTTTTTAAAATCATATCACTTAAACCAGGCTGATTAGCCTTTACTTCCCTGGATTCTCCTCTTTCTACCACCAAAGCTTTTGACCTTTTCTAATTCACTGAAACCTTTGCATAAGCAAGGGCTTAAAAAAGACGTGCTAATGATTCACAGAACTTCAGCCTACCCTGGAATAAATCTAATCTGAACCTAGGAGTTTGAAAACAAGTTACTTCCCTGTTCTTTTCTGATACTCAGCCATTCAAAACATAAAGCTTTCACATCACTCACACATAAAGATACTGCACAGGAAGCTCTGTTTGAATGTTTGTGTTGATTCTCCAGGACAACATACTGATTTATAGAAATATCACCTTCAGACCGACAGGACATGAGGGAAATATAGTATACAACAGGATAAGGGGAATTCAGAAAAGATGACGCTTGAGCCCCAGGATCAGTGGGTACATGTGGCATACGTGACCGTGTGTGCTTCATAAAATTCTGACACCAGAGTACAGAAAAACAAGTTAGCTTTCACCAAAGTGAAAAAAGGCCAACATACACAAAATGGAATAAATTAAATCTGCAGCTGAAGATTTTGGAGTCTCCAGAAGATTACAGAACATGTCAGACCATCCATAATGGAAAATGTTGGATTTTGAATAAGTTCCTCTTAGCAGAAGTCTTTCCTATGCTGTACCAGCTCCACCTGTAACTGCAGGGATCGACCTCTGTCCATGGTACTGGGCTACCGAACAGCCAAGCGTACAGAAAAATCACATTTGGACAGAATAAAATATTACAAAGTCAAAGCTATGAAGTCTGGAGAAAGGACACCAAACTCATTCTGTGCTAGAATTTACCAGCCCAAACTGCCCTCGGTTAAAAGGGAGCCACCAACATCAACATGTCTCTGGCATTTTATTTTTGGTTATTACAACAGAGAGATAAACACCACAGAAAAGCTGTAAATTTTTCAGCCCCCTGACTAAAGTGAATTTATGATAAACCAGAATTTCCTCTGATCATCAGTGGATTGCCTACACAAAAGCACAGTGGCAGGAAAGCTACAGTCATTCTGGAAAAGATAGAGAGTCATCAGGTTATTAACATTCACAGCCTGAGACAAAACACCTCAGTCCTGCTTTAAGCTGATACTAACATTCATTTACAAACACTGCAAGCCTACCTAGATAATAAGCTGACCTGAAGTAAAACAGTACAGATAAGAGAAAAGAGGCAACCTGCTATCACTTGTAGTATAACTTCTTAGCTAGGAGACTGAAACAAGTTCACACCACAAGAGTTTGGTGATTTTGTATCAATCAGTATTTGCAACAACAAAATGTCCCTGTGTAAATCTGTTCTTACTGAGCTGAAATGGGACATTGTCCACACTACTATTATCTGGTGAAAGATGAGACTTTTTTGCGGAACAAATAAGGAACACTCTGGAAAACCTAGAATATACTCTTTCTTACTGGAATTCTATCCTGATTACTGCTAATTGCACAAATTACAGGAGACAAGCTTACTTGTCTAGGTAAATTAATAAATGCTTTATGGTATTTATTTTAAAAAAATTAATCATATTTTAATTCAACAGCATTTAAACGCCTTCAAGGCTGGTGAAAAAAATTTTGCCCCAAAAAACTGGTATTTTCTGAAAAAATTTTGGCTTATTAGGAAGCAGAACTCAGTATGATCAAAGACCTTCCTGAACCACTGAAGGCTGTATGTTCTGGGTATCTGTAATTTGGAAGACTTAGGTCTGCAGCAAATACAAATTTCTTGCTGCCCACGACAGCACTTTAATCATTCCCTCCGAAAAAGGCTCAGAGACAATTTGGAAAGAGGTCTTGAAGCAGCACAGATGTAGACAAAGTATTAAGACACAGGAAAATAAACAAAGCAGACCTTCAAGAGAAGCATGAGAAGGCACAGTACCAGTAARTATTACAGTTCAGAAGACTTCAATCTCATAACAAGATTTGTAACAGCTGCAGTGGGATCCTCAGTAGCACACAGAAAGCAGATAGGCTATGTTAGAAACTTGTTCAGCACCTCAAGTTATTAATTCCAGAAACTTCATTCTGCTTACCAGTTAGCCACCGTTTGTTCTATTGGAGCAATGAGACATCCGTTTTATAGTAGCTGGAATGACACAGGTAAACCTTCCCGGATTGGAAAGAATCTGCCTCCCCATGTAAAACAGCTCCTTTATTGAAAGGATCACAGCAGGTCAAGAAAACCTGAGCCTCTGGTTCCCATCTTGTTCAAAATCTGCTCCTACTTCTAGCAAGCAGAAGACTGAGATAAGCAGCATGCTCTCACTCTTTCTCCACCCTTCGTGCTGTTTTCCATCTGCTTAGTAGAACAAATACCTCAAACGCCACAGGAGACAGAAAAGCAGGGAATAAACCCAGAAACTGAGCCTTGCAACCCATTTTTACTCATTTCTTGCCACCTTACTTTGGTACAAATTTAGAATCATAGAATAGTTTGGGTTGGAAGGGACCTTTAAAGGTCATCTAGTCCAACTCCCCTGCCAGATGCAGGGACATCTTCAACTAGATCARGTTGCTCAGAGCCYCGTCCAASCTGACCTTGAATGTTTCCAGGGATGGGGCATCTGCCACCTCTCTGGGCAACCTGTGCCAGTGTTTCACCACCCTCAGCGTAAAAAATGCCTTCTTTATATCTAGTCTAAATCTACCCTCTTTTAGTTTAAAGCCATTACCCCTTGTCCTATCACAACAGGCCCTGCTAAAAAGTTTGCTGCCATCTTTCTTATAAGCCCCCTTTAAGTACTGAAAGGCTGYAGTAAGGTCTCCCCGAAGCCTTCTCTTCTCCAGGCTCAACAACCCCAACTCTCTCAGCCTTTCTTCATAGGAGAGGCGTTCCATCCCCCTGATCATTTTCATGGCTCTCCTCTAGACCCGCTCCAACAGGTCCATGTCTGTCTTGTGCTGAGGGCTCCAGAGCTGGACGCAGTACTGCAGGTGGGGTCTCACCAGAGCAGAGTAGAGGGGCAGAATCACCTCCCTCGACCTGCTGGCCACACTTCTTTTGATGCAGCCCAAGATACGGTTGGCCTTCTGGGCTGTGAGTGCACATTGCTGGCTCATGTCCAGCTTTTCATCCACCAGTACCCCCAAGTCCTTCTTGGCAGGGCTGCTCTCAATCCCTTCATCCCCCATTGATACCGGGGTTTGCCCCAACCCAGGTGCAGGACCTTGCACTTGGCTGTGTTGAACGTCATGAGGTTCACAGGGGCCCRCTTCTCGAGCTTGTCCAGGTCCCTCTGGATGGCATCCTGTCCCTCAGGCGTGTCGACCGCACCACTCGGCTCGGTGTCATCTGTAAACTTGCTGGGGGTGCTCTCGATCCCACTGTCTCTGTCATTGACGAAGATATTAAACAGTCCCAATACGGACCCCTGTGGGACGCCACTGGTCACCGATCTCCATCTGGACATTGAGCCGTTGACCACTACCCTCTGGATGCAACCATCTAACCAATTCCTCACCCACTGGACAATCCACCCATCAAATCCATACCACTCCAGTTTAGAGAGAAGGATGTTGTGGGGGACCGTGTCAAAGGCCTTACAGAGGTCCAGATAGACAACATCTGTAGCCCTTCCCATGTCCACTGATGTAGTCACTCCATCATAGAAGGCCACTAGGTTGGTCAGGCAGGACTTGCCCTTGGTGAAGCCATGCTGGCTGCCTCGAATCACCTCCCTGTCCTCCATGTGCCTTAGCATAGCTTCCAGGAGGATCTGTTCCATGATCTTCCCAGGCACAGAGGTGAGACTGACTGGCCTGTAGTTCCCCGGGTCTTCCTCTTTTCCCTCTTTAAAAATGAGGGTTATGTTTCCCCTTTTCCAGGGGAAACTTGTGCAGCTCCTTCACAGTGGTAAAAATTAACTCTTCATAACTAGTAGTGTTATACAGCAGGACACAGCCTTCAAAAAGTATCACTAAGTAGCTAGGAGTAATGTGAAGTTCTTAACAACTTCAAAGCACAAATGCTGCACTGATCCTACAAAGGTGAGAAGCTCCGCCTTAGTCTATCGGATTTCACTGGAAGATAAGCCGGAAAAAAGACTTACCTTAAATGCATTCACAATTGCAATACAGTCACTCTTACTATTCCCAGCAAAAAACAGTTTGTTCCTGGCAATACAAACAAAAAGAATTATGAACAATATTTTTTTCAAATATTGAATGTATTATACAGCTCAGAGTGCTACACTATTAACACCTTCCAGGACTTTAATAAACAAGGTCAATACATTTATTGTAATTATTTGTTCTTATTCACATCTCCTTGCTGAAGGTAAACTGTGTGGGCAGGATTGCAAGGATTATTTTTTTCATTATTTAAAAAAAAAAAAAAAAAAAAATTTAGACACTGCCACATGTTCACATCAGAAAGGCAAAGCTGAAGAATCAGGTCTTGTACTCAGGAAAGGATGAGTTAGCTCTGTGATACTAATTAGTTCACATAGAAATAGATTTCAGTATCTCAGTTGCCCTGGAAAACCTTCTTTTTGCACTGCTTGGCACTTTGACAGAAAATTAGACTCATGACATAAAAAGTTGTATTTAGTGGTCAAGTTAGCCCTCTGCCCCCAGATGTAGTCAGGAAGTTGTAAAACATCTAGGGTAATACCTGTATCCATCGACATGCTGTTTGAAAGGTACTGCAAAAAAATTCCGCAAAGAGAGTGCTGCAGCTATAACAAAAACAAATCAAAATGAAAACCTGCAAATCACTTGTTTTTAGAGAAACGTTCTCACGTGTTCTTCTTTCAGTTACCTATAATAAGGCATTCTTCCAAGCACCCAAAGACATGCCCAAGGACTATCAATTTTCCAAGATGCAGATCCACTGGCAACTGTGCCAATACACTTCCTAAGAAAGTCAGCTCACCATCATATGGATTTTCTTCTGTTTGCACACAAGTTGTAAGTGCTCCCAGCTAGAGAAATTAAAATTTATTCACTTGTRAACATTGACGAAGTAAATATAAGACCAGTTTGTAAGAAAACAAGACAAGCAGCAAGCAATTATCTCAAAGCAACATTAATCAGTATCAAAACTGTAATTAAGTTGAAGTTGTTAAATCAATTTTAAAAGCCTAGTATTTTGAAACCAAAGCTTCTACTACATATACTGGATATAAAAGCAAGCTACAAATGATACAAATATAATTTCTAATGCACTTTGGAAAAGAAAGAGTTTAATGGTATGAATGTTCTACCCCATACCAACTTTATAATTGAAAAGCAAAATCACCAACTTCCTTGTGCAGGTCAGAAGGGGATCTTCCAGCTGACCCCTATACATCATAAGGTGTAAGAGTGTGATTTTGCTATTTATTAATAAACAATTTCACTTACAGATTTCAAATTCTCTTACTTTTTTTCTATTCCTTCTCACCACAGATGCTASTTCACAAACAGTATCATTACTCCCTGATGAAATTATAATCCTGTTTTAATGAAGTAACTGCAGAAATTATACTGAAGAGGATGGTAACCAAACAACAGTCAAATGTGAGAAAAGATTCTCTAGACACAGTTCCTATTTCAGGTTCCAATTAAGGTTACTACTACCTTCAATACCAAGAAAAACACTTCTACAGTACATTACCTTGATTTTAACAACATTAAAAGAATGCCTACCTCTTTCAGCTGAAGTATGGTACGTTCAATGTCACCTACACTGGGTGGAGAAAGAGCTGTTGCCAGCAAGGCTTTTGGTCCCCCCATATCAAGCTTTTTTATTTTTAAGACTGTAGTTCCCAATGGACAACGCTGAAGGGAAGACAATGTTATTGTTACTTCCCCCCCATGGGAAGTGTGACAAAGTGTTTTATATGAAAAATAAGTTAAAGTTTACAATTTAGTAAAACCTGAAATTAATTTTGTGTAACTAAGGATATTTTTCTTTTGAACACATTGCTTATTTCTAATCCACATCCATTTCACTGCTATAATGCATCTCCTTCTATGAAGAAAACTATGTGGAATGGTCTCTCTCAATTATTTTTCAACTTGAATTCTATTCAGCGTTACAGTCATTAGTAACTATTCAAATTGTACACTGTCTTCAGGAAAAGTAAAGCAAAACTTCTTTTTATTGTCTCTGCTATGACCACATACATTAAAAAAAATTCTTAATGTTCCCCAAAAGTCTTACCAGTATCTCAGGTACTGACTTCTCTGGAATAAAGTCTGTCCAGAAGTCCTTGTGTACAAGCCTATAACAATAMCCTTTGGAAACACGTCCAGCACGACCTTCACATAAAAGAACAAATCACCAATTTGTAAACTGCCCAAGTTTCAGGCTGTTCAAAACCTGTCCATCTACAAGCCTTCTGGGCAGCTGAGCAGCATGGGACAGCTGATGCTGCAGGCTGACCAGTATTTTGCTCTCTTGCAGCAGACAGGCCCAGTGAAGACATTCTCTCTATCCTTTCCTACATAAGGATCGGATGAAACAATTTTGCTTTCGTAGCAGCAGTAACTAACAAAAGAGTTACTTAAGCATTTCACTCAAATACCTCTTTCACGTAACTGCCCTCAAATCAGCATCCATCTTTCTCAGTTGAAAAGACATGACAAATCCTGCGCTAAAATACACTTCCTCAAAACCAAGWAAAGGCAAGTCCTACCAAATCTAAATTTAATATAGATAAATATGTCAACACGAGTTTTAGCATACCCCCAAACTGAAGATTCTATATGCAGAGCAAATATGCTTTGCGTTTGTATTTCTTTACACAAGTATACTCAGATTTCCTATTTGACTCTCTAGCTAGCAAAAATCTTCTATACAAACAACTTAAGATACCATGACGAACAGCAAAACATCTTTATGATCTACTATTTATAGAAAACACACTGATTCAGAAAGTCTATCTTCACAAATCCAAACACCATTCACTTCAACAAACGAAATGGTACTCCACTCAGTGGGATACTCCACTAGAGAATTAGGCCGTATTTTTAAGTCACATGCATAAGAAGTCCAAGTCTGCTACACAAAATGCTGCTTCTACTGGTTGTGTATTGGCTGGTTGTCATAACCTACACTGACCCAGAACCAAATGGAAATAAAGCTGTGTACACTGGGTTTGTATGGCAAGGTTGGGGCGGGGGGGGGTCTACAGGGGTGGCTTCTCTGAGAAGCTGCTAGAAGCTTCCCCCATGTCCAATAGAGCCAATGCCAGCCGGCTCGAAGATGGACCCACTGCTGGCCAAAGCTGAGCCTATCAGCGATGGTGGTAGAGCCTCTGGGATAACATATTTAAGAAGGGGAAAACACTGCTGCACAACAGCATCCGGAAGAGAGTGAGAATATGAGAGAGAAACAGCCCTGTAGACACCAAGGTCAGTGAAGAAGAGGGGGAGGAGGCGCTCCAGGCGCCGGAGCAGAGATTCCTCTGCAGCCCATGGTGAAGACCATGGTGAGGCAGTCTGTCCCCCTGCAGCCCATGGAGGTTAACAGTGGAGCAGATATCCACCTGCAGCCCATGGAGGACCCCATGCTGGAGCAGGTGGATGCACCTGAAGGAGGCTGGGACCTCGTGGGAAGCCCATGCTGGAGCAGGCTCCTGGCAGGACCTGTGGCCACATGGAGAGAGGAGCCCACGCTGGAGCAGGTTTGCTGGCAGGACTTGTGACCCCATGGGGGACCCATGCTGGAGCAGTCTGTTCATGAAGGACAGGACACGTGGAAGGGACCCATGCTGCAGCAGGGGAAGAGTGTGAGGAAGAAGGAACAGCAGAGACGTGATGAAATGACTGCAACCCCCATTCCCCGTCCCCCTGCGCCGCTCAGGGAAGGAGGTAGAGAAATCAGGAGTGAAGTTGAGCCTGGGAAGAAGGGAGGGGTGGGGGAAAGGTGTTTTAAGATTTGGTTTTATTTCTCATTATCCTACTCTGATTTGATTGGTAATAAATTAAACTAATTTCCCCAAGTCAAGTCTGTTTTGCCTGTGATGGTAATTGCTGAGTGATCTCCTTGTCCTTATCTTGACCCACAAGCCTTTTGTCGTAATTTTTCTCCCCCTGTCCAGTTGAGGAGGGGGCAGTGACAGAGCGGCTTGGCGGGCACCTGGCGTCCAGCCAAGGTCAACCCACCACAAGCTATAATTGCGAAGTCCTCACAATATTTAAAAAATAAGGATATTTTTATATCTAAAGATGTCACTGTTATTAATTTATTTAGTACTCTTTTTGACTGAAATGAAAAGATTTTGATATTTAAGAGTACTGTCTTACTAGAAGAGCTGATATGAAATCTTACTTAACCTTGTGCTACAAACACTGGTCTATATTAGAGACACTGCTGTGGATATTTCAACTGATTTAAGTGACAGACATCAAAGTTTCTTTTACTGCTGAAACTCACAAGTAGTTAATAAATACCTAGCAGTACCTATCTCCCCGTTTTAAAAATGGCCCATGATAAAAAAATGACTATTAAATAACAAAGAATCCTCCCAAGTTTTACAGTCCATGAATTTTAGTATTTTTCAATGAAATACAAAACACTCCTCTGGAAAAATACTTGAACAAAATAAAACATTCAGGCATAGTCGTTTAATCACATTTTAATATCCTGACATGGTAAGGAATTACGTTTTTGTATGAACTATTCATGGCAAAAATAATCTGTGCTTTTCACTGCTAATAAAACGAAAAGCAACGTAGAATTCTCCATGAAGGTTAGCTTCTAAAATTTTTTTCTGTTACCTATTGTCATCTTACCTTTTCTTTGATTACAGTTTGTTTTAGATGCCCAGCAAAGTCTCAAACTTTGGTAATTAGTTTCCTCATCACAAACCAAAGTTCTAGTTAAGCAGAAATCTATCACTGCAATTAAGAAAAAAAAAAAAAACAACCTAGTATTATTACAAAACAATTTATCCTCATGACAGAGGAAAAAATATTGGTTGATTTTGTGTTATCAGAAAAGGAAAGTTTCAATTATTTGAAAACCAATAAAGAGAACACTAGATTYATAAACAACCAGACCCAGGACACTCTGAATACTAACACAACTGCAAATAGATTTTAACATAAATATAATAAACAGTTAGTGCACATGATAAGCATTAAAAGGCAATCATTTCTGCATTTAGACATTCTATATCAGAATTTGCTTAAGCTGATGCAATTATTTCAAAATAGTCAGAATGTGAATAAAAAGCTTAAGGTACTTGTGACATGAGGTCTGATTCTGCTTGTTACTTGCATTTAAAATTAATTTTTCCCCCCCTCCAGTAAAGATTAAAACCAACACCCCACTCAGTAGCTCTACTATTTATTCATATATTCATATTTAAAACTGTTCTCTGTTGTGAAAGAAAGAATTCAACAACTGTCAAAATTAAACTTCAACAGCAATGCTTTGCAAAATGGTGACGTGTGGTGGAGATTTAGGCTAGCGTAAGTAAGGAAAACATTACAAATACAGTGTATACACAATCACAAGATTTAGATGACTTACCATACTTAACATCAGGAACTGTTACGGAGCTCTCAGCTATGTTTGTAGATAGAATAACCTGAGTTTTGAAGCAAAAAATGAGCAACGAATGCATAAAGAAAAAATTACTCACATTAATGTTTCTACATGAAAAACCCAACTTGCTGTGAAGAAATATAAATGTAATGGCAACATAGTATTTCTGCTCTGCATGTTAAAAAAAGCAATACAACACAAGAAAACTTGTATTTTCTTGTCCTAAGATAAGAAAAGCATAATAAAGTAGTATAGCATATGACCATACAGAGGAAGAATGGAAGTATCTCCTTATGCCTTTGTCATAACAAAACATCCCACTATTAGCAGTGATAAAGAAAATGAAGACACTAGCCAAAACGCGGGGTACAAAGCAGGCGAGACACCCCCATACTGGGGGACTACTCTGCTATGCAGTGCCACCAGCAGCATACTACTGTCACGCAGGGGGAAGAATTGACATACACAGACTAGTCTGAAGGATAAAAACAGTGTCACACAATAATTTAAGGATAACTTTCTGTTATTGCACTTCTCTTGAGGTCTAAAAACCAGTTAAAGCAACAGCTTGGTAAGAAAGAGAATCAGTTTACATCTTGAAAAAACAAAACTGCTTTGCCCTCACACAATGGTTTGAGTTGGCACAGCTAATATTAATTTATATACATTATTATTTGCTATTTTTACTCTAACAAAAGGTTTCACACACTTAAAGTAATGATTCAACAGTATTTACTTTTCTGTAGCCAGGAACTGTAGTCAAAAATACATTACTTTGTTCCTCTAATGTCACACGTGAGTGAAGGGGGTACACTTGCCACCTAAAGAAAATATATTAGTGAAATATTTACTGATGCAAGAATATAAAAATTAATTACACCTCTGTGCTAAATCATATTATGTACTTAGTACTCATACAGCTGAAGGATTCATGTTCAAGTTTAACTGAACTGAAACAAATGTGGTCTAACTTACCTTTTGTTAAACATATTTGAGAGACATGAGTGCATGTAGCTTATTTCACTCAAACCTAGGGAAAAAGTAATCAAGAGTTTGTTTTCTTTTTAGTGATCAGTAACAATTTTAAAACCAATTCTCACGTCTACTTAAATTCTTAACTGACTTTCATTATTACCTCCTTTTCACCGTATAATAAAACAGCAGAAGAGTTAAACAGTTAATGTAATAATGAGTCACTGAAACACTGTGAGTCAATTTTTCAAGAGTCATTTTGCATATTTTTACACTTACTAAAGTGGCAATATCAGATATAAAGGCCAACTGCTAGTGTCCCATTTTTAGCCCTTGTTTCAGTTCCTTACAACTGACAACACTGACCACATACTGAATGTTTGGTTTAGGATAAATTTGTGTATTTCAGCCAAAACAAGCTGTTTCCAAGAGCAGGGCCAAGGCAGGGGTCGGGGAGTGGGGGAGCAAGCTATTTCTGCCTTAGCCATCTTACCTTTGGCAGTTCCAGTGCCTATTCTCTGGGGCATGGATTTCATGTCTGCCAGGGGAAATCTTGTGCCTAAGGGATTTTTGCTGTCCTCCTGAATACCTCCACAGGCATAAACCTTTCTGAGAAGCCTCGTTTACTTCTTATTGAGACTTCAATTCCAAAAGCCCCATTTTCTAAAATCTGTCCAACACTGGGCTTCCCTGGTTGGATATTAAAAATGAAACTATTCTGTAACTGCAGTACAGACTTGCTGCAATTTTTAGTGAGGCTAAATGCAGTTTGAGCACCTGGATGTGAAAGTTCTTGCGCTCTCTGGATGACTGTTACTTGACTTCAGAAGTGCAAAGGAAGGAAGACAAATGCAAGTGGAGGAAGAGAGATATTTTCAGGATAAGAGAGAAGAATAATTTAAATCAGAAACAAGAGAAAAGAAGGGTATGTGATGGGCTGAAAATCATGATCAAGTTAAGGTAAACAAGGAAAAAAGGCCAGAAAGCAAGAAACTGGGGCAAGAAAAGGAGAAACAGATTCAACAAGAAACCAACATGGTGATAATACAAGGTTGGTTGGGAAAAGAAATTGCAGGAGAACATGGAGATTAGTCAACTACTGGAGTCAGAAAGACTGAAACTGGAAAATGAGGGGAAGTGACTATAGGTAAGGGACATAAAAGGAGTCAGGGTTGGGGGGAGAACAGGTGAATTGGAGGGGGTGGGGGGTGGGGGAAATGGTGGTGGTGGGGCAATCCGAGGCAAATTTAAAAGTTTCAGAGATGTCCTTTGTGTGAGGATACTACAGGGGAAAGCAATGTCATTAGAACCTAAAAAAGACAGCCAGGAAGCCTAATTTACATCACAGCTCAAATGAAGTAAGAGTACTTGAGAATGCAAATAACTGGCCAAATAACAAACTAATGACTAGCACAWTAATGAAGCAATTAACAAAGCTCTAAGCAAAACGCCTTCAGCACTGTAGAGAAAAACATGCAGACTGGGAAATATAAAAACAGTACTACTTTTTAAGATTATTATAATATAGAAAAAAAAGTGTCCGTTCATGAACTAGAGCATGTAATTGAAGATATAGAGAAAACACAAGAACACCATGATGAACTAGAGCATGTAATTAAAGATATAGAGAAAACACAAGAACACCATGATATGGTCTGTTTGGATACAGCCTGCCAGACCTACTTGATCCCACCAGGTACTGCTTGACCGTCTCGCTATCTAATGCTTCCTACTTCCCATACTGCCTGGTTACATATCCGAGTAAGACATCAAGGTTCGAATCCAATTTATGTTTAAGAACAATTAAAAGAAGCTTGATCCATGATTGGTAGAGGCTGACCCTGCATAACCAATATTAATAGTAATTATGAATCAGTCTAGTAATTACTGAGTAGACACAGCAGGCAGTATCWGCTGCCCAGTTCTGGAAGTGACAAGAGTTCATCATGACGCCTACAGAACAAAAGGCTGCCACCAGGAGACACAGATCTTGGAATGAAAAAGAAACTAGTAACAAAATCTGTTTGGCAAACATACCAGGACAATAAGGAGAGGGGGCATGGAGAAGTGCAAAAGAAAATACAAAACAGACAAAGAGATTGACACAAGTAGTACAGATAAAAGCTTAGGACAGTAACAGCAGAATCCCTTTGAAAGAAAACTCTAAAGCTTTAAGCTACGCAATTCCTGCCATCAGCAAGTGAGAGCGAAGCACAGAGAAATCAGGCCATCCCCATCTTCTCCAAGCTCCTGAAGTGGATGACAACCTACTGTTGCTTTGATTTAGCCCATCAGCTAGTCTGGCAGAAGTATGTTATATACTTGAAGGTGTGGCTCAGTGATGATTCAGTCAACACAGCCTGACCTCTTTTTCCAATTTGTTCTTTAAAAAGTCTAAAGAATTATACATCAACATATATGCTCAAGAAACACAAAGGTTGCTATGTCAAGCACTAAAATGAAAAAATGCCAGAATTAAGATTGGTTGTGCAAACTTAATGCAGCCCACTGGGAACACATTTATGCATACATGTTAAAAAAAAAATCACTGTACAGTTTAACATGGMACTTTGTATCACCTAGTACCTAGGGATGGACTAGCTCTGGAATCAAAGGAGAGCTGAGTACTGAAGGATATTTATTTGTAACGAATCAGACTCAGTAACATTAAAAAAAAAAAATTTAAGCACTGAACAAGACAGGCAATTACAACAGGAAGGGAAAATACAGCATGCTACTCAAGACAGCTGCAACTGCTCTGTGGAAGCGGATTCTGCCCCATCRCTAAGTTCCACAAAGACAGCGGGCAAAAAATTATTTAACAGTTCTCCTCAGCACAGCACTACTCTCTGTGGCTGCTGATGCCTACTCAGCTTGAAATGAGTATTGAATGTACAAATGCTATGTAATTGTAAGCACTCAAAAAATCTAGGCATCTCAWATCAGTGTCCTGAAAGTGGAGGTTATTTTTACCCAAATCTCTGTCTCAGCTGCCCTCTTGTAAACTGAGYGCTCTCCTCCCCTTTTCTCCAGTTCTGTATAAAGACTATTTGTGAAGAAAATTTCAAGAGGTATTTACTAATCCTGTGTTCAAGATCAGTTTTGAGTACCCAGTTATAAAACAGGCCAAGGTCAAACACTGGACAACAACAATAAAAAACAAACCTGAGTACCAGCTCATTCAGAAAGCACTAACGACACAGGTTTTCATGAATTTTCCACATGTATTTAAACAAAAAGTTTCATTTTATCAGTTGCACTTACAAGCCATCAGGGAGAGCAGCACAGTCAAAAAACCTCAAAGTGAAAGACAAAAAAGATTTGGGAACTGAAATTGCTAAAGAGTAATTTCAGCCTGAAATGAAGACTCAGAGGGCCTGAGGAAGTCTGAAAGCACACCAGACAACACTAATATGAGAGATCAGAGGCAACAGAGATAGTCTCCCTACTTTATTAATGGCAAACTGGAATGGGTCCTTCATTGACACGATTAAGTAATTCCTTCTACCCATTGATTTCATAGAGAAGGTAACTCTAAGAAAGGCAGCTCTAATGCCTTTTAGCTAGCGGGGAGCACCCGCCACTGAAAGCTACTCTGCAAGTGCAGTACATTTTTGTGCTGGTGTGCTGTGTTTCCATCCCTAGTGCTAGCATGTCTACTGCTAAGCTCAACACAGCAGGGAAATGACATTCACAGATTTTACAGAGAATTAGAAAGTCCTGGTCAGGATAGACCTCACTGTGCCCAAGGAACCAGCTGCTCCTGACTCTGAGGTGACTCTCCACTAGAACGTGCCCAAGTCTTTTCAAAGTTTTCAACTAGCAAACTTTCACATCCATGAAGAAAAAGAATACATGAAAGCACCAGGTAATAGGTTTGTGATGCTGGGGAAACCTAGGCCGCGGCTGAGTTACACAATAATTATTGTATGCTTTTGTTTTCATAGTCATTATTACTTGAACCCCTTAGCTAGATTTTAGAGGCAGTGTAAGATAACTTAGGTTTACTGTTTAAAGAAGACTAAAACTATATATAACCAGTTCTCTGATCATTACAGCTATGTCGCCCTGTGTGCTTTTGAGCATTGCTACTACACCAACCAATTTACATGGAAAGAAAAAAAGTGAATTTTAACTTCTACTACAAGAATCTAAATAAAATCCAGGGAAGAGACTACACTATATGCAGATAAGAAAACATCTCTAAAAGAATCCTAACAACTTCATAGAATATTTAATAACTAATCTAAAAAACAGAGCAACTGAATTTCTGTGGATTAACTGTAGAATTAATTTCATTACTCTAAGTTCATTTTTAACACATACAAAGTCTTAATTTTTGACTCACAGCTCTTCCAATTATTGCCATATTTAAACACGTTTGCAAGAAAAATACYCAAATAGACCAATCAACCCCAGTTAAATATGTGTTTAATAAATCCCTGGAAGAAGTGCCAAAAGAAATCTTGTTAGATGACAAATAAGGAAAAAAAGTTATTAAGACATAAACTCACCTGGTAAAAATACTAGCACACTTCCACGTTCTGATGTAACACTCAAGGTTTTTTYCTCCCTAACAAGAATATGCAGTTTCATTAGTTTTTACAACTTCAATCTACTTTATTACCCCAAGTTATTTTATTCTGAAACAACAAGCAGAACTGCACGTTTTTGTAACATGTATTTAAACTTGCTGAAGAAATGGAATTCAAAACACTATTYGCAACTATGCTTTCTGAAAAACACGGTATATAAACATTGGAACTAGATCATTAGGTTTAGTTTCGTCTTCAAAATTATGTCAAAACAGAAACATTCTTATTTAGCAATGAAATTCATCAAAATTAGGTTACCAAAGATCTTAAAATGAAAAGGTAGTATACTACTGCAGAATTCTATGCAAACTTATTCAGTAATTTTTCAAGTATATGTAATACTCTTGTATTCTAGAAATATCACTAGATACCTTTAACAAAAGCCTCGCATGTAAAAAAGCTAACCATTATCAAGAACTCCAGGTCATGACATTAATCGAAGATGTCTCCCTCTAAGTTTATCTGTTATGAGTCAAGAAGCTAAAATCACCTTAACGTAATACAGAACTTGTATTTTTTTTGTTGTTGTTGTAATAATTCCTGATGTAAAATTTTTTTCAGGCATCTTGAAAGTCTCTACTCTCAAACTATATAATGAATAGAAAGTATAGTTTTTAATGGAAGATACATTACAATGGATGTTCATAATAGCCCTTTTGGTATTTGAAAGCTGAAATGCTAATGCCTTCATGTTTGCTTATAAAAGGTAGCTTATTAGTAAAACGTAGTTTAATTGAAAAGATCAAAAGAAATCATCAAGAAAAAAAGCTCAGAAGTCACTATATATTGTAAAAAAGTTGGTGCCAAATTTATTGTATTTATGTACCTCCATCAACACTTGTATGTCAGTGGTTCACTTGATAACTGCTCAGCTGAGCTTATGTAATGCTTTCTTAAAATTTCAAAGTTTACGTAATACTAAGTTTGAAAAAAAAAAAAATTAAGCTTACAAAACAAAATTATTTCTTCAGCATACTTTTATAAATAATTAGTATATATGGGAACAAAAACCATTCCTAAAGTAAATACGCACTCAGTGTTAGACCAAAGTTGTAGAAGCAACTTTACTACATTTTCAGATACTAAACATCAATTTACAAAACGCAGATAGTAACTCAAATTAATATTTACTTATTTCAAAAGACAGTAAGGCATTGGTTAAACAGCCAGTGAAAATTAATGCCCAGTTTGTATTCTTTTTTCATGGCTTAATGTATGTTTCAGTTTACAATACAAAATAGTATTTCTAGTTTTATTCTTCATTTAAATAATATTCAGCTCTGGTCTGCAGCAAAGAATCTAGTTTCCATATGACATGGCTGGCTTGAATGATCACTTACATTCCAGGGCATGAAGTCTATTTCAAGAACACAGGGCATTCAGTAAGACCTACAAGCAGTCTTAGTAAGACTAACCAGAGTAGAAATCACATGAATATATAAAATAAAAGCAGAGATGCATAGAAAATTAAGTTACCACTAATAACTATAATACATGGGCTGCTGCTGTTCCTTAATTAGCGTCTCATTTCCCCAAAGAATCACTAATTCCATATCTTGAACTGTATCTTACCTATTGCTCTTCATCTCCAACTCATCAAATGACTGAATCAAAGACACTGCTACTTCATACATTTCTCTTACTATCACTGGTTCCTCAATTCTTTGAGAAGGAAGCTGTGTGGAGAAGAAAGTATTGAGGTTAACACAGTATAACAGGCTAAAAGACTCTAGATCACATACGTGTGTCAATTTGTCAAGTGCTTTTTGATTAAAACTGATACAGCACAGCTGTACAAAGAAGTAACTTAATCTGGAGCATTCATTACCTTCTAAATAGACATTGTCCTTCAACCATCCTACCATTCTATTGCTAAAGAAATACTTCTGATATTTACCTACTTAAGATAAGCACTAGCCCACAGTCCATCCCCTAACGTTTGCAGGACATACTCCTTATCCAGAAGCGTTAAGCACATAAGACTAACCCATAACCCATGGGAACAGGATGACAAGAAGGAAAGGAATTTGTACAAGGCAGGCACAATGCTTCTCAGAGGTGCTGTAATGCAGGTCTCTGCCCGATTGCCAAATAAATCATGTACCTCTTTCTCATTTAAATTATCTCTGCATTTAATGGATCTTGTGTTTTAGGTCATACCCTATCAAAGAACTATGGTTCTGTTGTACACAATGTAACCGTGATGAGTCGTATCTACATCGTTTTCTAGTATTCTGTCACAAACTCAGGGTTTTAATATTTGAGAACTTAAACCATCAAGTCTTCAGAGCAAAGACAATAACTTAATCACATTTCAGTTTTAAAAAGAAAATTCTTAATGAACTAGACATGCTCTGGGAGTGGTCTATAGTATTACACATTTTCCCTTGTAGGGAAAATGGCTTTTGATCATTGCTCACCTTTCACTCTCAGGGTTTCTCCTCATTCTAGGAGAAACTCTTCACTGGACTAACTGCTATCTCTAACTTCTCTAGAACTGTATTACAGTGTAATCTGCCCTCCACATACTTCACATCATTAGAAATCCTACAGTCAAACTGCGCTTCTCTCCCTCATATTATGCCTTTGAAGTTCTTTCCTCTTCCCTCCCCCCACCCTCAAGTGAAATATTTATTTACTTTTATGCTGAAATCTAACAGTTTAAGTCATCCAAGATTTTCCCAAGAAAAACAATAGGTTCAAGTGATCAGCCTCTACATTCTTTCTCTGCAGGTTGTGTGTGTACGCTTTAAGAAATCACCTATTTTCTCACTAGCTAACAAACCTCCATTTGCATTTATGCTCAACCAAGTATTTCTCCTAGCCTATCAGTTGCCTTCACCTGCTGCTTGATACACTACAATAGTACTTTAGCATTCAAATACATCTTTATTTAGGCTTGGACTTCTCATTTTTACTTTTAAGGAATGGTACTATGATTGAAGTGACAAGTGAAAACAGAGCATTTGCGCTTTAAGCATAACAATCCATAAGAACTGGACTGTATGGTAACAATAAAAATGCAGTAGTCAGTAGTAATAGGTAAATACGTGCAGATAAATACCAATATAAGATAAGTTGCAGCTGTAGCCAGGGACATTTAACAAGGATATAAAGCGTAAGGAAAAAGCCTCTCCTGGAAAGAAATTAAAAATGGAAGCTGAATGGCCAAGAGTAATACTTAAAGGTTTCTACACACAAAACTAAGATATTCCAGGTTTCCCTGGAAAAGAAGCAGAAGGTATTTACCAGTTGTCCGCATTTCACAGGGCTTTGATTTTAATCAAGCACAAAATTAGGATTACACATTTATTCCAATTCAGTTATCATATAACCAAAAGAAGATTCTGTAAAAGTTTTCAATGAGCAAAAAAAGCAATTGAAAGACATACTGATAAAGTTGGAATGCATCTTATGTGTACTGGTAAGACTATAATTCATCTAATGTGTCCTTCAATTGTCTGAAGTGAGATAAAATCCAGTAAGACAATGTAAACCTATGCATCCGAGTTTACAAATTTTGGATACAAGCAGATGGTGTATTGGTTGAAAATAAAGAACCACCTGGACCAACTACTTTGGTCATAAGAAAATAGCTATCTTCTGATGTAATGCTGCTGAATGAAATGCAAACATGACTCCAGCATGAATCAGGAAAGATTATTCTAAGAGTGTGATGTGTTAGTGACACCATACAGAACTGCCCCTCGCTCTGAAGTGACTCAAGTCTTGTCAAAGTTTTTAGCCAGCATACTTGTCAGCCCTTGAAGTAAAAACTCTTGAAGCCAACAGGTACTCAGTTTGTGATGCTGGGGAAACTGATGAGGACTGACAATACATCTGCAATTCTTACCAGGTTTTAAGGGGATCAGCCAAAACTTGAACAGATGCAAATTATGACTATTTCAATGACTAGAAGAATGAAGAGACTGTCTTGTAAAAGGAGAATAGCAAAGACTTACCTTATCTAATAAAGCAAAATGAAAGCCAGAAAGAGGTATTACTGCTACCTATAAACCTATCCACGAGTAAATAAGAATGTGGGAAGGAGAAGAGTTATTTTAAGCTAAAAAAAAAACAAAAAACAAAAAAAAAACCAAAACAAACAAAAACAAAACAAAAAAAACCAACCAACCAAAACCAAACCAAACAAACCACACAAAAACAAACAAAAACAAACAAATAAAAAACCAAAACCAAACCAAACAAAAACAAATGAAAAAAACCAACCCACCCTCAGTATTGGCTCTAAATCTGTCACAATCTCCCAAGGTGCTCTTGGGAGAAAAGGCAGTAGGAAGCAGAAGTGTCCATTCACTTGTTCCTTTCCCAGTTCCAGCACTGGGACTGCATATCCACATCAAGTTCAAGGTTCAGCGCCAAGCCTGTTTTAACCTGATCCGAAATCTTTGGCTGCAACTGTACACATTTGACCTAGCAGATATGTTTCAGAGAGCTAAAACCACAGAAAACTGAACTATCTGAACTAACTATTAAAATGAAGTTAGTTATTTTTCTACCAGTTTCCCCTTCTGAAGCAGCTCACGATGGAATCACAAAAGCACCACTGCTAACATTAATTTGGCAACAGTGATTTAGATCAGCTTTTGCCACTGCAACATCAGTCCTCGGCTTTCCAACCCTTACCAGAACAGCCAACCTGTAACACTACATCATGTCAACCCTAGGTCGCCTTGGTGTCTGCAGAAAGACTCCTTTCTGAAAACCCTGAGAAAATTATCCTACTTTGTTCTGGTAAAGGATGGATTGGAGGATCAAAGAAAGGCATCTGCAAGAACTTGACAATATTCCTTCCACTTCTCTGACCCCCTTGAATCAACTAGCCAGTACACTTTTCAGTTGTACAACTCTGTCAGTCCCAGAGCTTAACTGCTATTTACATCCACTATAGTAATGCTTTTCCAATGAAGTTTGACTAGTCCATGAGAAACCACAGACAACACTCTMGTAGTTTTGAGTAGTAGTAGGTTTTTTTTTCCTCAATATACGTGACAATCTAAGGAATTTATCTTTTCTGGGCTGCTTGAACATAAGATTTTTGTTTTTTGATTACCCCTGCTTAAATAACTGTCAAATTTGTCTTTTCAATTTTGTTACCAATTGTACCTGTAGTATTCTTTAACATGACAAGGCTGCCACATCACTCCTAATAAAAGGTAACGATGTGACAAATGATAAGTCCAAAAGCCCAGTCAGAGCTGACTGAAATAATACAACACAATCAGAATAGCTTTTGACAGCAGTTCACTAGCTTTCATCTGGACTGTGACTTCAGTTCCAGGGATATGAAGGAGTTTTTACATTTGCAAGCCAAAAACAGGACTCTCTTTTTTGCCTTAGGTAAAAGACAGACATGGGATTTCACAGATCTATTGTCAAAGACTAACATCTAGACCCCCTAGTTGCTTACATTTTTTAAATCTCCTCACAGAATTAACTATACAATTAATTTGCAATAGGTAAGCATTTACACAACTAGCTTTAAATTTGCCTATAGATACAGCCTTCATGCATTTTTCATCAAAACCTGTGTTTCACTGACTCCTTTGGGGCTTAGAGGGTACCGACATGACAAAATAATGATCCAGTTAAATATCCAGAACAATGTGCTTACAAAGGCCATTATGCCAAAAGAAAAAGAAACTACTTTTTATAAACCTACTCAAAAATTAAACAGTAGCACCTAAAAATGACCCAATATCTGGGCAAGGGTAGCCAGACCCTGAAGAGCACTGAAGAACATTTCTCCCTTCCTTCCCTCTTATTTTTATTCTTTCCTACAAATGAAGCAATTCAAGTGGAAAGCATTATCTTTGATTCAGCTAGATGTCTGTCTAGCCACAGCAAAGGGTTTACTGCAAACAGGCATACAGAAGAAAAATAATGACTGACATTTCTATTTATCTTCCAAATCACAACTGATATCAGTGAATTCCCAAATTATCCAAGTCAGAACTGCTCAAAGAAAACTTTTATTTTCAAGCATAGTTTTAAAAAATTATAACCTACAGAAATGAGTGACATATTCAAGCGAAGAGCTCTGCAGGATTCATAAAAGAATTCTACATTTATACAGTAACATCCAATTATTTTAAGATTTGTTGAGAAGGGACAAAGGTTCATACCTCACAGCAAATGAGATAGTTACAAAGGACTAAACTGATTCCAATCAAGATGCTTTAAGGAATGAGTTGTGATTTATGTAATCTGATTTTATAGTTATTAATTTTAAGATCAAGATAAACTTGGAAAAATTCTGTTTATCTAAAAAGCAAAMACTGTTTTTTCTTTTAACTTCTGTATTCTTTTATGTGAATTTTACAGGCTTTTCTAGGCAAAAATAAAATATTAAAAACTAAACTGCCTGAGGTACAGGCTTCAGGCTTATCTAACTGATTTTGATTTTAGCATGATGAAATAGGTGCGCCTGCTTCCATATGACAGCATTAACTCATTAACTGCCTTAACACTCAGATTCTGCTTTCATTTTTATTAGGATGTTACATAAATCTTCTCAGACCTTCCATATTTTTAAGTATTTTTAAAATAAAACTATTCAGAGAAAATCTCCACACACAGCACCATAAGAAACAAGACGCAAGACCAAACATCAGTGCTTTCTAATTCAATTTCTTCTTCTTTTTTTCATACATATTAAAAAAAAAAAAAAAAAGAAAAGAAAAGAAAATCAAGAGCACTTATGTGCTTCTATTGTTGCCCTAAGGTACAAATAACTTCTCCTCCTACTGAAAAACAGAATGGCTATAGCTAGGACAACACAACATAAAGAAACAGATGGAAACTTTAAAAAAAAAAAAAAAATCAAAGTTAAATGCTCATATACACAGAGAAAATAAAAAATATAAAAAGGCACAAGCACTGAAAGCAGTTCCTTTTGTTCGTGATCTTTGAGGTGAAAGGTGTGGCAACTGACATTCAGCTCAAAGTGCAGCTATGACAAATGCAACTTGACTGAAGTAGACTTCTTACTGAATTTCTTGGTTATCTTTTTGTTGTCATCTATCATCAAAAATCTTTTACAAAAATCATATATTATATAATCTTCTCCATATTATCTGAGCTGTCATACTAATGTATAAAACCTGACGGGCCCACTGCTATATGCATTTAGTTTATTTTTTTGGCTGCATTAAAACTTCCAACAGTTGACAGCCTTTTATTTTAGCTTGCCTGTGTTGAGGCATAACCAATGCCTATGCTGTGTACAGCATAAGCAATTATTTTCTTCTGGGTTTCGCATAAACTACCTGTTCATTTTATTTCTCTAATTTAGTTTCTGCAGAATTGAGGGATGAAACCTAAAAAATAACAGTACGTGCACATACTGCTACTCTAAGTGCATCCCCTGTTTTCTTCATTGTATTAACATTATAAGAGTGTTGTGAATTACCAAAATTGACCAGTAATTACTCCCATGCCCCAGTTATTTTTAGAGTGGTTGTCACTACTAAAGCCTGAGTGCATTGTTCTACTTTGCTTTAACCTGTTAATTTTGCCTTGGACCATAATACTGAAAGAGTTCAGTCACTCCAGTAAATTCCTACACACCTGTTTTTCAACTGTAAAACAAACTCCTATTATAAAACCACAGATAGAATGGTTTGGGTTGGAAGGGACCTTAAGATCATCTAGTTCCAAGCCCCCTGCCATGGGCAGGGACACCTTCCACTAGACCAGGTTGCTCAAAGCTCCATCCAACCTGGCCTTGAACATTGCCAGGGATGGGGCATCCACAACTTCTCTGGGCAACCTGTTCCAGTGCCTCACCACCCTCATAGGGAAGAATTTCTTCCTTACATCTCATCTAAATCTACCCTCTTTCAGTTTAAAGCCATGACCCCTTGTCCTATCACTACATGCCCTTGTAAAAAGTCCCTCTCCAGCTTCCTTGTAGGCCCCCTTCAGGTACTGGAAGGCTGCTATAAGGTCTCCCCGGAGCCTTCTCTTCTCCAGGCTCAACAACCCCAACTCTCTCAGCCTGTCTTCACAGGACAGGCGCTCCAGCCCTCTGATCATCTTCCTGGCCTTCCTCCAGACTCGCTCCAACAGGTCCATGTCCTTCTAACGTTGGGGGCCCCAGAGCTGAATGCAATACTCCAGGTGGGGTCTCACGAGAGCAGAGTAGAGGGGCAGAATCACCTCCCTCAACCTGCTGGCCACGCTTCTTTTGATGCAGCCCAGGATACGGTTGGCTTTCTGGGCTGCAAGCGCACATTGCCAGATCATGTTGAGCTTCTCATCAACCAACACCCCCAAGTCCTTCTCCTCAGGGCTGCTCTCAATCCATTCTCTGCCCAGCCTGTATTTGTGCTTGGGATTGCCCCAACCCATGTGCAGGACCTTGCACTTGACCTTGTTGAACTTCATGAGGTTCGCACAGGCCCAGATACCAGATTAATTCAAACTTACATTTATTCCTTCATTATCTGTTGTCTATGCAGACACGTGCTATACAATAGCATGTCAGGAGCTCTACAAACAAATATACTGCGTAGTTGATAAGCTAAAGATTGACACAGCTAATGAATCTTCAGCCATTACTACCCTCCTTAGGCATTAGAGCAGCAATTCTCCAGTGCAGCCATATAGGCCACCAGGAATTTGGTGAATATCTGTTATTCTAATGTATTTTCATTACTCAAAATTACATATTTGCCATGGTGGCCTACGTGGCTACAACAGAAATATGTTCAAAACTACTGCGTAACAGCTCTGGGACTAATTAAAAAAAAAAAAGGAAAAAAAAAAAAGGAAAAAATAGGAAGCACATGAGCCTCAGCTGATAGAGAAGCCAGCTTGGTAATATCAAACTTCCAATCATAAATGTTTCTTTTCTGATGACTCTTTTAATTTCCTAGCTCTTTCTGCCTTTGATACATAACAGCAACATGAACCAACCCAGGAAATACTCCGAGTTTGTCAGCTGTATTCAAAGAGATCTCTAAATCCTCATASGTCACTTTCTGCACAGACTTTTACATTGTTCATCTTGGATGTAAACTACCAAACAAAATGCCACATACTACTTAAAATTACCAGCCCTTTACATTCCATTTCTGTTATATGAAAGAAAAACTAGGCTGCTGGTAAGGAGACTCCTGTTTTATCATCATATATTAATTCTTATCTAGAACTGTAATGTAAAATTGGTTATTTGTAATTTTATTACACAGCTTTCAATTGACTATCTCCACTTCTTTCTTACTATGTCCAAAGAAATAAAGTCATATTTACAATACCTTGAAATGAACAGTGTGCTTCAAATCATCAAGATAATATTCTTCTATTGCATAAGGTTTGCCTTCCACCTTAAATACATAGGCTGGATTCAGACCGTTACGAACTGGAAGTGCAAAGTAATCAGCAAATTCTTTACAGTTGATGGAAGCAGACATCAATATTACCTGTTAAAAAATTGCACAGCAAATGTAAAACATTAATTTTAACACAAAATGCCACGCTACGCTGGAATCTCCACTTATTCTTTATGCTAAAATGGTCTAATTTTGGTTACTACAGGTATGTCTCCTAGGCACATTTAAGACAATCAAAGCTAAATGCTTAAGATTCCCTACATAGCATGTGGAGAAAGGTAAGCATCTGCAAGAGAATGGCTCAGGCTAGATGCTTAGGGCAGACAACGTGAAAACCTTTTTCCTGTGGTAAAAGTTCAACCTAAAAACATATAGTACTCTTCCTTAAGCTTACGATCTCTACATGGTCCTTAAAAGAAAAAAGGGTACACTAAGTATTTTCAACTCCTGTTTTACTAAACAGTTAGATTAGATATCAGTGCCTTTAACTCCATTAAAAGATGGGCTTACTCCTGTAAGAGCAGTAACTGTAATTATAACCCAGCCTTAAAAATGTTACTATAATGATTTTGAAATATGTCAAATAAGTTTTCTCTCAGTTTCAATTAATTTATGCAACTTAAAACTCTCAAGGATCACACTAAGCTCCTCACTCTGTTTGCTGACTTTGCCAAGATTCTTAAGCTGTATTCAACTAAACAGAAGAACAGAAATCACATTTGCTACCTGGTGACACCTTTTCTTTCATTTAGTATGAAATTCAGAATTTACAGCTTTGTTGTTTTCTCCCTGGTTAGACAGCATGGTATGTGCAGAATGGGGGAAGGGAGAAGAATGAAGTAACTTAGTGGCTATGGCTATTTACCCTCTAATCCCTCTATTTGTAATGTGCTCCCACTGCTCAGCACAGCCAGTTGGAATAAACTAGACAGCTTCAACTTGAAAAAGGACAAAGAGCCAAGGGGTTATAACAAACTGTGTAGTGTTCAGCTTCTTTATCTTCAGGTCTCCTGAGCCACTCTTAAGCAGTACTTGTAAACTGGCATGCAGTCAGTCCTCTTTTCCTTTCCTGACACCTTGCATGAATTCAAAAATAGAATGAAATAGAGACAGGAACACCCCCCAAAAAAATGCAGTGAAATACAAGAGCATCCCCCTTGTGACAGGCAGGCAAGCTAATGAAGTGGGCATTGTACCACTGTGCTCAGCTCCAAASCACATGTAAAGGCACAAGGAAAACATGGAGAGGGTAGACTAAATCATGAAGTCATTTAACATGATCCTGAAAGGAGGATAAATCTGAAAGGACAATTCTGCAAATATTATATGAAACCTGTCCCACTACAGCATGAACTGCCTCATGGATCAATAGATAGTGGCTCACCTATGCTAGCAAAGTAGGCTAAATGTAACCTTGCCTGAAGGCTATTGAAACAAAATCCAATGTAAATTATCCTAACCACAGTTACAGGCATGGAATATTATATTTCCTCTTCTTCTGGACAATCTTTGTAATTTGCACTCTCTAATCTGCATGGAGTCCTTCCAAACTGTAAGGAAAACCATAGGTTCCTAACAGAGTGCCTGAAGGATCACATTACTAAACCAAGAGTTTGATCTACTCCCAAAGCAGAAATGCAACAAGCATGTATCGCCAACATGGCAGAGGAACACATTGGAATAGAGGGTAATCGAAGTAGACAGTTCTTCAAGATCAAGCAGTCCAAAAACACTCGTGCAGCGTGGATATGTCTAAACCCCCACCATATGATACCAAAAATACGCACAGTAACAACTTCTCACTTCAGATGTCCCTGAATGGCAATTTGCTAGAATGTGGAAATATGACTATCTTTATCCTGTTCTTACTTTCCTACCTGAGCAGTTGTTACTAGTCACTACTGGAAATTGCATTGTTTGGTCTGACCCAGTAGAGCCGTTCTTACAATTGTAGGTGTTCTTGCAACAACCCCATCCCAGCAAGAGCAACCTTAGAACAGTCAATCAAATGTCTGCCCTGTCATCTAAAAGCAAAAATCTGCACCAGCCATATGCCAGAAAACTCAGCCATAGTTGGTAGGTGAACCACAACAGGTAGATCTTGTCCTCCATATGTCAGAATCACTCTTGCCATCCTGTTAGTTGATGCAATGCTGAATTACCTGCTACTTCTGTGGTCTGCAATGTCCAGATTAGGAGACAAACACCTCGTGTATTTCATAGCACCCTGAATTATAAATACATTTTTTCCCTTAAACAGACCTCCTTGTACACTTTTATTTCATGAATCCAGGGGGGCTGGGAGGAGAATCTTGCATTTTCTAAATGAATTTGCCACATGATCAACACTCCCTTTACAGTTTTTCAAAAGGGGATGAAAAGGGATGAAGTAGGAGAYACTGGGTTTAGTGTATAAATTCAAACGGAATTACCTGTTCAAACTGAATTACCTTATTAATAACAGGTAATATATAAAAATAATTGCTAAATTGAATTTAGCAATCTCAATTGCTAAAACCCAGCAACTGAGATCAAGAGTTCCCCCCTCCCCACCATAAAAAATTCAAAGGGACATCCCCCCCCCAAATGTAAGATTGTGTCAGATTTATACAATATGAAACTGTCATCTGAAGAAACAACTGCAGAGAAGGATATAAAGGAGATAAAGCTTTCCAGTGACAATTTTGAGAGACTTAATCAGAATTATAGAGAAAAAAAAAAAAATCTTTCAGGAACCTGTAAAAGAAAAATGTTTTGTAACAGAAAAGATAATAGGACCTGTAGGGATTCCTGCCATTGACAACAACCAGATAATCAGCATCAAGGGCAAACTTTTCACGAACTGAGTATGATCAAATTATTTGGTATTCTCAGTACGCAGAGCCAAGTGCCAACAAAGGCTGAATAGCTTCACACTGCTGTGTCAATTTAAAGACAAGTGAGTTTTCTTATCGGCAAGAAAAGGGATAAAAAATAAAAGATGTGAAGTGCACAGACATGCCCTATGCCAACTGGAAGGGCACTTTCAGTGAGTGAGAGCACGCTTGGAAGATCTAAAGACCAAGTTATCTGAGTTTGAATCAATGCGGTGGATTGTACAGAAGAAAACGGATTCCCTTCCGATAGCAACAAAAATAGCCAATGTAGAGTCAGGTTACCTTTGTTTTAAACAGAGCAGTTTGCATTAACTGAACAATTAACTAAAGCACTTAAGGGATATGTAGAGTCTCACAAAATTTCCGCAGTCCCAAATAGCTGCACAGAAATATATCTAGTTAGCCTAACTCTATCACCTGTATTTAATTTCTTGCAATTGAAGAGTCCATTACTGTGAGACCACAAAGACTAAATATGTCACGCTAAATCTCTGCAAACTCTGCTTTAGTACAAAGCACAATTACCTAACATGAAGAGAAAAATCTCGGCCACGTTTTGCTACCGGTTCTGCCTAGAAATTACAATACAGCATTTCTGGCTTTTGCTATTTTCCAAATATGTTGTCCCATTTAAAAAAAGCTCAGTATTTCCAAGAGTTAATGCTACCATATTTAACCAAGGATAAGCACTGCCCTCAATACCCAATACGTAATTCTAGTCAAATATCCATCTTGCATTTTTTAGCCTTAAGCAGACTTTAGAAACTAATGCATTCTAACATGAGGAAAAAAAAGTCTCTCAGAACACATTATAGCAGCCAGGAAAAGAATGCCCTTTAGCTTGCTTGCTTATGAAGAGCGGCAAACTAAATAATATTTTAGTAAAAAATAATAACACATTTTTTTAAGGTAAGTTCTTTAAAGCATGCCCTTTGTAGATCAAAAACATGTAAAAATTTATTCTTGCAAGAAAAAGTAGCAGAATGTACTTTGAACCTACTTTTACAGATTGCGAATTCGTATGCAACAGTTTACGGATCACCAAGAGCAAAAAATCCATTTCTTCTGTACGCTCATGCACCTGGAAGACATTATCCACAATTCAATTTTCATTAATTCATGCTCTTCTTTTTGACAATCTCTTCCTTTGCTACTCAATTTCATGCTTTATTTTTGTAACTTGGAACAACAATACATTTTCATAGAAGAAAACACACCTTTTAAGACTATGCATGTTAATTACATTTTAAAATCCCAAACACAGCTTTTCAAATGACTATAGCACCATTTGTGAAAAATCATATGCCACTATTAAGTCATGAAAATTGTAGAATGACTAGAAAACCAATTGTGAGCTCTAGCCACTAGTTCTACTAGAGTTGCCAGTAACAGCTGAAGTGATACTGAAGATGGGTAAGTCAATTGTACTGGTAAGATCAAAAATGATCCAGGCAGGAACTAAGTCGGCTTGCCTAACAGCTAAGCAAACTGAATTGACACCCCATGTTCCTAACGGCTTCTAGCTATGATCAAAATACACTACTGCTTTCTAAAACATTATTTTCCACCCAATTCTTTATATATCCTAGCACCTGACTTTTCTGGTTGCTCCTTGCAGTTCAATAAATAATTCTTCTCAACATTATTGATGATGATCATACCCCTTTCTTGAATTATTACAGTTTAAATGTATTAAGTGCAGCAGCTTTTTCCAGAGCTTAATCTTCAAAGGTCAACATTCATCCCTTGTAAGGTAATTAGCATATTCTAACATAATATAAAGATATATTCAATATTGCCCCATTACAAAAAAGATTTAGCTAAGGCAGTTTTCAGGCTGTCAGCAAGATCTTGCTGTGAGAAATCATGATTTTCAGACATAGGTTTCCTTAGGTATGTTCCTAAATGCCTGCAGTACTCTAACAGGGCTGAGACCTGTAWTTAAGAATGGAGTGGAGAGCATCTGGTTGCTAGAATCATAGAATGGTTTGGGTTGGAAGGGACCTTTAAAGGTCATCTAGTCCAAACCCCCTGCAAGGAGCAGGGAACACCTTCAAAAAATGGTTACTATTGGGTCAAGATCACAATCTGCAAGGTAAACGTGGGGAAAAAAGTGGCACATGGGGAACAGGAGTGACTGGAATTTTGTCTGGGGAAACAAAAAACACATACAGTCCTGAAAGCTAGGAGCCGCTGAAAGAAGTGGTACAAGCTGATATCATCAGTTCAAATTACAGCACCCAAGCAAACAGGGTTTTTCAAACCTCTGCATAAATCTGTTCTCCTGCATAAGGGGCCACAAAACTTTATTCATTAATTTTCATACCTAATAAAGGAACAATCTAACACTTCTCTATGTAAGCAGCTTCTGTTGTTAAACTTTTGCGTCCTACATCTCATCTGCATTTCCTTATCTTAGGCTTAAAAATGTTAAGGTTTGCAAGACCCTGCTAATATATTAGAGTGGTCTCAAATCTTTCCCATGAAGATTTTCCCACTGACTGGAAAAGGGGAAACATAACCCTCATTTTTAAAGAGGGAAAAGAGGAAGACCCGGGGAACTACAGGCCAGTCAGTCTCACCTCTGTGCCTGGGAAGATCATGGAACAGATCCTCCTGGAAGCTATGCTAAGGCACATGGAGGACAGGGAGGTGATTCGAGGCAGCCAGCATGGCTTCACCAAGGGCAAGTCCTGCCTGACCAACCTAGTGGCCTTCTATGATGGAGTGACTACATCAGTGGACATGGGAAGGGCTACAGATGTTGTCTATCTGGACCTCTGTAAGGCCTTTGACACGGTCCCCCACAACATCCTTCTCTCTAAACTGGAGTGGTATGGATTTGATGGGTGGATTGTCCAGTGGGTGAGGAATTGGTTAGATGGTTGCATCCAGAGGGTAGTGGTCAACGGCTCAATGTCCAGATGGAGATCGGTGACCAGTGGCGTCCCACAGGGGTCCGTATTGGGACTGTTTAATATCTTCGTCAATGACAGAGACAGTGGGATCGAGAGCACCCCCAGCAAGTTTACAGATGACACCGAGCCGAGTGGTGCGGTCGACACGCCTGAGGGACAGGATGCCATCCAGAGGGACCTGGACAAGCTCGAGAAGCGGGCCCCTGTGAACCTCATGACGTTCAACACAGCCAAGTGCAAGGTCCTGCACCTGGGTTGGGGCAAACCCCGGTATCAATGGGGGATGAAGGGATTGAGAGCAGCCCTGCCAAGAAGGACTTGGGGGTACTGGTGGATGAAAAGCTGGACATGAGCCAGCAATGTGCACTCACAGCCCAGAAGGCCAACCGTATCTTGGGCTGCATCAAAAGAAGTGTGGCCAGCAGGTCGAGGGAGGTGATTCTGCCCCTCTACTCTGCTCTGGTGAGACCCCACCTGCAGTACTGCGTCCAGCTCTGGAGCCCTCAGCACAAGACAGACATGGACCTGTTGGAGCGGGTCTAGAGGAGAGCCACGAAAATGATCAGGGGGATGGAACGCCTCTCCTATGAAGAAAGGCTGAGAGAGTTGGGGTTRTTGAGCCTGGAGAAGAGAAGGCTTCGGGGAGACCTTACTGCAGCCTTTCAGTACTTAAAGGGGGCTTATAAGAAAGATGGCAGCAAACTTTTTAGCAGGGCCTGTTGCGACAGGACAAGGGGKAATGGYTTTAAACTAARAGAGGGTAGATTTAGACTAGATATAAGGAAGGCATTTTTTACGCTGAGGGTGGTGAAACACTGGCACAGGTTGCCCAGAGAGGTGGCAGATGCCCCATCTCTGGAAACATTCAAGGTCAGCTTGGACGGGGCTCTGAGCAACCTGATCTAGTTGAAGATTTTCCCTGCCCGTGGCAGGGGAGTTGGACTAGATGACCTTTAAAGGTCCCTTCCAACCCAAACTATTCTATGATTCTATGATAACTGGTACAATTCATTAGAATTTGGGTTTTTTTGGTTATTTTTGTCCGTTTGAATGAAGTCCTAAAGTTTCTTCATACAAAAGTGTAACTATTTGCTTCATCTTTTCCAGTTTTTCAATGTGTCATCTCAAATGCAGTCACGACAGCCTTCATTATTACTGTAATTATCTAATGGTATACCAAGTACTGTCTCCCTGCTCCTCAAATATCCAAGAATCAAAGTCACGCTCAGCTACCACACTGTAGTGGAATAAAAATGAAAACCAGCATAAAAAAAAAAGTCCTCTTCTGTGCCACTACCTTCCAAGATTTAGTCCTACACCTTACATGTGATTTACATTCACAGTTTGTGAATGCACAATTTCACACTTCCTGTATTTAACAGTCAAATACTGTTTACCTCAGAAAATAAGCATAAAAACACATAAAAATATACAAATTACAAAAGATCCTAAAAGTATATTTTCTTTAGCTTTTTAGTGAASTGACAGCAATAACGATGAATCCACACGAGTGGACTGTAAATCCGGCCAGAAGACAGAGAATTTTCAGAGGGCTATTTTATTTTTCAGGACATCTGTGAAGAGTAAAGACTCTTTCTAAGGGCAGTAACAGCCAAGAGAGTAAAAACTAGCTGCCTCCTCCTCATAGGCCTAGCCAGAAACATTCTTGGAATCCAGGCAGTGGATTTCATAAAACATTTCAAGGCATTCATATCAAAAGCTAAGCACTCCCAAACATTCCCCCTACACCCTCAGTTCTAAACTTCATCACTCAAAGGAAAACCGAAACACGCCTATTTAAAGAAGTGTTAGCTGGGACAACTTATACAAAGCATCTTTACAAGTAGGTGTCTGCATTTTTCTTTCTCTAGCATGGTTAGAGAGACAAAAAAGTAGAAGGTTTTCTTAATATGAAATTTAAACTTATTTCCACCAACTTACTTCATCAATGAAAATGTGTGTGAATTCAGCTAGGCTTTTGGCACAAACTATTTTCTGAAGAAGAACTCCAGTTGTCATGTACAGCAACCTTGTCTCCTTTGTGGAAATGTTCTCTAAACTTACCTAACACAATGAGAAAAATACAGATGTGAATAGATAATGTATTTACAGGAATTACGCATCTGAAAGAACTCCAAAATGAAGTATAGTGTAAACCCATGAGAATTATTCATTCAAACATGTAAAAGCCTATGTACAAATGTGTTTTTGAAGTCCAGAATCAGTTAACTCAGGAAGCAAAGATTTTCTCTGGGAGAAATTAAAAAAACCCAGAAGTTTATAAAATAAAGGATCAAAATTTCTTGCTGGAGGCTATAGCCTGAGAAGAATTCTTTGAAGGTTTTTAAAAGGTACACACATGGATCTTTCCACTAATAAAGAAAAAGGTTTTGCCAAAACATAATTTGCTTACTGGACAGGAGAAAAGAAAAGAGGTATAAGATATCATCAAGACCAGGCAACTTATTCTTGAGAGGAAAGTTCTACAACCCTATCATAAACAATGGATTTATGATTTCTAAAATACTTCTGTAACTTTAGCTGTCTCAGGTGCTGCCTACCCAGGCGGGTAGGCAGAACCGTGATCATCTTTTCACTTTCTGCTTTTAAAACAGCCTAGAGCAGACAAGTGCACACTCAACTATTCTTCTACTTCCATTTCTGCTTAGTTCACACAAATACTTGTAAAACAAGCACGGCACATCCACATACACTGTCCTGAAGACAGTTTGGAAGCATACTACCATTTAACACCTTTAAGACTCATTACCCTAATGAATCAATTTTGCATTTTATGACTATTTAATTCAAGGTATCAAGTCATATAAAACACTTTGTTTAGAAACTACTTTGGAAAAAATCGACATATATAATCCGCAGTAATTCTACAAAGCAATAACTGGAGGTTATTAATATTGGCTTAGTTAAGATTTGAGATAACGTCAGATCATAATTCCCACATAGTTATCTAGAATGTTCACCTCTCAGAACTGAAGCTTCTTTAGTAAGTGATTGACCATAAAGAGTATTTTTACTTCATCTTCCAACCTATCTGTGGAAAAATTAAACTTCAGAGTAGTATTAAAAAAAAAAGGCGAAAATAGTTTTTCYTACTACAGCATTTGTTGTAGATATATCAAAAGAAACTGCTAAGACTTGATACTTAGACAAAGAACAGTATTCAGTAGGGATGACAATAAAGAACCTTTTGATGTGAAAATGAAGCTGATGTATCTGTGTAGCCCTGTAATATGGTATTGCTTTTACTAGTAACAGGCCATAAGCTTTGTAGTGAGTTTGCAAGGCTTCAGGACTAAGGCATGTCAGGCCTGCTCTCTCTGAACTTTTCTTGATCTGCCTCTACCTTTGCTTTACTTGGTCTAGCTGTGACAGCAATTTAATGTAGCATAGAGATATACAGGCCTGGCACAGTAGCAGAGACCTTGGGAAGTGGAGACACAGGATGCGGAACAGAAGAAAGCAGACGTGGGATAACAGATGAGAGAGAACCTTGGCACTGTAGACCCCACGCTATAAACAAGTCTGTAATGGTCAGTTAAAAATAAAAATCCCTCAGACCTGGACCTGGACAAAATTGGTTTTATGGGTAACAAAGAGAAAGCATCTAACATACATAAACGGCACCATATGTAGTACATTCGGACGTAACCTGGAGCTGCAGACCAATGAAGAAAAAGAAAGATGTAAATGCATGTTAGCAAACATATATAAATATGCCCCTAAGTGGAAGAAAGAAAGGAAGAAACAACAAGAAAAAGAATGGAGAGGAAGAAGAAACCAACAAGTATTCCTCCCAGCAAAGGACTCCAGAAGGAGACACCTCTCCATAAACATCCTCCCACCACCAACACCAGCGTGAACCCACCGGCCTTAGGACCCAGACAAGCTAGTCCAGAGACAGCTATTGTCAAACTACCAGTGAAACAGTGGCAGCAGCTTATTGTGGTTACTGACAAAGAGCTGATTAAAGCACCAGTATCTGTGTCAAAAGATGAAAGTGGCATCAAGTTGATAAATGGAGGGATAGAACTGAGTTTGAAGCTCAGTTTGACAAAACAAAAGGAGGCGGTAGATTTAAGAGGAAAAACTAGTTCAAGTTTTCCAGATGTTAAGAAGAAACAACAGGACATTCACGAAACAGTCTGGCCATAAATGCATGAAAGTTTTGGCATAGSTGACAGGTAAATGTAGTAAAGTCAAACAAATCAAGTATGTTAATTAAGGAGTTTAAAGGAAAAGTAACAGAATATAGTTCTCCTGCAACAATTTCAATGATTAATAATATAGATGTGTCCAATTATCAGAATGCAGACAATAAATATTTCTGCTGGAGTCTCACTAGCATTCATAGTTGTTCAATTTTAAAAGCTTAAACATTTAATTATGAATGTTTAACAGGAGACAGCTAGAAACCTGCAATTCCACTTTAAAAGCAGATTCTCTAACATTTCTTCAGTATGCTAGGTATGCTTAAAAGTAATCAAGAAAGAAAATACAGTACTTTTTAATGTATTTTTAAATACAATTTGAAATTTTCTTATACCTGGTATCCTACAAATCCACCTAGTGTCCACGATCGTTCCTTGCTAATCCACCTGGCAATGCTGCTGGCACCAATTTTCCGAGGCTGGGTAACAGCAATGTTGCAGTAGATAGACTGCTGAATGCAATAATCCAAAATATATTGTGGAATCTGTGTACTCTTACCACTGCCAGTTGCTCCTTGCACAATCACAACTGAATTGCTTTCTATCAGAGACACTATCTGAAACAATTTTTCAAGAAAACTCATAAGCCTACAAAACAACTCAAAACAGATTTCAAAAAGATTTCATAGAATCATAGAATAGTTTGGGTTGGAAGGGACCTTTAAAGGTCATCTAGTCTAACCCCCCTGCCGTGGGCAGGAACATCTTCAACTAGATCAGGTTGCTCAGAGCCCCGTCCAAGCTGACCTTGAATGTTTCCAGGGATGGGGCATCTGCCACCTCTCTGGGCAACCTGTGCCAGTGTTTCACCACCCTCAGTGTAAAAAATTTCTTCCTTATATTTCTTCCTAGTCTAAATCTACCCTCTTTTAGTTTAAAGCCATTACCCCTTGTCCTGTCACAACAGGCCCTGCTAAAAWGTTTGTCCCCATCTTTCTTATAAAGCCCCCTTTAAGTACTGAAAGGCTGTAAGGTCTCCCCRAAGCCTTCTCCTCTCCAGGCTGAACAACCCCAACTCTCTCAGCCTTTCTTCATAGGAGAGGCATTCCATCCCGCTGACCATTATTGTGGCCCTCCTCTGGACCACTATTGAAATATCAATAGCTTCCAGGCCACATATCAAATCTCTGTAAAACACTGTGCTATATTTTCTATCATCTCTTAGGCATCTGTAGATAACTGGACTAGTAAAACACATTAGAAGATCACAGAAAAGAAGATGGGCATGCACTCGCTTACATATTTTACATAAATACCTATAAACAGAAAGTATAACAGCAATGTTTCTTCCTCTAAGAATTTTTATACAATGGTTTTGTACAATGAACAAAGGTTTTGTACAATGCTTAAAACAGAAACAGAAGTTTCCTTCTGAAAAAAACAAAAAACCCAACAAAACAAAACATGATTTTCAGCTTTCTTCCATAATGAGAGAAAGTACAATGAAATTACCTCTTCCCTGTGTTTGGCTATAGGCATATCCACACATTTATGGTYAGTTATTGGTATGGAAGTCCAGTCACTTGATTCACACTGATACAATGAAGTACCTAGGCATAAAAATAACCAAGAGTAAGTTACTTCAATAGAGAAAGGGAAAGACCAGCAGGAGGATATAATCACAGTATTTGGAAACCTAACTTCTACCAAATTTGTATCACATACTTCAGAGTATTAATAGAATTAATACTTTTTAATATTAATAGATTGAAGAGATATTCTGTGTTCATGCAACTGCTGTTTTACTGGCAGCAGCTCTGAAAGACATCGCTTCTGCTTATAAGCCACTGTCAGTGTCAAGGATGTATACCATTCTATATGCTTTTCTCTTAATTAAAAAAGCAGTATTTCTGCATAGTTTGTATTACAACTGCCAAATATACCCCTCTTCCCAAGAACTTTTTTGACAATACTGAAAAAATATGCCTTATTCACGTACCCATGTGTTGTTTCCCTTAAAGCCTACTGGATCCACAGTACAAAATAACCCATGCTTTGATACAAAGACCACTATATTTCTACCACTTGGCATTTAAAACAAGTCTGGTAAGTATCATGATGATCTTTCAATGTGATACTACATTCTGCAGCCTCTTGGCAGGAGTTAGTCACYGTTAGAACTGGGAAATACAGGACAAAAATCTTACAGTGCTACCATGAATTTCTGCTCAGCAGCCTGCTGTCAGTTTGACCATGAAAAACAAAAGAGCGACTGAACAGGTGCAGAGGCGGGTGAGAAGGGGAAAACCAGGACAAGACTTTGGTAAGAGACAATTTTGCAGGTTACAATTAAACAATTTGGCTAAAATAACCCCACTATACTGAAATCAAAAGTGGAAATGCTTTCTATTTCAAATGGGTTTCACCAGGTACTATGGTGAAATTTACTTACTTATTTGCATACAAATAATAAAACCTTTAAGAAATACATACAGTAGTGGGAAAGAAATCTAATATTCTTTTTACAAAGGAAATATTTACTGGAAAATAAAGGCTACAAACTAAATAAATGACTACACAGTTATAGCTTGCTTTCTTTGGAAGGGTTACTAACAATCCCACAGAGCAGTGAAGCAGAAGCAGGCAGAACAACTTCTTTTGTCTCTGCACCATACCTGAATGTGCTCCAACCCCCCAAATTGTCTTCAAGTGTCAAGGAATACAAAATTAGTTATTCCCACATTAAAACAAACCCCCAAAAGCCAGACAGTTCATTAAGACAGTTTCATAAAGCACTAAAAAAGAGAGTTTTCCTGAAGCCACACTCTCCAACAAGAAAGGTTCTTTACCTAGATTCTGTATAATGCAAYGGTTATAGGTGATCATTGCACAGTGATTTACTTAGCACTACAAAATACATACAAAACAGAACTTAGTATCAGCATCCCTGGAAAATATTAACTGTCCTCTTTAAAATACTTTTGGTCAAGTTTCTAAATATATTCCCCAGGAAAATTCATATATAGCATTCTGTCACAGCAACACTGTACAAAGGCTGACTGGCTTCCCTCTGGCACAAACATGTCACTGCTGAGACATCAGTAGCTCTGCATGATTTGACCAATGCTGAAAGAAATCTCAAGCTGCTAGGGAAAGGATCCCAGTGTCAGCATATTCCTGCTAAAGCAACACAGCCTTCCCACCTCTATCAGGTTTTCCATGTAACAATTGCAATTTTGAAAAATAYGTTAAAAGTATACAACAGAAGAGAGCAGCAGTTCTATAATAGTACTTATAAAAAAGAAGGGAGGGACAAAAAAATTTAAATGGTAGGATTCACATTATAAGCTTCTCTAATTCAGTAAAAAACCAGTGTATTAATAAGAAATCATTAACCTAAAATTCAATGAAGAATTTTATTTAAAAAATACAAATGAACAAACCAGAAACAAATAAACAACCACCAGTATTCATGTACCTGCTGAACAATCAGATCAATTTAATCAATTTTGTATATCTCATTTTTTTCATTGATGAAAGTAGCTTTTTTTTTTTCTTTTTTAAATATTGCTTTTTATATGACAGTTCTATGACAGCAATATCTTACCTTCTCCTAAGCACAGAAGTTTGGAAAAAAATTATACCAAAAGTAAATGGTCATCCAATGTTAGCCACCATCAATATGCAGAGTTTGAGAACTGGCAGCCATATAACCATTTAGTAGATGCTGCAAGTACTAAAAACTGTATGGTTTGGTTTTTTCTCTTCAAGACATGTACTCTGTGCTTAAACTGAAACAAACATTACTGAGTTTGCCTCAGGGGAGCTAATACCATGACAACTGTAAGACTTCTATCTAGAGCAGACAGTACAGTCTTGGGGCTCAGAGTAAACTGGCAACTTCAGATGAACACTGCCACGACCTAAGCGGCCATCAAAAGTCCCACTCCAACAAAGTGAGGATACAAACTTTTTCTGAAATCCAATATGATTACTAGTGAAAAAACAAAACTGGGATAGGGAACTTGGGTAACCATCTTAGAAGACATTAAACTTTCACCTTTTTTTTTTTTTTTTTTTTTTTAAAATATGTTGGTCTGAACAATGAAGACTCACTGCAGAATAGAAATACTTGAATACACACCCCTACGAAAGTTCCAAGGTTATTCTACTCATTTAAATAACCATTCAGCTGTGGATTCTATACCATACAGTGTAATTACTGTCAACTGTTCTCGTTTGGTTTTGGTTTGGTTTGGTTTGGTTTTTTACATCCATTTATGTAATAAATCCCAAAATCAGAACTGGTCTTTAGAAAAACAGATCACTTCTGCAAATACAGAGGCATCTACAAATTCAAGGAGCTACAGGACTATGCCTTTCTTGCTGATAAGTCTGTAAAGTTTCACTTTTTCAATTGCTGATGCTTTCTGGAAAACATTATTAAGACTGGGACAACAAACCCAACCAGTGCACACCTTTGTAAGGCATCATGCTCTAACATGCACCTTGGATTCTGACATATAGAGAATGCAGGAATCCTCCAACCTGAAAATAGTAAATTGAGGAAGCATGCAACTGCCCACCACACTCTTTTATGACAAGCAAAGTATTTCTGTGTATAAGAAGCATTAATGCTGATCCAGAATAACTAATGATATTCATTTCTCTATTCAGCATCAGTGCAAAAAAACCTGAAAACTCAGTTATGGGAAAGATGAATTTGCCTGCTCACTTCCGTTTCAATTATTATTAAAGTTCTGTAGAGATTTGTTGACTGCCATGACTAAAACAGTCTACTGCCCATGGAAAGAGCAATTTTCCAACATCTCAGTTATTGTAGCCCATACAGCAGATGTATTCCTTCTGGTACCTGTTTCCTGAATTGAATTTGAAGAGATCCTTTAACACAAGATCAGATTTTTGTGTTCACCAGTTCTGGGAGAAGAGATTATACAGCTGGATCTTGGTATCTGCCACTAATCAAATTAAATGAGATGCATAAAAAAAAAGATATATACATGAAAGTGCTGGTTAGGTGAGTCAAATGAGATGCTTACTACATCACTGATCATTCTTCCACTGAGCTACAAACACACAAAGGGATTAAAGGAAAGCCACAGGAAACAACCAGGCTCCAACACTGAGCCACGAAGCATAAGGACTTCACAGTAAGTCATGCTACTTCAGTCATAACGCAAAGTACATGAAGTTGCTCCTGATCAAGCCTCAAAAAGCTTAATCCAGAGCCTGGGCAGAGTGATTATCCTTTCTGACTGGGGAAAACAGGCTCAGCTTTCTGTGTCTTGAAGTCTTGACTGCTGAAGGATGCCCTCAGGTAACATTAAAATTCCTAAGAAAACACCACAAGTAATTAGTCTTTGCCTTCTGTTCTCCACTGCAATCCTCTTCAACTTGCACATATTTTGAATACAAAAGGATTTGGGATGAAGATTTGTGCTATGATTAATTTTCCTGGCATGCATCTGTTCTGAATCCAAAACATTTAAGGAACTCTACAACTTAAGTTTTTTATATTTCAGAAACCTGACCAGAAACAATGTTTAAATTGCTTCTTCTCTGTAAGCAATTACTTCACCTGGGACCTAGAAGATCCCCAGAAGAGATCTACTTAATGGTATGAAAATAATGAAGATAGAAAAAGAAAAAAGCTTGCCACCCACAAACAAAGCTGCATAAAAATAATGATATAGGCGTCATTAAAAAAAAAAAAAAAAAAAAAGGAATTCATTAAGGATTTTAGAAGCTTTCTCAAGAGTAAAACTCTTAGTGCATACAGTTTAGAATACCCAGATTTGGGGGCGGGGGGGGCGGGGAGGGGGGAGGCGCGACCAAAACAAACCCACCACACATATCTGTTTTCCATTGGATGCTTAAAGTAGGCAAGTGTCCCATACACATAGCTCTGGAAGGTTTCCCGGTTTCCCTGTGCACAACATCCTGTGACTTCACTGAATCAAAGGTGTGTGTAAGTCTGACTCTGAAACAGCCAGTACCAATTGTGAAACTAGCCCGATGGGCCAGGGAAGAACTGCTAATGCTTTACTTGTTTTGGCTAACAGTTGCGACAAAGTATTTTCTTCTGCTTTTATTTAATCACTTCAGCTTCCTTTTCACAGCAGTATCATTTCTACCATGTTCTGTAGAAGCCAGAACTTCAAGTGCAGTTCCCTGACAATCTCAGTTTTCCCAAGAGAGAAGCAGATTAGGCATTTTTATTTGTCCTCTCAGTATAAAAGCATATGCTCTTTCAAAGAAACTGGAAAGCACAAAATTTAAACTCAACGGAACTTCATAAAACACCAGGGCACAAGCAACCACCACAACAGTTTCAGTAACTCTGCAAAATTTAAAATAGGCTGTCAATTTACATGGAAGATATAATCTACAGTTAGAACAGCAATTCAGAAAGAAAGAAAGAAAGAACAGAAGGGGTACCAACTCTGAAACCTTCAGGGCAAACCAGCTTCTCATTTCCATGTTGTGCTGCTTATTTCTTGACTACATTTGTACTCAACATAGCTAGACTGGTAGGGCCTGGTCTAGATAAATCCTTGATCATTTATGACAATTTTTCATGTTCTTAAATAGAACATGCACTTCCAGGTTGATATAGCTGATAGTTACATATGGGTCTTGGAGCTCTTGAAATCTGCATGAGAAACATATTACCATTTGAGGATAGAGGTCTCATTAACAACATACACATTTATAAGCCATAAAATTAACATTACAAGTCTCATGCTCACCCACTGAGCTTCTTTATTATATTATCCTAACATAATATTCCTGAATCTGTCTGTAAGTCAAAGTTGATAGCAGTAAGAACCAGGATTTTCTGGAGTTTTTGTGTTATTCTACATCTAGGTGGGATTTGGCAGCTCGGTCTCAGAATGCCATAGGAATCTTCCAGTCCCATCACTATCCAGTCTGGTTAGAGTCCCCCACTGGATCGCGTACAGCTGGGAGCAGAGAATGGACCAGAGGAGGCAGGCATCAACACTGCATGGAACAACTCCTGAAGCTACTGAGACTCCAGACCATGACACAGACAAAGAGTAGGAAGGGGGGGGGGGGAAAAGGGACAGAGGAAAACATCTAAGAGATTAATAATAAAAGAGTATGTATATGCTAATATTTTAGTAATTTTTTTAAGGTTGTTTGCTAACTAGATGCTGTTTAAGTTACAACTGGAAGGCAAGGATAAATACTAGAAGGTATAAATTTCAAGGACAAACATTTTAGGGTAGACCAAGAGAAAATAGGTATTTATAAAATAAAGTACTGGGATGACTATGCAGAAATATTTCCTAAGTTATAAGCCTGTTTCTTTTACAGGAGGAACATTGCTAGCACCAGTTCCATTCAAAATTAAGCAGGCCACCAGTGCTGCTAAATTAAGTTGCTTGCCTACCTTAGGCAGAATTCTGATTTAAGAGCTGAAGGACATGAAATGATTTACTGTATGTCCTTGAATTAATCAATACCACTATACTTTTAAAGAAACATCTAAGGAACTTATGCTTAGTCAACTCGTTGCTGTGCTTCCTTCCCTAGTAAAGCATATGAAAAACTAGGGAACACCACATTCCTGAACTATAACATTCGAAGCTTCTTCCAGTGCCTTTATTTCCCCATTTTCACCTTTCAATACCTCCTCCTCTCCCACAAATTTTATGTAATGTCAAGCGAACAAGAGACAGTATTTTGTGGTTAGGACAGACAGCCAGATGCACTGCACATGCTGGACAGGCCAACTGCACCTACTGCCTCTCAGCTGATGACAGACCAAACAAATGGCTTCATCACCTACCTGAGTTCCAGAGGTCGTATAGTTTGCAGAAGCATTGAAGGACAGTAATTTCTAGGAAATTTCTCAATTTGTCAGATTTTGGTATATCAGCAAAGGGATACAAAATATTACAGAGAATGACACGCAGAACAGACAAAACATATAAATGTCTTTTTCTTGGGAAATCAGCTACATTAACAAATTTGGAAATTAAGAGGCAGAGTAAGAGTTTGAAGCTGAGCTGTCCTGACAAGTGAGTCAGCCTCATACTGCTTTTACCAGAGCTCCTAGGAAAGAAGTGCAATCAAATTTCTCTCTAAAGGCAGTTCAAAGCAACAATCAAGTATACATAGAAATAACATGGATAGAAAACGGGAAAACAGCATAGAGAAAGACATGAATCCACTGAGTGTTATCTTTTCCTTGCAGATATATTTCAATCATATATCTACATTTATCAATACAATAAACCAGATGTATGCACATATATCACAGAATCATAGAATAGTTTGGGTTGGAAGGGACCTTTAAAGGTCATCTAGTCCAAACCGCAACAGCATTATATATTGTGGTTTCCATAAAATAAGGTGTTTACTTTTTAATACCATGCCTTATACAAAACAAAAAAATGCACATACAGCATTAAACAAATAAGAAATACACAATAAGGCTTCATAGTTTTGTTTAGGGGAAGAGATAGGAGGAAAGACCACAGGGAGGAAAAGGGCAGTTATAGCCGAGTTTATAATAGGAACTTTTTTTTTTTTTTTTACCTGGTTTATAGACAAGCTGATTATTTCCAACTACATCTAGCTCTTGTGCCTCTGCTTGTCTGTATTTTTCAGCATATTCAGTTCCAAGACTCCCTGTGATAGACAGCCTGAAGAGGAAAGAAAGGACAAATCAATAAATACTTCTAACAGTCTAACAATCTAACAGTCATGGATATCTCTAGGAATAACAGCATTATACAGTAAGTTCAGAGTCTCCATGTCATGCAGGAACCACTTCAATGAACAAACTTCAGAAATAAATTTTGTCTCTGCAGTTAGATACTAGCCTGAGGAAAGTGCCACATTAAATCTTTTTGTTTAGATTCAAAAAACAATCAAACTCCCAAAATATCATCCTTTAAGTTTTTAATACCTAGGAATTTCTCTCCTAATGAAAATCTACGATTTCTTCTGAACAAAGATGAAATAGCTCTGTTTCACCAATTCTTGACACAGTACAATTAAGAAAATAGATGTAATTCTTGCATGATTCCCTGGAGACAGGGAAAGTAGACAGGAGTAAACACAATCTCACTGCTTTAAGAAAAGAACTTTTGTCTTTGAGCCAAGAAATGATGGTGGCCAGGGGGGAAAAAAAAAAAATTATTAACACAATCACTCTATCAGTGAATTTTATGGAAATTCATTACACACAAGACAAAGTCTATCCATGACATAAATAGAATGAAATGGGATAAAACAAGTTCTCTTCTACATAAGCAGTATGAATAAAACCACATGGATTTCACTAGAGAATAAAGTAGCATATATACAATGATTGTATGAGTATTAAATCATAAATGAACTTAAATGTAGAAGAGGTTTGGACCCATCAAAAGTGCCCTCTTTTTTTCTTTTTTTTTTTTTTTTTAAAAAACAAAATACAAACTAGAAGTCAAAACTATGGTTTTGCACTTAAATTTAAGCTCTGGGCCCAGTGTAAGCTTTTGCTATGCAGTGCGTAGCAAATCTGTTTCTCAGTAGCTGTATCTCGTGAGACATTTTATGAAAGGATACTGCTGCAGAATAATAAGCAACACTGACTCCAAAAACAATTAAGCTGAAAACAGAGATTTTTAACATGGCACTGTGTCACATAGCTCTCATCATAGAGTAATTCCCAGTATCTTGATGCCACAGAGCACCCACCTTCTCTGACAAGGCAAACTCTGTGCCGGCTTGGCTCTGCTACAGACTACTCATTCAGATCAGTCATTATTTCCTCCTACAGGAAACACCCAGTATTTATCACCTACTGCTGCCAACAAACCAAGAAAAGGCTTCTTATCCTATTTTAACAATGTTTTAGGCATAGAGCTAAGGCAATTTTCTCCTGGATCTCAAGTATCTCTTAACACAGAGTTCAACAGGATTGCACGCATCTGCACAATCGCTATGTAAGCAACAGCTGCCTACTTTCAGCAAGTAGACGACAACACTTTTATCACTCTAACCCTTCTGAAACAGCTGGGACAGGCAACACTCCACAATAGGCCTGAATCCAAGGTACAGTCTGGAAAAGTTCACACACATCATGTCAGACTGCTTGTTAAGAAGGTTATTCCACTGAATGTGTATTTATACTAAACACAAGTAAAACCCAAAAATACAATGAAGGTATCAAAGTCAAGCATTCAGTAGTTGAAAATAACATAATTAAGCTTGGCCGCACAACTCGATTTCACAGCATTGTATGCACACACTATACAGATTTTAGTGACATAACCAATTATTTTTCATTTCCGTGAGACCGCAGCCTCACCAAGTGCACTGGACACACATCTTCTGACAACAAAACCTGGTTATGTAGTAAATACAACTTGTCCTTCAGTCCTCCACAAGAAAAGAAGCCATCTGATTAAGACAGTAAATGCTGTCATGGAGGAGCAGGTATTACTCGACTGTCAGAGCCCTGCGCAACAGTAAGCAAATCACTTCAACAGAAAACTTCCACTGAGGGGTAGGGGCTAAGGGTGAGAAAGGTAGGACTGTGTTCCTCATTTGCTGTAAAGACCTTGCAGAAGCATCAGTATTTAAGCAGCAGCTGAAGTCAGCTAAGAAACAGTTTTATATAATACCAGATATATTCAACTAAATGCTTCTGGAGATGGAGTATTAAGCATTTCAAAATGGATTCACAGGAGTATGTATGTGCTTTTGACTTTTGCCTGTACAGCTCCAGGAAAACGAGGACAGTATGACGTCGGTGATTTGTGAGAATACATTTATTTTTTTATTTGGATATTTTCTTTCAGAAATTAGGTTTTCTGTCTTCAGAAAACAGCATGCAGTAAATAAACCTCAGGCTACACAATGAATAAAGAAAATATTTAATAGCCAGTCATTAAGAATGAACATTGCTCACTCGATGCACGGAATCAGGCTACAGTCTTGGGGAAAATCATATGCAATTGGAAAAATGCATATGGGCATATGAAATGAACAAACAACCTTCATTATATCATTTCTCAATGTTTTAATGCTGAACTTTGCAGCTTTAATAACATGAAAAGCTTAGAGAATAATGTTATTTAAGTAAAATGAAAAAAAAAAAATCATTATGAAGACCTCTGACACTCTCCTAAGTCATCAGAACGATACAATCCTTTCAAGCAATCATTAAGCCATCAGTAGGAGGTATCATCCTATATATACCTGGACAAACAGAAAGAGATGGAACATTTTTCTAGTGAGTTTCAACAAACGTTTGCTGACAGCAGAGGAATGACAAGATTCAGAAAATTCAAATCCATTCCAGGCTAGGAAAGGACAACACTAATGAAGGGACTTTTCTGGATTCCACATGAAGCATTTGTCTGTCTGATACACCAGTTCTCCCTTCCCCATTTCTATTCCCTCTGACACAGTGAACACCCACATTTCAGTACACCTGCCCTGTTATAGCATATATTCCTTAGGCTTTTCAGATTCCAGCCTTGGCGCTCACCTACTTATAGACTCCCCTGGGTCTTTTGATCCTCCAAATACACTACAACATTGGCAAACTGCATATATGAAACAGCTGCATATATGAAACGCATCCAGAATTCTACCAAATTGAGAGGCAGAAAAAAGCATTTTTTTGACTCTAACACAATTACTGAAAATTTAAAGTCATCAATTTAAGGAAATGCAGGAGACTTTAGATGTTCTGGTTTTTTTTCTTCTTCCCCCTCATTTAAAAAAGAAGGTGAGAGTTTGATCTTATTCAAATCAAAGGCACCTTTCATCCTCAAAAGCAGCCAGATTTCTGTGGCTGAACCTGCAAACATATGACATGATGTCCACCCTAAGTGGACAAAGGCAGACAAAATTACAAAGCACTGAGAACACGATCAATCAGTAATGTCACTCAACAACAAGTAACTCTTGGTATGTCCTAGCATCTATAAAACATAACACATCAGCTACCTACAAAGGTGTATACATCTCAAGACCTACCTATTTTGGAAAACACTCTTAGAAGTAGCAGACAGGGGAACTTTGAGCCTGAGAAGCAGTGGCCAGTAAGAGGCTTTCTATACAGGCAAAGAGGTAGTACACAGCATGCCTCTTTTTGGAAGAGAATTAACACTGTTTCTTATGAGATAACAGGATACTTTCCTTATTCCTTACCATGTGGTTTAACTACTATAACATTTTTCTGAAGTGTGACTGATCTTGGCACATATGACTACTTAAACTAATTTTGAGCATCTGACTGAGACAAAATCTTTTAAAATATTCCTTATTTGGGTTTAAAGGAAAATTCAGTGTCATAAACACAAAATTAAATACAGCTGCCACTTCAGGGTAATTACTAGAAGGGAAACACAGTTTAACACCAGAAATTGTTGACACATCCAATTGGAAATGCTCTCAAATACACTGAGGGTGCCTTTCTTTAAATAAACTCAGCTAGAGAAAGGTCTTCCTTTTCTTTAAGCTATTGAATGACCTCTACTAAAGTCAACAAGGCCATCATAACAGAGTACACTCAGTAAATTTTTGTATTTGAGCATTTGAAATATTAACCAAAGCATTTTTGCATACACTTAAGTTATCAAAAATAGAATCAATTGCCCAATTGCGATGTTTAAAAAAAACCTTATTAAATAAACAGATACACACAGTCTTATTCCCCGAAAAAATAACACTGCTTACGCAGCAAACCTGATTGTATAAAGAAAATATTCAAGTATGTAATGAAATTCCAAGAATTAAGATGCTTGCATATCCAATTTCGGATAATTTTCTATTAACTATTTAATTTGGGGGTAGAAGCTCCTATTCAAGGCCATGTTACTTCAAGAACATTTCTGTCTTAGAGACAAACTGAAAAATCAAAGTGTTCTAGGGCTATGTTTTCAAAAATTCTTATAGATGTACTTTTTCCTTATTTATGTTCTGCCTCATTTGACACAAACACCCCTGTTCACATGGGACTGGGAGCTGAACATAAAACTAGTATCATTCTTTTCACAGATCGCAAGAGAAGGACTGGCTTCTATCACACACACAAGCTGTCCACCTACTTAGAGGTCTTTGGGGGGGGAAATCACTTGAAAAAACACTTAGCCTTACAGCATACAGAGCAATATTTTGCTGTACAATTTTAGTATGATATATACAGTAGACTGTTTCAGAGCCTCTTTTCTGAAACTAAAATAATGTGACACTTCACATAACTGAACATTTGCCATGACAGTAAATAACTTTCCACTGGGTTTACAGAAGGACAAACTAAAAATTACTTTTCTTTTAACTGGCAGTTGGCATTCCATACTTTTAGAAGACTGGTCTTACCGGCAGAAATACACTAACTTTAAAGAAATAATGTACTGTCACTCAAAAACCATAATGTTTCAGTCACAAAAATAGAAGATTATTAATAGAATTCAGAATAAGTGAAAACTATTAAATATTAAAATACACATTTTACAAAGTAGTTTACAGATTATTTTAAGAATCTAAGAATCAATGAGGTACATGCTTTTTTCCCCACTCAAGAGAGCTGTTCTAAAAAGGTAATTAGTTAAGATATAGCAATAAAGTCTTCATATATAGGCATCTTAAATGCTTGCACTGCTCTTCCTCACAGCAGTTATTCAGAGCTCCTGTTTTAAAACCTTAACTAGCTGGGGAGAGGGAGAGAGAGAGGGAATGTACTAGAACTACTTTGCAAAATTCTGAAAAACTCAAATGCAAACGTTTGGATTTGGATAGACTATGTAAACTCAGTATCTCAGAAATATTTCTTTTATGTCAAACTAATAGCTCTGTAAGACCTTCCATCTTCCACCTTACCCACAGTTAAAATCCAAGAAAAATAACAACCACAAATGCCAGGATGAAACAGCCTAAATCCTCAAATTTACTGTCTACTGCTCTGGGATTTTATGCCAGTGGGGGAGACTGGGATGAGCCGCTGGGCTTCAAAGAACTGGACTCTTCTTGGAGATGAACTGTTGATGAGCTCCTCTTTCTGCAGCCATAGCTCAAATAGGGATGTTTGGAAGAAGGCAGCTACTACCTGTGGCAGATGTTAACAAGCCACAGAGGAACTACCTCTCTACCACACATGAAACAGTTAATTTTGTAAATTAATGTTGTTACAATTAGTTCTGAATTAGAAGTTCAATGGGTGTTCATATTTATTAACTTAAACCAAAAGCACAGTTCCTCTATCAAGCATTGTTTCTGATCCTTTAGCAACATTCACGAAACATCTACACTCCTTAAAACTTCAAAATTCATCCCTTCCCTCTAACCACAAAGGCAAGGAACTTGGCCAAATAGGAAAAAAAAATCCCCATAACAAGAACATTAGAACAAAAGCATTCAGTTATCAAATTGGTAAAATCCAGCTTAAATAAATCTCTGAATAAAATACAATGCAAGTAAGAGACTGTGCTGAATTAGAAAATGTCCGTGAAGACTAGTATCGAATGCAAGATCCCCTCAATTTCAAACTGACACCTGTAACTCCCCTGCCTATTAGTGAAGTGTCACCAGCACCAGAGACATTAATGCTACAGACAGTCCAACTGGAAGAAATCAGCTTCAAACATGTCTTGATTTTATTTATCACAGCAACAGAAGTACAATGATAGCTTACACAACTTTCTGCCAGTTAACACTGTTAAAAGAGAATTATTACTGTTGTTAGCTGTCACAGCAAAGGACCAAACAAGGAGTCTTAGCAAGAGGCCTCTCGTGTAGGCTCGTGGCAAGTTTTGTTCATAGTTTTTAAAAAGCAAAAGTAGTAGTCAAACGCTGTCTGAAGCGATCAGAGGAGGTAGACTCACCATGTGTCTGCAGCCTGAAACAGCTACAGTGAGTGGTTCTGTCAAATCAAAAGAAAAATGGACTGCAAAGTTGATCATTAAATCCAAAGAGTGGGGCTGCGTTTATAAATGGAAGCAAGTAATCCGACCTGCTAGCTACGGATAGCTACAAAAATGAAATCTTGCTTTTCTCAGATGACTGGTAGCATTGGTTACCTTTCTATGTAACTGTTCTGGGCCTGGCTGGGATAGAGCTTATTTTCTTCCTAGCAGCTCTATGATGCTGTGTTGTAGATTTGTGACCAAAGCAATACTCCTAACACATGAACGTTTTAGTTACTGCTGAACATGTTTGCACAGCATCAAGGCCTTCTCTGTTTCTCACACTGCCCCCTCAGAGAATAGATTGGGGGATGCGCAAGAGGTTGGGAGGGGACGTAACCAGGCAGATAGCCCAAACTAACCAAAGAGATATTCCATGCCACAAAACATCATGCTCAGCTATAAAAAGGGAAAACAGGGGGGTTTCAGTTAGGTTTGCCATCTATTGCTCAGGAACTGGCTGGGCATTGGTCTACCCGTGGGAGGCAGTGCGTGACTGCCTTTGCATCACTTGTTTTGTTTTCCTTCTTCTTCCACTTCTTCACTTACTACACAGTTTTTATGTCGACCCCAAGTTTTCTTGCTTTTACTCTTCCATTCCTCTTTCCCCATCCCACTGGGAGTGAGTGGGGAGTAAGCAAGGGGCTGTGTGGTGCTTAGCTGCCTACTGGGCTTAAGCCACAACAATAAAGTATCGGCCCTTCACACAAAATCCGAGGCAGCAAACCATAGTATGTGACTGTATTACCCACAGATGCTAACAAAGAAATACGGAACATATACCACTATGACAATGTGTTGAAATGTTAGCTAGCTAGCAACCTGCTATCAACACTTTTGGTCAAATAAGAATTATGATAATTTCTTGGTGTGTCATTATGAGTCCCATTTGTAAAGAGTGATATACTTCTTGCCCCTTTCAATTGCAAGAGTCAGTAGCATCTCAGATGGTACAGATGCCAGAAAATCTTCAAAGTAAAGAATAAGAAGCTTCTCCTCCACCTGTTCACACCATTTGTCACTTTGTTGCTCACATCAGTGCAATATTTGGTTAAATGGAAGCGTTTTTGAAAGGTTGGTTTCATTTTTACCTAGAATCACTTCAGTGAGGCAGTTAAAAGCACAGCCCCATGGCACAAGAAGACAGGAGAGCTAACTGCTGTGCAGCACCAACAACTTGTCAAACTGGCTTTCTGTCAAAAAAAAGTGTGTTGTCCAACAGCACACTCAATCAGCTCAAATAAATATTGAATTTGTAGTTCTTATAGATAGGCATAGTAGTAGGTCCAGGTTTAACTAGACTGCTTTTTTATTATAGGGCCTGGTTGTCAGTTTAGGAAGTTCCTTTGCATATGTGATGTTAAGACACATATGTTAAGACTAAAGTCTTCTTGCTGTACTCGGAGCTGACTTGGATTTGCAGCTTTTTTCTCCCAGAATACGGTCGCAGAACAATACTTGTTCACAGGAAAACACTACAGTGGAAAAAAACAGCTGATCCCCAGAAAACTTCTATTCTTTGGGAGAATTTCAGATTTTGCAAGAATGATAAGTCTGTTTCAAGAATATGCCTTCTTCATTACAGCAAATTATTTATTACAGCAGTGTTGAAAGGTCATAATCAGAACGTAAAACTTATTTAACCACATATCATGCAAATATCTAAGTTTCCTGTACTAAAGAGATTATTTCACCTAGTTTTTTTTTAAAAAAGCTTTCAAGAGATTTCAGAAAGCATCAGACAGGATAAAATAAACATCTTCTGTCACCTCTTTTTAGCTAAGAAATATTAGCTTGCTGTAAACAGTCCCATCTTCTAAAGTAGCTGGTATTAAGGTTAGTTATGATGATTTTCAAGTAAGAATACACTTATCTCTAATGCTACTGCTTATACTAGAGGAAGTTTCCTGTAAACATCCACAAAACCACCTCACTGTTATTCTTCAAGTACTCCTTTGGAGTTATGCTTTGCCATTTTATCAACAAAGCTAAAATCCAGGTATACTCAGCACCCTCAGAACATGCATCCCACATTGACTCATTCTTTTTCCCTGTGTTAAGTTTCAGTTATTTAAATCCATATGTTGTCTGTTGTATTTACATCACAAGTGTACATAAATATTCTTACTCTGTAGTTGTGCCATGCCTTCAACATGCAATCAGAGCTTCTCCACAGGCCTCCATTTCTACCATTATTTCAGAAAAAGGCTTCTGAAAAGTACATGAGTATTTAACTTACATAGCTAGAGTAATCTGCAGTGGAAACTATACACACAGTGCAATACAATCATTTAGTTACTACTTATGGAATTGCTAGAAAAAGTATTTTGTACTCTCTTAAGAAAGAGGAAAAATGAGATGTTCCTCTTTTCTCTTCCCCTCCTCTAACATCTCCATGAATCAGGTTACGCAGTCTCCTAGCCAACTCCCTAAGTGAGAAACATCTTTGTAAACTGGCAGAACTGACAATTAGTTCAAAGAGTAAGAACTATTTGATGTGAACCTCCCATTTACTTGGGGTTGGGTGGAGAATAATGAGTATAGGAGAAAGAGAAAGACATTGACACTTTGGAATAAATTTTTTTGGTACCAAGAAGTCCACAGGATAAAAATAAGCTATCACCAAGGTTTTAAAAAAGTCTGTTCTGTACAGTGCCATTTTAAAATAGAAAGAAATAACCTGTGTATCTTACATGCAAGGAAAGAGATCCCATTTTATCCACTGGCTGCCACCCTTATTTCCTTATTTACCCAGTCAATTTTAAATTAGCATGTGCTCTTGAAAGGCTATTGTTTTGGAATAAGGCTCTTTGCTGATGAACCTGGACCTGCCACAGCAATAAAGGAAAGACCACTAAAACTGTCTGAATTGATTTATGAAAGAAAATCTGCACTTTGGTTCCAGCAACTCTTGCTGCTCCCTCAGTTCAATTTGAGAACAGCATCAGAAAACAAGCCTAAAATATGCTACACAAAAAGGAATGGTTATCTTAAGAGAAAGCATAAGAAACGCTTCTGTGAAAAGACACCCTTTCTGACTTACACACATAAGCGGAGATGTCATACGCTGAAGTTCAAAGAAAATTATTAAGTTATAGAAACAACAGATGCTTTAGGAATTCATTGCATTCCTTGCCTCAAAAATTAGAAAAACAAAGTAAAATAAGGAGGTTGAAGGAAAGTTTAAAAAAAGTTCAAAGAATCTTCAATTTATATTTTATATTATACACACAGACAATTAGGGTTAATTTACAGAAGAAAAAAATCAATTAGCAAACAACTGCTCTGCTGCAGTGGCAGAGTAAATCGTGGCTTATAAAAAAGACAAAAATTACTCATCGTTATATAAGTAATGTTATGGTCTCACTTGAGTATTATAATGTGTTTTAGTCACTAATACCAGCAAAGAAAAATTCAGAAAAGGGAAACTAAAACTATAAAAACATTGTTTTGGTATGCTATAGTAAGAAAGCAAAAGTGCTAGGACTGAAACTTTTAGAGAATTTACAGAAGTGAGAAATGAGTTGAAGTGCCAAAGACAAGAGAGATTCAGAAGCTTAAGACCATAAATCACTTTTAACAACACAGCATCTCTGAGTTATCTAAATTTACAGACTGAAGGAAAGTGCAAGATTGCTAGATGAACGTTAAGGAGACCAAAATGTTTTTCCCCAATAATGAGACAGTCAAAGAAAAAGAAAAAGAAAAAGAAAAAGAAAAAGAAAAAGAAAAAGAAAAAGAAAAAGAAAAAGAAAAANAAAGAAAAAGAAAAAGAAAAAGAAAAAGAAAAAGAAAAAGAAAAAGAAAAAGAAAAAGAAAAAGAAAAAGAAAAAGAAAAAGAAAAAGAAAAAGAGGCAGGGAGGGAGGAAGAAAAAGGGAGAAAAAAAGAAAAAAAAAGCAAGAAACATAAGGGTAAGTAGTAAAGACTTCACACCATTTGTAATTTTATTATTGCAATTTTAGAACTGCCTAAAAATTAATGATAAGAATCAAAATATAGCCTTTTTCCTCCTCCCAGGTTAAATCATAACAATAACTGTAGTTACTAATAAAGTAACTCAGTAACGCCTTCAGGGAACAGGTCCACCATCAGCCAAAGTCAAGCCGAAACTTCCATCCCAACACAGCACTGCAGAACTGTGAGTACACTTTGGGATAGTTGGACGGAATTGTAACTCTCCACAAAGTTTCCAGGATTAACCACTGGCTAACAACTGCATAAAATACTGCTCTACTTTGAAGTTCCAGTTCCCAATGTCAGCCTCACATGAGCAGTCATCTCTTCCTGAATACAGATCTAAAATGTATACAAAAGTAGAAGCAATACAAATTTTCAACTTTAATGTTCTCCTACCAATGGAAAGATAAATAACATTCTCAGTATTCTGCCTCACAAAATTTGATGATGCAACCAAAGATTAGGTAAAAAAAAAAAAAAAACCCACAAACAAAAAAACCAAACAACAAACAAACCTGTTGTAGATTTCTCATTTAATTAATCTGCATACCTTCCAGTATGCATCTCCTTAATTTGCAAAGACACTACAATGGTTTAATACTGTACAGCAGTTTACTTTCCGATTTGATACAGTGGAAAAAAAGTGGTGATGTGTTAACTGTGCTGTAAAGGAGCTGGCAAGGAGCATTTTAATTTCATCTGAAAATCTGTCAGGACAGTTCTGTCACCATAAACCTAGCTCCCTCCCTTTTTCATAGTACCACATACAATGCAATGTGAAAACCTTCCAGTTGAAGAGGATTAATACTGACATTTGAGTTTTTCCAATGTATAAGTAATATCAGCTTTAATAACAGCCATACACGTCATCCTTTATGTTGTATGACATCTAGAACAAATTTACAGAACCCTTGTTCTCCCAATAGTTCAACACACTAGTGGAGGCAAAAGAGTAGGAATGAAAAAATACTTACAGGAACAAAGTCATTAGAACTAGAAAGAACAGAAGAGAGGGCATTTCGTATACCATGCCCACCGTTTAGATTAATAGGAAGAGACCAGATAACTGGAACGGAAAATGGCTGCTTCAGAGACCTTTAGTGTGCACAATGCCATCCCTGAAAATGAATCTTAAAAATGGATATGCTCAAAATACTCATCAAGGAAAGAGAGAGCAGGCAACTGACAGCCAGTTGAGAGAGAAGCAAAATCTATGGTAAGACTTACAATTCTGGACTTTTTAGATCAGTTTGACCTCAATTTGCATCTCTTTATCATTCTGTTCCTTTAATTAGATTAATGTGTCTTTCATGGCACACCATAGGTGTTACAGACTGGCTTCTTTAAACACATTTGAAATGTTAATTAAAAATGCTAACAGCTATGCACAGTAATGAAAAAGTGTAGTACCGTGAGACTGACGAAATTCATCTGGAAGAAGTATTTAATATAGCAACAAAATCCTGAGCAACTGTCAAATAGCTCTTTTCTGTCAACACTGACTTAACAAAGGCTTTAGATGATCTTTACTAGAGAAAGACTATTCTTAGCTGTTTAAAAATGACAGTAGAACAGCCTGATCCCCCTCTAATGGGAGAAAAGTCTTCCAGCATCTCAATGGCCTGAAAGTTTAGTTTGATGATAAAAACAACATAGTTATTTTTAGCACTCTACAGGCATGAAAATACAGCTCTAAACTGTGACCTACAGCTATGCACAGCCAAGCATCACATCATACGACAGCCTTAACTTTAGCTAGAAGCACATCTGTAGTGCTTCAGACTATCATTATTCATCTCACTACCAACAATACCTTTGGATGGATTTAGCAACAAGCATTTGAAATTGTTACCATCTTTTTTTAAATTGCTGCCATCAGCAGAACTCAATTCAAAGGTAGGAGATCTTAATGGACTTTGTAGAAAGTATTTGAGAGACCTTGTTAGATTAAAGATTACTACTACTCTCTGGTAGAGAGGATGAAAAAGAACCTTAAAAGCAGAAAAACTTAAACTGTCATATTCATTACAGAAAGTCATTTTCCTAAGCACAGAAAAAAAAAAAAAGAAAAAAAAAAGAAAAAAAGAAAAAAAAGAAAAAAGAAAAAAAAGAAAAAAAGAAAAAAAAAAAAAGAAAAAAAAAACAACCTTGTTTTCTTCCAGCAAGAAGAACAAGTAACAGCCTGGAAACAGGACATGCTAGAATAAGAGACCTTCAAGCAAACTCACCTGAAACAACACTGTTCACAATCAACTGCAAAGGTAATTTATGTTATTTTATTCCAATTAGCATGCTTGTGTCGACATGATTTGTAACAAACTGCAATCTAAAAGCCTATTCCACCAGATTCCTGTTTCCAGATTATGTAAACAATAATTTATTTAAAATAAAAATTTATACAGAAGTTTTAAAAACAGATCCCTCAGAGTTCCAGCACTTAACTTATTTAATCACTTTTTAAATGTACAGGTTACTTCCAATTTTGGACATTTCATGTTTTGTTGGGGGTTTTTTTGTTGTTGTTTTGGGGGGGGGTTTCTTGTTTGGTTGGTTTTGGGTTTTTTGGTGGGGTTTTTTGTTTTGGTTGGTTTGTTGTTTTTTTGGGGTTTTTTTTGTTTTGTTTTGTTTTTTTAAACCATATATACTACCAGGATAAAAAATGAACTATTTCCAAGATGATAGATATGCACTTTTAAATGCTGTAAAGTTCACATAGTTATGTTAACTCAGAAAACAGACGGAAAATATTATAAAAGGTAAGGTTTGTCAGATTTAATTATGGCTTGGCGATTATTGTTATCACTACTTATATTGTACTGCAAAATATTTTAATCATTAATAAAGTTTCCTTTAAACATTCAGCTGCTCAGAAGGAAGTCTACAGGTATAAATACTATTGGTTGGACAGAAATAAGCAAATTTTTTTTTTTTTCCTCTCCCCTCACAGCTTAAAAATGCCACTTTTTGGCTGGATGAAATGGTCAAAAAATGATTCCTACAAACCCACAAGATATTCTGGATCAGAAGTAGTTACAAAAACCCTACTGAGGGAATTGAAATGGCACCTGAAAGAGCGTGAAAGATTAGTGCAAGAGATTGAAAATGAACAAAAAGTCCAAAAGTCTGGCATGGATTACAACTGGCTGAAGAACTACCAAAACCCTCAAGCAACAATTCCAGCTACTGAGCAACGGCAGCTCGAAGTTCTGTGTTCACAAATCCAGCCTTGCCAAACAGGAACTGTTCTCAGCAGGTAATTGTTTCACATTTCTCTAACTTTGAGTACTTTGTCATAAGTAAGATGTTTCTTCTACCTAATACAAGCTTATATTTGGCTCTGATCTTTCTTCCAAAGTAACGAAGGCCAGCAACTGGAACACATTTTTACAGATGTTTTAGAAATTACATCTTTACTTTAATACGTTGTACTTGAAGGAAGTTTTTAATCAGGGTTTTCCTGATCTAATCCAAAASAAGGGAAGTCTTACATGCTTAAACATGCGACCTCTCAATACTTTCAGTTTTTCCTCTGTTATTTATCCACAATATTTATTAAATAGTAACCCAATAATCAAAAATCAAATTAAAGCACTAATGCAATGCACTGTTACACAAAAACCCAGCCTAATGGTCCAAAATACCTGAAAGCTTCTAAAACTAGCAAATCAGTGTAAAAAAAAAAAAAAATCCCATTTTTAAAAAAACAAACAAAACCCCCCACATTTTACAAAGAAAAATTCTCCTAAGCCTGTATTTTAAATACATTTTCTAGGGACACGTAGAAACAACAGAACAAGCCCATGTGCCTTTTAAAGCCCAGAATATACCTAAGGGCAAAGTCAGTTTAAATCAAGTTACCCCGATGGGAAAAAAAAAAAAAACAAAACAAAACCAAAACCAAAACCAAACACCCACACCAAAAAACACAACCCCAAATAACAATAGCTTTCAATCCTCATAATAGCTGGACCACATCCAGTGCATTGTTAGAGCTCTTTTCCTCTTATAATCTTTTTGGGGAGGTGTGTGGGGAAATGTGGCAGCAAGGAATAAATGACACCAGAATGCAGTCATTTCCTCCTCCTTCCCCTCCCCTCAAAAGACCAGCAAGGAAACAGAAGAGTTTTCAACGATGATGACTAGATTTCAATTTTTGTTTGTTTCTAGATTTCGTGAAGTTTTGGCAGAAAATGATGTTTTACCTTGGGAAATAGTCTACATATTCAAGAAAGTTTTAAAAGATTTTCTTACTACCATTGAGAGAGAAAACCAACAAGACCAACTGGTAGATGCATGGAATACAAATTGCTCTGAACATTTCAGCCTGCGTGGAGACAGTTCTAACAAAGTGGACAAAGATGAAATCCCCACGGTTTCAAGTTATGTCGACAAAACCACACAAAGCATGTTTCCCACCTTCTCTCATAGAATCTGGAATCTACCCTATTACTACCCATCAAGTTAAGTTGGTTTGTGTTTCTTTCAAAAAGCTATGTAGCCGTTTGCATTCCTTTCTTGTGATTGCCATCCACAAACATAGGAATAAGAAATGTGACATGCTCCCCTTTTTTCCAAATTCAGAAATTAAAATCCTTATTATAGCTAGTATGCAGTATACAAACTTTAAATATGAACTCTCCTCTTYATAGTTCCTTAAAGATGTTGTGTTTGAAGGCACCTTTTAACCAAAAATGTAGATGTTTCTGAAAAAACTCTGAAGCATGTTTTTTAGCCATATACAGCCAGATGTATTTAAACAAGAAAAGACTGCTTTCCATGTTTTGAAATAGCATCATTCCACAAAGCGTTAGGCAAAACATTCTGTATTTGTCACGCAGCTTTTAGGCTCTATGGGAACTTTATACTGTGTAAGATAAATGGTTTAATATAATATCAGTTATACCAAATAAACTGATAAATACTTTTTGGAGCTGAACAGTTATTTCTTAACTTCAAGAATAAGTTCTAAAATGAAAACAATGTCAAAAGTTTTAACAGGCTGCATGTACTGTTTCTATATTTTTTCCAAACTATACTCTGCACGTGCTGAAATACTGTGAAGGTAGACAACTAAATGAAAACATTGGATATTTAATGACATTTAACAACTAGCTCTCTATTCTTTAAGAAATTAATGAATTATTTTATTTCAAATAGTTGTACTTCTTCATTTGACTTATTGGAAGTTATCCCGAAACCCAGACTCTGCATTAAACTTAAACATTTTGATCTAAACAGACAGTACCTTTCTAGAATAGCAAAAGAGTCAACACATCACTTCCAAAGCAAGAGGTGATCATTCTAAATTTAACAAAATTTCACGTTTTTCAGTTGCCATCATCTATCACTGTGGGTTCATAATAAAGTGATTGGATATATAGCAGTTACRGTCACAGCAGACAATTAGAGCAGAAAATCAATGAAAACATATGCCAGAACTCAGTTTGCTACATTTCCAATTGGGCTCCCATCACTGTATGTAACAAATTTTTACATGTCTTTTACCTAACCTCTTCATCTCCAGATTTCCTTTTAATCCGTCTGCCACATTATAAAAAATGGGCAAGACTCACATGGCCCAATTCACAAAATGCACTATTTCGCAAACACAGAGGAAAACTGCTTCCCCTGATATTTTCTTCAAACATACTGGAGAAGACATTCAGATTTCCTCAAGTTGGTAACATACGACTGAAAGATATTTCCTTATGCTCCACAGTTGTATCCCCCACCCAAGAAAGAATTTACTAATAATGCAACATAAATTGGGTGAAACAAATAGCACAATATTTTCATAAAAGATAAAAATACTATTTTAAAAAAACATTTGGAAAGCTTATAATCTAGAGAACATTTCATGCAGAAGAGTGGAACATAATATACACACAAGGTGAAACGATCAGAACTCTTGCATACACCTAACTGACAAAGCACTAAAGGACTACAGTAAATCAGCTCCTACAGGTTTAGAATAATAAAAAATTGCAGCTCAATACCAAAAGTAACCAGTCCCTCCACTTTCCATAAACTAAATACACAAAACTTCACAAGCATGTGCAAACTCGTATCTGCACTCAGAGCTGGTATAAACTCTTTGCCCTCCTTCTGTGCAGCTGCTGGTTTGTGGATAAATAACAGAAGTGTTGATCTCAACTTACTCTGCCCTACTGATGCAGAATAAAGAGTATCAGATTCTTTTCATGCAGTTCTAAACAACCCAGACATGGATCCCTGCATGAGGACAAGATGGTTTGAAAGAAAGGTTTTTCCTCACTGATAAAGCTCCCCAAAGAGTTAAACTTCAAGTACCTTTTCCATAGGAAAGAAGGTAACACATACCGAGCATATAAAAGGCATGAGCAGAATTAATATTACAATGAGAATTAACATCCGCAATGCTGGTTTCAGAAAATAATTTTTATTTAGTCAAATGTGCGAGATTCCTGCAATGGTAATTCACATAAATTAGTTTCTTAAAACGGTACCTTCACAGCTTTCTATTGGAAAATAGGTGAAAAAAGCCCCAAAAATTTAGCTTCCAAATTTTAGTTTATGGAAAATGGTAGGCCAGTAAACATGCAAGGTCCACTTACCTTTATGATCAACAAAAACAGGTAGGAGAAAAACCCCAACCAATCCCACAAGACGACCACAGATACAACTTACCCATTCTCCATACATTTCACTTCAATTTCACTTTAATATAAGCAAATGCAGTCTTCTAAGTCCAGAAATAAGGACCATCAACTACAACATATGCTAAAAGGCAGTTGCTGAATAGTTAAAAAAATAATCTAGGCATCATAGCCAATTCAATATTAAATCCCAATGCAATGCTAAGGAAACGCACAAAAAGGCTTACCTACTATTTATGCATATTTCATTGATGAAACTGATACTAGGCTACTGCATCCAGTTCTAGTGTCCACACTTGGGGGGAAAGGAGAGTGAGAAACCTAACTGGGAAGTGGAGAGGGTACAGGAAAAAAAATTATCCAAAGGCTGAGAAAATGCCATCCGTTAAGACTTCACTTTGTCCATTTTTTCAAAAACAGAAATGAGAGGTGAACTTTACAGAATATGAGCACTTTCATCTGATGAAAGTATTATGTACTCTCTCTCTAGTTAAAAAGTAGAAAAAATCATAGAAAAAGCAAAGGTGTAAGAGCAAGACGACAAACTAAAAAAGCTAAACATATTTTAAAAAATGTCTGCTAGGTTTACCGCAACATGCTACAAAGAGAATCTGTGCCTCAGTCCGCCAGCTAAGACAAGCTATTTTCTGGAATTTAGCTTACATTTTTTACTATTTCAACTGTATCTGATAGCAGTAACATGGTTGTAGGCCGGTCATCACTTCCCTGCTGAAGACTACTGTCTGAACTCAACTGTTTCATTAAGCACTTTTTATTTATGGCCTACATGATTTCATGGGGTGATCCGAAATGATATTGTTCCTTACACTAACCCAGCTGATATTTCTGACAAAAGCAGACAGCTGACACAAACCACTCAGGTGACACAAAGGCAAGTGGTAATTATTTCAAAGGGCAGCAATGTCTCCCACCTGCAGAGGTATCAGGCACAACAAACAGCGTGCAATGTTTTTAGCCAAATAAGCTGGCTATAAAAAGGGGGCTAACTTGATGAATGCTACACCTATGAAATGCAAGAAATCAAAAGAGAGAATAACCACCTTTTCAACACTTAAGCCTTTAAGTGTTTTAATGTGAACCACAATTGTTTTGATAACAGGGAAGGATTTAAGGGTCTAAATTTCTTTTCATTCAGTTAAATATAATCAGAGGAATTAAAAAGTTAATCAACAAGCTATTTAAGGATCAAAATTCCAACCACAATTTTGGAGAACTATTMTCTTTCCCTAACAAGCTCAATTACTAATACTGGTATTCTAGAGGCAGTTCAGTTAACAAGATAATCTTAAAAGCCTTGGAAAATGAGGCATCATTGGTAAAGGAAAAGAACGCATTCTACATATCTTTTTTAAGAGAGGCGTGAGGCTTTTAGATCCCATTAGACAGTCTCAGTAACATTTTTGTAAAATATTAGTTATTACAAACACTTGTGTGCAATAACACACCTCTTATTGCCATTACCAATTTGGTATTAATCCTACACATTATACATATAAATTTAGACAAAAGAAGCAGGAAGACAGTCTCCATCAATAATCGTATATCTGGCTTGAAATAAATATAAATAAGCATTTGAAAAATTTGAAATAATTTTGGTTTTGATTTTCCCAAGAAACAAACCAAGAGTTTTGAAATATTAAAATAGACTATTATGCTACAAGCAGCCTCAACAAAAGGAGAGAAATTCTTTTGTTTTCAGCTCTTCAAACTCTTTCTTAAGAATCCAGTGAATAAAATCTAAGCATTTCCTACTTGAATCTAAACCTTCTCAAGATTCTTCAAGTTCTGCAAAAACTCTCTAAATGTAAGCACATTACCACAACTGTGAAACAGAAGTGTATATGGAATTGAAACACAGCTAAGCAAACACACCTTCTCATAGAGGTTCTTTTCATTTTGCAGCAGCACACACATGCATCTACCATCTATGCTCAAAGATTTTATACATGTCTAATGATGAGCAAATTCTGTCCATGCTTACATAAATGACTATTTAGTATGCAAGTCCTCTCTCTCTCTCAGATGTGAAAGAAAAAAAGAAAAAAAAAACAAAAACCAAACTGTAAAAATAACTTCTCTCTGTTAACACAACTGTCAAACCCCACAATTAGGTTATCTGCTAAGGCTTTTGAGTGGAAAGAGGTATTTGTCTAACCAAAGATAAAGATTTGCCTCTGCCTAGGCACTCACGGCTTGATGAATCTTGCTAATTTCTTCTGTGTTACTTAGTAGATTTTGGTGGCTTAGTGCTCAGTTGGGTTCAAGAATCTCTTGTCAAACCCTTCCCAAGTACTACAGAAATGTTTCTGGCACCTAAATAAAGACTGAGAAGTCCCAGACATCTCGTACATACTGGCTTTAGGAATCACATTCACAGTAAATAACCTTAAAAACCTATAAAATTCTGTCTGGTTACTTCCGGAAAATTTTAACTACTTGCATAAAAACCAGTAGCTCTCAGTCAGAGATTCAGAGCTTGTTATTGGCAGCTTTTACATTAAAGGATGAGAGGGGATAGATACTTTGACGTGCCAGTTTTGTCCTTTCCTTGAAGCAAAGACAGAAACCRATAACCTGAACAGTCTCTGCTGAGCTGTCAGAGTATCTGCTGTTAAGATGTTAGGCAAAAGGTTCATTCTTTCTCAGAAGCCAATGTACACCCTTTTAAGGGAGTTCCTGAAACACAGCGACCCATACTGCTATACACCATACAGGAAAAGAAACTCACTCTAGACTGTACCTCCAGCTAAATTTAAGAAGACTTTAGTATATGAAAGTGCATACAAAACACTTTTCTATAGCCACCACGGATACACTAACCAAACCTCATCTAAATACTAAGACTACTATGCACTGCCACAACATCTTCCAGTTTAGGAAGCATCTAGGGGAAAGTCTTCCCCCCGCCCGCAATATCCAGACACTAGTGAAAACCAAATGTACCTGGCTGCTATACAAATATACATACAGTTCTCCTCCTCGGCTGTAAACTCTGCCATCTGAGAATAAAGCACATCCACGGAGTGATAAACCAATACACCTTGAACTAGCTTTACCGTGGTAACTTAAATGCTTCAGATAGGTCACAAGAGCAATAAACATACACAGTTTAGTTAGAAAACTCATAGCAGTCGATTCAGGAAAACAGACTGTTAACTGCTGCTCAGAGAAAACAAAAGTTCCTATAGGGAAGCAAACAAAGGTTCAGTTTGAAATAACTGAGAACATCTGCTGTAGGTGACAGCAGTATCTTCACTGCTGGAAAATTGCTGGCTGGAGAGGAACATTAGAGGAAGGAAGAACAGATAAATAGTCAGCCAATTTTTCACCAATTTGCAGCATAACAAATTAAACTTACCAACAAAGTTATAGGGTAGGTAACACCTACTTATTATTAAGAGTATTTGCTCACGAACTTTGGTATAAACAAAGGATGAATCTACTCAAAGAGTGCCTAGTTACAAATAATGTATGAAATGCTACTGGTCAAAAAATTTATGTACCGTAAAATAATTATTCGACATTCAAGGATCAGGCACTGAAAACAACACAATAAAAGCCAGTAATGCTGTTAAGGGACTACGAGGGGAAAACAAAGATCAGCCCAAATCAGCAGCGTTGCTCACTGATTTAGTAGTTAAATGCATAAAACCACACTCTGTGAGAATATTATTCCCTAATGAACAAGTAAGTTTACTCCTGAATCTCATTTTATTTATCACTTGCCACTGCCAAAATTCCTAAGCTACACACCTGAATCTGAATAAACCAGGTCTTTTCTAACTGTTCCACAGTTTTTCAACAGCATTTGCTGCAATTGCACAACAGCGCTAAAGCACTTCAGAGAAAGCAAATCCTACACATATCATGTCTAGTGATGGTCAAGACAACAGAGGTAAGCAGCACATCTGAAAATAACTGAAGTATTAAACCCACAAAAACACACCTATCCACACCTGGACTACAGCCACAAACATTACCAAGGGTGTTAGGCTGGAATCCAACAACTGCGCCACCCCGAGCCCACGCACAGCCGGGGAGCCAGAGGGGGCAGCCCAGACCCTGGAGAAACACACTGCACACCCGGGGCCACGGCCACACACACACGAGAGAAGGGAGGCCACCGGTGCCCTCACAGATGGCCCTTCACCCCGGGCGAGAGGAGCATCTCGGCACCGCCATGAGCAGAGGCCCAGTGCCCAGCACTCACCCCGCAGCCGTTAACGGCTCCCGTGCCGCGAGGGGGCCCGGGGAGCGGCAGGGGGGACTGCGCAGGGCGCCGGCCTGTGCCTCCTCGCCCAAGAACTCGACGGCGGTCACGGCTTTGCCGATGGTGAACCAGTCGCTGATCTGCTCCCCGGTGAGCTTCCGCAGCATGATGGCAGCGACACGCGGCTGACCGCCCGCGCTTCGCACCGCGGCTCCCGCCTCGCGCGCGCGCGGCTGTGCCGCCCCTCTTCCCGCCCTCGGTCTGGCCCCGCCCCTGGCACGTGACTCAGCGGCCAGGCGCCTGGCTGTGCCGCCTCAGCCGGGGCGGGGGGCCGCCGACCTCGGTGGGGAGAAGCCTGCGGAGCGGCGAGCGGAGCCACCCGTCGCGCTGTCTCCCTCCCTTCTCAGCCACGAGAGGCGCGGGGCAGTCAGTTTCCCCTCACACCCACAGAACAATGGCCGAGAGCTGCTCTGGAATCTCAGTCGCCCTGTCCTTCCCATCGCCTGGAGGAAGTGGCCCACAGGCACGTAGACACCTCAGCCCGCCTGAATCTGACCCAGCGGGTGCCTCCCGGTCCTGCAGGACAAGCTATTCTCTAACCGACACGCTCCATAAAGACTCGCGACAAGCCCTTCCCGGCATTGTTCCTTGCCCAGGACACTTGCTGTGCTCCCTTCTCGGGAAGTAGGAGTGAGGTGCGGAAAGGGCAAAACACGGTGCCGAGCCGGACCCCGAGAGAGGGTTTCTGCAGCGACACGAACTCTGAGGGCCGGGCAAGGCCCTGGAACGGCTGAGGGGGCGCAAGGACGTGACGGGACTGATGTGTCGCGCGAGGCTGCTCTCCCCGCGCGCTCAGGGCACGCGGAGCGGCGGCGGGGTCGGGAGGGGCACGGCAGCGCGGAGCTCGGGCTGGCCGGTCGCAGGCGGGGTGTGGAGGGCGCTCTCGTCCTCCGCAGCCGTAGGGGGCGCTGTGCGGCGGCGGCGCCTCTCTTGGTCTGATACCTTCGCTCCTTGGCGCGTCCTCTCCCAGCATCCCCCGCGGCGGTAGCGGAGCACGTCCCCGCTCGGTGACCTTCGCTGGCAGCTCGCGCGCTCCCGGCTCTAACGGTGGGTTTCGGTCCAGGCGAGCCCTGCCGGTTGTTGGCGGGCATCGCTCGGGGTGTCTTGGGGAGGCAGTTGTGGTTCAGCTTGGGAAAGGAGGCGGGGGGGGGAGGCGCGGCCAGCGGCGCTCGAGCTCTGCCGTTACCCACCTCCCCCCCCGTGCAGAAGGAGCTGTGTGGGTCAGGCCCCGGGCGGGCGGCAGGTTCCCCGGGCTGCCGTGGGGTCATGGCGGGGAGGTCGATGAGAAAGCAAATTCAGCGTTGTTCCGGATAGATTTCAGAAAAAAGGCCTGAACAACGTCGCGTCCACTGAGGCCTTGGGGAAAGGTCTCTGCCGGTTTTAGCAGGGTGTTAATTGGAAATAGCATTGCTTATTCTCTGTGTTTTGTAGTGGTGGGAAAATCGTTTCCCTCCTTTCTATTCAGTCTCCTTGTTTGTTAGTATGTCTTGATATTCTGCTATAGCAGAATTACTGCTATTATGGCACTATTCATCTGAAACTACAAATACCTGAAACTCTGGGGGAGGTGCAGTGTTCTTAATAGTATTGCTGAAAGCACAATGCTGTTTCAGGAAATCTGTCCACAATAATAAATTTGATTGAAATGTCTGTCCATAAACAAGTAAAGATAAATGTGGGTTTGTCTATAATTATAGATTAATTACCATGAAGATGCTTTTATTCTTAAAGAAGCACCTAGATTTTTCCAGTTGTTTTGACATTGGCGACCCTTGCATCCTTTTCTCTTTGATGCTTGCCAAAGGATGCTTTACATTTAGTAATGGCAAATAAGTAAGCAAGCAAGCAAGCATTACCTCATGGAAGTTTAAATCTGCTTTTCTTTCCTGGGACTCTGGTTTACCATATACTGTCCATATGTGTACATAGCTGACTATTGGGTTGTAATAAGTGTAAATAGTGACTTTATTGGGGTGAAGTGCTGTATGTAAGACAGTAGAACATGTAGTATTTCAGTGCAATGTGGTGCAAATGTGTACTAACATGTTGTATGGAAGTTAGGGTAAGCTTTAGTTTAAAACATTTTACAGTTTTCTGTTTGTCTAACAAAGCTGCATAGAAAAGAAAAAAACAATAGGCTTCTGGCTCTTGGGGCATATTTTGAAAGTAAAATATTCATGATAAATCATTAATTCAGTAGCTTAACATTTATTTTGCTATTTTGAGTAGAAATTACCATGTTGGGAGAGACATCTTAGCTGTGGGGGAGGGAGGGAACCTAACTTGGTAGTGCAAGGAAGGAGCTGCTCTAGCTTGTCTGGAACGAGGCTTTTCTCCTGAGAGAATCTGGAAACAGTAAAAAAAAGCTGTCACTAATAGGGAGAGGGGAGCCTAGCTATTGCTACTCTGTAAATACTCTATTGAGTCATCTTTGAACCCTTTCATCAGCTGTAATTTATTATTTTTTTATTGTCTTAGCCCACAAATTGTAACCTTAACTCTGAATTTTCATTGCTGTGCTTTGGAATAAGTGCTTTTGCATGTTTGGGTATGTTTTTTTAATCTGTAAACTGCTGCTGATATATATCAGGAGTATGTATATACATAAATATATATGTGTGTTTATATATTAAAAATATAGCAGGTAAGAATACAGTTGCAAAACTCACCATGGCAAAACTTCTTATAATTTTCAGATGGTGCAGAGCATGTTTCCAAAGTCACTGAGAGCCATGAAATTCTACTTCACTACCGTGTATCAAGAAATATGGGTTGGTGTAGCATTAACAGCTTATGTCTATTACAGAATTTCATATGGTGGTAAGTTACACCTTATAGTCTTCATTAGCTGTTACTTTATAGGTAAGGTTTATAGATGAGAATATCCTTAACAGTTAGAAATCAGTCATTGAAAATATCCAGCAAATAAGAAATTAACACTCTTACTTAAGGCCAGGTCTTTGCCATGAAAATTTAGAAGTTTTAACATGCTCGGTGTAGAAGGTTACACTAGTAGAAATACTCAAACACCAGTGTAACTGTGCCTACGTTATGAAGATTAAGTAACGTAGGAATTGGTTTTAAAAACACACATCTAACTTGTAACATATAGCCAGAGGCTTCTCCTATAGATTTGTCCTGAAGGGGAATGTAAGACTGTTCTGAACTAAAACTTACTTTGATTAGAAATTTTTTTAGAATCCTTATGTGTTTGAGTTTTTGCTCAAGATCTGAAAAAAATTACAGTTTTTAAAAGGTTTTCCCATGTGAACTTGTGAAAGTTAAAGCACTTAGTTTATTTTGGGCTGATGCACCTCAAAATGTGAGGTACACCGCTGAACATTAAAATGTGTGTTACTTGGTAATGTTGTATCACTTTCTCAGAGGAAGAAACAGAACATCTAATATAAAAATAATAAATTTGAGTGAGCCAGGTCCCTCAGAGCAGGTACAACAGATTATGGTGTCTTAAAGGTCCTGTTTTTCAATTTAGGCTATRCTGAAAAAATTCCAAGTCAAACCCTTTACTAGCTGTCACGAACAATGAAATGTTACAAACTGTAGACAAACTTGACAGGGAAAGGAACCCCTCACTGTGGGAACAGCTGAGTGATGTTACCTCAACATTTCTCTAGCTTTGTCCAAATAACTTGTAGGATGTCCAAAACTGTTACACTACACTTACAAGCTTAAGTAAATCTAAGTAGTTGAACAGCCAGAGAGAAAAAAAAATAGTTTAACTTTTGCTTTAACTTCTTTAACTTCAAGGAGAGTTCAAAATTGACAGACTGTTTCAAGTTTGTGTTCATGTCATGCTACTTTTATTTTCATTTATGATTTAGATAACAGATGTGGTGGTGTAGGGTTTTGAGGGCCAAAACCTTGATATGGGGCAACTGTATGCTAAGCATTATTTTAAAGTGAACATAGCTTTTAATAGCTGTAGCCCTTTCTGCAGTTTGGGGAACAGTTTTGCAAATAATACATGTATTTATAGAAGAGTATGTTGTAGAATAACTTAGATTGGAAGGAACCTCTTGAGCTCACCTGGTCCAAACCACTGCTTAAAGTAGTTAGATCAAAGTTAGATCAGGTTGCTCATGGCCTTATTCATAATTCAAATTAGTATTTCCAAGGGTGGAGATTGCACAACCTCTTATGACTGTCTTCCTTATGAAGAATTTTTTCCATCTATTTTTGTCTGATCACTGTGAATCAGTATTTTAGGAGAACAATTACAATGGGAATGTAAAATAAGCTATTTTACTTACAATGGAAGATTTTTAAAGCAAACTATTCTTATCACTTCAGTTTACATCTGTATGTTGTGTGTATATATATACATATATTATGTAAAATAGTACTGTCTGTATACGTTTCTTTTGAATTATAGTAGGAGTCTTGATGGCTACAATTTCTAAATGTATGGAGTCTTGGTTAATTAAAAACAAACAACTTTTAAAGAATCAATATAACTTTTACTGACATGTACCATGGAAAGTACGTTGTACACTTTTAAATCTTGTTCAAGCTAAATTAGCAAATCATAAGTAGTATAATCTAATTGAAGTTTATCTGCAAAAAATAAATAGGAAATATTTTTTTAAATTGTCACTGTTCAGCTTGTTTTTTCTTTTTTTCCAGGCAAAAAAGCAGTGGCAGATAGTAAGTATTAAGTATCTAATACCCTGTTGTATTTTTTAAATAAGTGCAGCAAAAATTAGCTCAGTGTATCTTCTATAAAGTAGTGTTTAGATATTTATGGACAGTTTCTTCTGACATCGTATTGGAATTTAATTTTTCATGAGCTGCTCTCTCTCAGTTAACTTTCTGCACCATGATAGATAGCCCATTTGCTCCCAGTTGAATTTGTATATGCAAACATTATTTACATTTTTAAATGTGTATTTAGTGAAAATACTGCCCAGTAGACTTAAGGATAATGGCATAAATAACTTTAATTTAGGAAGAACCATACCAAAACTGAGGAAGAATGGATGTTTGCCTATAATAGTGCTTTAAAACTTGCGAAAGAGGATTTTTAGTATTGGCCAAGTTTACGTATGTAGTTTGAGGGGTTTGTTTTATTTGACAGGGCAATTGAATCTGCCAATTCTTGTGCTCAGATGTAGATACAGTTGTCTGTTGTAGGTTTTGAACTACATTCCTGAACTGATTTGCTCTATTGTTTGAACAGTCTAAATCGTGTCTTTGTTTCAGAGTCGTCTGGTGCTGGCCATCATTAAACATCTCTTCTCTTCTTGGAGTATGAATTTGGTGGTTCGTCATCTTTACTGTAAATGAAGCAAGTTACAACCATAGGGAAGTTAATTCTAAAACTGTACCTGATCCATCTGCTGTAATTAGAGAAAGAATAAATCCATTGAGCAACAAAGAATTAAACATGTTGGACAAAGTATGCTGGAATGTATTGTTAACCTAATTTGTAGAATAAGCATTTTTTGTTTTCTACAGTTCTTCCAAGTTCAATGATAAACTTTTTCAATAGTACTTTGAAAAAGACCTAATTTCTGTAACTAAACTTCTCAATAGAATTAGCCAACATTTCTTACAACGGCATTAAGCCTCTTTTTTTTCATGATTTTTTTTTTTGTCTAGAACTTTTGAAATACTCCATTTACTTTTAAAATGTCATTTAATAGTATGCCAAGTGTGAGGACTTAATTCTCAGCTTTTTGTCAACTTGTGGTGCAGTCATTAAGGGTACAAAAAGTTCTTTTTAAAACCTTACATTTTTGAAAGAGTTCTTAGTTCTGCAAGGTTTAAAAGCAAAAGCTGTATTGTTATTAAAACACCATGCAAAATGTTTACAGAGGTTTTTAAAAAGTACATTATTGTCAACTATCTTTTTTGATCCTTCAGTAGAGCTAAGGAATTATTCTGAAAGGCTGTTCCTTTAGTAACAAATTTTGCAAAGGAGTAAGTAATAACATGCCCATATCGTATGAGAAAATTGGTATTACATAGGCCCGCATCTACCATTTGAGCTTATGAAAATCTCAGAATTTAAAGGAAATAATGAAATCACGCACTGTGGCAGCAGTTAATATGAGCATAAACAAACATTTAACTGACTTCAAAGAGTTTTCCTTTTTCCTGAAAATCTAGAAGTAATATAGTATTACTAGGATAGGTCATTAGTGGTTTTTGCAGATAGCTGTTAAAGTAACTCCATAACTAGTATTGTATTTTGGAGACTCCAGGAACCTATACTATCTTACGAAAATCAGTTTTCAGAACTGTACATACTGAATTCTGTACCAAGGATACAAAACCAAAATTGGACTTCATTTCATGTTTTGTACAAATTTAGCCTGATCTGCTTTTGAGAAGATTAAGAGGCTTAAGTCATTTTAATGACTTAATGCTTACGTACATCTTTTTAACTACTTCACTGAAACATTTTAAATCTTTCGGCTTGATTAAAGTTCTGCTTTTCAATCTCTCTGACTGCAGTATCTGGCCATAAGTTAAATATTTTGTATTTGAATACTCAGGAGCTTGATAACCTTACCTGCTGCTGGTAAACATTCCAAACAGTGTTGCCTTTAATTTCTTCAAAATTTGTACTTCTGCTTGATAGCTATACCTACTATGAGTAGAGTAAAATTACCAGTCATATTTCTCTGAAAGCTTTTTTAAAAAAGGCAGGTATAGCATTACTCAATTTGAAAAGAATAGGCAACATCTATTTTTCATGCATTCTTGACATTTCTTCCACCTTCCAGAGTTTTCCTTGTTGTTGCATCTTCCCTTGATATGTTTTAGCTGATTCTTTCATCACTTTCATTATTTCTATATGGGTTTTTCAGCGTTTCTTCACCCCAGAAGAATGAATGAGAAGTAGAAAGAACTCACTATTAGTTTCTTTACATAAAACCAAAAGCATCCAGAAGAAGGGAACAGAGAATAAAAACTAGAAGAAAATGGAGCTTCAAATGAACAGATATTAGGCCAGTGGTGATTACAGGGTGGGTCAGAGTTGAGGTATAGTTAATAAGTGGTTCAGATTGAAAATTTATGCCAGGTAAGAAGCTATATGTGAATTTGTAATGCAAATTTATGATCACTAAGTTATAGTTCCTAAGATACTATACATACTTCAAATGACCTGCTTTAGCAGTTTTCAATTACAGAGCTGAGGAAAACAAGCTAGGGAAAAAACATTAATCACTGCAGGATTTGCTTCACCTTAGCTAGAACCTAGCACACTGGGACTGAGCTACATCAACATGCTGTCTGATCTCCTAGATGTTAATTGAAAAGCAAGAGGAGCTTCTGCTAACCTGCCCTTGGAGCACAGTTAACTGCACTTTTAGGTAAACTTAACCTACTTCAACTCTTAACGCTTCTTGATATCCGACTTTCTTGATTTTCTAGTAGGGAAAGAAAATACGTATGGGCAGCAGTGTCTGGGTTATGAAAACTACAATTTCTACTGAAATAATACTGTCTGCAACTAGTTCTTCCATTAGTGCATCTCTGTTGGAAATGTCTATGAAGGTTGCAGAATATTCCTGTTTGTGATTCTTAACACACAAATCTCTGCAAAAGATAAGGGAAGTAAAACTGGTGTTTATATTTAAATAGCTTTTTTTTTTTTTTAACTTGAGTAGGATACAGAAAGAGATTAACTTTCAGTCAGTGGCTTGACTCAAAAGCAGAAATCAACACACCCATGATGCGTAATACCTGTAGTACTATCTATGCTCCTCTATGCTGAAGCATACCAGGTAGTATAAAAGACAATACAGGAAGGTTAGCTAAGGCATTATAAGTGCCGTTTCTTATTTACAGTGAGGTGTGGAAGGAGTAATCGTTTTTCTTTRCAGCACTAGCATTGGGAGCGTAGCCCTAGGTAGAGAAGCATTGCAAAGGAGTACTCTTGAAGTGAATACTCTTTATTTTAGAATATGTGCCTTTTTTTCTGATTTAGCTAAGGTGATTTCTAAAGCTAACTTAAAACAAAAAGCTTTTCTTGTTCCAGGTAAGTGTCTATATAGACAAGCCTCAGCTCCTGAACAAACCCATTTTCTATGCAAATGACCATTTAAGATCAGGACTTTAATCCATGGAGGCAATATTCATCATGATTCACAATTAAACAGTGGTGGGGGAAATACTTACTGCTCATTGACGAATCACGCTGTTTCCATTTAGCTGCTGCCTTTTTATATTGCTGACATTTCTAGAACAAGAGGATTACATTTAAACTTTGTGCAGTAAAATAGTTCAGCAACTGCATTTTTCATTTGTTGCCTATGAAAAGGCATCAGCAATAACAAAACCTGACTGTTTACTACCTTTACAATGTTAGTGGAACAACAAACTCCTACAGGGGTTGAAAAGCCTCATCCAATTACTGCAGCACCTTCTTGACCAAGTTTTGCTGGGGCACTAGTAATGTTTTTTTTTTTTTTTTAATCAATACAGCACATGAAAGCTCAGCAGTAGGGAGCTGTATTAATAATGACAATGCTAATGCAAGATGTGGTCTTTCTACAGTACATGTACTTCTGTCTTTGCCTCTCCATGCTGAGTCTTAACTTACGGCCAGGATTTCTCATTGTGGAGCTCTGAGATTTCTAGAACATTTTCAAGTGTTGTCCTACAATTAGGAATCTCAAAGTATCCCCTGCATGCTAATAAAGTATTATGGAATACTCTAGGGGAGCAGCAAAATACAGTCAGAGCCAAGGAAACATTAGTCACAGGGCCCAACCTACTTAACCTCTTTAATGGCTAACTAGGAAAAAAACCCAAATGTGTATTCATGTTAATTGGGAGGATGAGTAAAGTTGCAGGAAATGATCTAAAGTAACTAAAACAGCTCAACTAGTCTCCTACTTACCTGAATCACGATAGCAAACCACTGTTTGTAGTACAAATACAGCCTGATACAGAGCTGGTGTGTATATATGTATTGTACTTTCAGTCCCCAAGGAAGGAAAACTATCAGGTGCTTGTTAGACACAGGTGATTATATGTGACATCACCACCAGATGGCTGAAATAAAACTGAGGAAATCAACATGTGAAATCTCCATTGTTTCATTCACGGAAATCTGTAAAGCTACTAGGAAGGAAAGAATAGTAAGATGGAGATTCCCTGAGGCATTAAATACGTTGGTTAACAATTCAGTAAATGGAGAAACAAGAAGTGACAAGATAGTGCTTGAACAGCAAGCTCTTCATAGTGTAATTCCATGACCTTTAGCAACTAACATTTAGCAGCTAATATTCTCTTTACTTTAAGAATATAAAGCCATGTGACTCTTGATTTGGTAATTTACAAAGAACTCATAAACAAGAAATTCCTGTAGTCTACGCCACTGCTGCAGGCAAACTACTTGGAAACAATTACGCTCCCCTAACTCAAAATGAACTGACCACCACAAGAATGGATTATTTGGAAGTTTTAATTAAATTCTGCTAAGGGTGCTATGATTTCTTTGGTTGTGGTTTAACAGTATGAGTACTCTGGCAGCTACACCAGCTTGTGGAGTTTCCACCCTTACACCACAGTGCCTTGCTCCTCACAGTTGTCCTGATACAACTATCTGTGAATCAGGTCAGGCAATTTTTCATAATTTTGGGGTTTTTTCCCCCTCTAAAATAACAAAACAAGCACTCAGGGTTTTTTCTGTTTTAATTTGGATCCATGTCCTGATCCTGTTTACAGCAAAGCTGCTTTATAACTTGCATTACAGCACAACAGCATTATTTTTTTTGCAGAAAAGGGGCAGAAGAATCAGAATGTCTAGCTTCCCATTCACTCACCCAGCTTTCCTAAGTCATTGTGTCCCTTACAATAATTTAATGCAAGTTTCCTCCTCATACCCAGCTATGCACATGATCAAAGTACTGTCTCTCCCATAAGCACTGTCATCGCTGTCAACACTCACAGGAATAAAAAGAATGCAGAACTCCACCCTGTATACAAATCAGGAATGTCAGCTTGTGCTTCAGCAAAAAGGCAGAACCTTGCTTCCTTCCTCTGTGACATCACATYGCCTTCTCAAGTTTGTAGTATCACTTAATTAATTGGGACAAACGAACAAACAAGTAGGGAACAGGGAGAACAATTGTGCCACAATATCCTAATGCTCAACACTTGCAGGAAGAATACTTTTAGTAATAAAGGATAAATTTGGAAGTGGTTCTTCAAATTATATTATTGGTTGTCATCAAATGCCTATACAATTTTAATTATTATGACCTTCAAAAACCTGAAGTAACTTTTTTTAAATTGACATGACCTTTATTTTATATCCGTATCATCACAGTAACTTCAGCTATCTGCTGGAACAGACAATGGAGATTTCTTCAGAGCTAATGAAGTGTGTTTGCTAGGAAATGGTAATAGGGATTCTGTGGGTGGTAGAACTAACAGCAGTATACTGAACGAATCCCATCTGTGATGACTACTTCTGCCTACACAGATTTTTCCTGCAGTATCAGTTGTAGTCTTCATTTCTTGTTTTAACCTGTTGTGTTTAGCATGCTTTTGATAATATTAAGAATTGCTGCAATTAAGGGGGAATTCTTTAGGTATGAAGTAGAAACTGTTGTGAGCTATTTCATATGGAATGCTATATAAACAAGCAAAATAGCAACAACTATTAACTAAACTGTGAATACAACCAGAGTATTATGGGAGGAAAAAGGAAGGATTAATAAAATGGATTAGAATGTGAACAGGCATTGATACAGGACCAAGAATACAGGGAAGGATACCCTTTTTTGGGGGGTCTAACCAAAAGCATTTCTACTTTTATAATTAACTCCATTATTTATCTTGAGGATATATAGAGCAGTCTCAAGCTATGCTTTTTTGCAGCACTATTATTGACTTTTTACTCTTGATGCTTCAGGTATACCTTTTAATTTAGTGTACTTGTACAGAAAAATAGCCTTGTTTAAATTCTCTTATACTTGACATTACAGTTCTCTCCTTATACTCCTTATGTTGTATTCCACATATCATATCACATACAGCTTGAAAAGAATTCTTTTGGTCCCAGTTAGGACCTCAAGACACTTCTTTAAAATAATTAGCAAAAATTTAAGTTATGCATTTCTTTCAGTAAGCTAAGAATTGGAGACATGCCAATTTTAACAAAGGATCCGATTCTTGTTCCAGTAAACACCGAGGCATAAATACTTTTCAGCATACTTTGATTTAGTTAATTCTTTTGGAGTAATGCAACTAGGAAAGGAATCTTGCCAAAAGTATTTTTACTTTGCTTTCAAATTATGTATTCTTATTAATGCTAACTATCACACCTCTTTTTAAATTAAGGCTACTAATTTAAACATGTACTCAGGCCTGTCTAGAAGGACAGAAACAGCAGGCAAGAAAAAAAAAATTGTGTAGAACTTTCACATAGCAAGTGGATGAAAAAGAGAAAAGATTCAAGTTACTTTACCTTGTGCTGTAGCTTGTCCTTTTATAGAATAGAAATACTGGTTTTAAATTTGAGACATAAGCAATAGACAAACCTTTAAAGTAGCATCTAATCATCCCCAAGCAAGTAGATTATTATTGTGTGTACTCCTCCATGATGAACACACTCCCTTCCAGTCTTTCAAATCTTCTGAGGTTCAGCTGCATATCACGATATCTTCTTTGAATAAATCAACCTAAAATAGATTCTAAACACATACCGGTGATACATTTTCTACTGTCACTATTTCTAGGGCTTTTCACAGAATCATTTTCAATAGGGTTCCATCAATGCCCTATAGAATTCAYTTCCCTTTACTGTTGACATTCTTCTGTTTATGCAGCTAAGAATTGCAGTAAACCTTGTCATAGGATCACAACAGTGAAAATAAAAATTATTCAGAAATACRTTTCTGGAAGATTACAAACCAAGGCACTTAGAGGCAAAATCAACTTGTCTCATTAATGTTCCCAGGACTAGAACATTACTTTATCTGGAAAAGCAGGATTTATACAAACAGTTAGAAAGGATGAACCTTAAGCATCAGTAAGGCACAAAACCAGTATTTTTGTTTATAACATGGAAAAAACATCATTGCAAATGTCTTAGATTACATCTGCTGGTCAGATTATCTGAGTGCAGCTGCTCTTATATAAAAATGCACTACTAAAAAAATGTCTGTGACAAAAACTCAGATTCACAATAAATTGTATACACCTGTATAGAAGACTGCCATGCTCTAAGAATTTTTGGTAATCAGAAAAGCCCCAGAAGTGATCACTTAAGTTTTTTTTTTAAATATATATATACATGAGATATATAAGTGTTTTCCATAGAGGTGTATCTTAAATCATAACTATATCCTATTTCACAACTGTAATGGTGTTTTATTTAAACATATTCAATACTCTGTATTGTACTTTTGGAGGAAACTTACCTTGTGTGTTCTGATCTGTAAAATCTGTGATGAGTGACAAAGAAAGGTAAAGAATGTTATTTCCAGTAGCGTAGTCTTAATAATTTAGTTGTTTAAATACTAAGTATAAACAGATCACTATTTTTTAAAAAATACACATTTAATTTGGTTTCTGATTTCTTTCTCTTGCTGTGAGTATCCTTCTGCTCAGAGACATGTTCTTCTCTCCAAGCCTCCTTTGCACATCACCTTGTCTCAGTAATTGCTGAAAAACACCTTCCAGTATATCCCAGACTTCAGAATCAAGCAGAGAACTTTCCTAATCTCCCCTTCCAAGCTGCAATTCTTCAAATTTACCCATTACCAGGTACAACAGCAGGAAGCATGAGCTCCATTACATTACACCCTCTGCGTGTTTTTTCTTATTACAGCTACTTACCTCAAGTAAGCTAACCGAGAAAAAGACATATTCTAGCAGAAGATACACATTTCAAATTAGAAATTACTGGGTTTGAATATGGGAATAATACAGATTTAACATGAAAACAAACCTGCATCTGATCCAGCAGTAAACATAAGAAAACAAAGCAGATCGTTTTGAATTATAGTAAATAAAGTAGTTGCCCATCTTAAACAAGGAAGTGATGGTTAATAGAAAAGTTGAAGATTAGCCACCCACCATTTTTGCAGCATGGGGTAAAAATGAATCATGTATCACAGAATTCTGCATTAGGCCTTTAGCTGAGAGAGGAAATATTTGAAATCACTTCATACAGAAATTGTCAAAAACAGTTGAGTATTTGACTCACTGAATCATGGCTGAGATACCCAAGAACAATTTTAGACTTATAGTAAGAAATGTAATGGCTGGACTCAATCTTAAAACATGACCCATCCTTTTTCCTCTCAAACTTCAGCGAAGTGATACACCCAAAACGAAGTGGCGTATAAAAAAAAGGAATAAAGAGTGAAGGACTGACTTGTTACCTTATCTCCTCACTAATTAATGTTTCAACTAATAACCCATCAGCTAGCTAGTCACAGATACTTCTACTCATCGTGGGCATATTGAAAATCTAAGAAAAAAAGATTTTTGTAAAGAAACATCTTGAGAGCCCAAATGGTTATAAGCCTAAAGGAACAAGCAGAGAGAACCTCTCCCAGGACATTTAAGTTTTTGTTTTCTCCACCCCTTCGAATATAGTTAATTGTTTCATCATTATAAATTACAGAGGAGCAGAACATGATTTTCCATCTGTAAAAACGATGGCATGTAATCTGTCTTACAGAGCTGTATCTTCTGTAGCTACAACATAAAAAATTAACAATACCTATTAGTGTAAGAATTTTATGAGAGTGTATAGCAACACATTCCCAATGAGGCCACAGCATTCTCTGCTCTTTTGCATCATGTGTATTGGATTAAGCATACAATTTATGTTACTGTTTAAAGAAATTACATCTCTAATCCACCAAATKCAGGGCTGAAACACATGACGTATCAGATACTCAAATCCCCAGGAAGTGCAACAGATCATATGCTTCACTCCTGCTTTAATTATTATACTCCTTTTCAGAATGATGCACTGAGTGGATTGTGCTATGGAAACTTTAGAACATTAGTCATCTAGTCTAGCATACATTACTTTAGAATATTACAAGGTAGTGATGAAAAAGTATCTTTCTCCTGTTCACGTGTCTCAAATACTGTATACAAAACAGACATCAAAGTGTTTCCTTTAGATTATTATTTATAGTTTATATCTGAACAGGTTTGGTGGGGTTTAAAATGCATTGACAGTATATGAATTCAAACATGGCAGCATATGACTATTGTTCAGTAGAAATTCCTTATTGTTGCAGCCTTAGGAAGTCAGCTTAATTCTGGAATGAGAAGTTACTTAAGGCCACAGTAACAAATTAAAATACCTTTCCTTTAAATATACACACTGACTTTACACAGTATTTCACTAAAGCTTTTAGGCTACCTGCTGTGAAACTCTCCTGCAAATACTAAGTCTTTTTGTCTGTATCATCTGTTACATAGCACTGCACCTGCAAGTAACTGCCTGGCAATTCAGAAGTACTTCCGTGACTCAACTTCTAAAATTGCTTACCTACTCATGGCCAGTTCCTCCTGCATTACAGCAAATGCAAAATATAATTTTTGAAAGGAGAATTGTATTCTGTAATAAAGTAATCCACTCATTCATTTAGAAAGGATACATTAATTTTTTTGTAATACACATACACAAAAAACCCCAACACTCCTACACATACTCACTTTTTAGAGATTTTATTCTGCCAGTTGTGAGGAAGCCCATCCTAACTGTAGCCATCCAAAAGTCTGCTCTCTAATCTGAACTAGTCATCCAGGCTCCATCTTTAATCAATACAGAGATAGGCACCTTCAAAGACCAAGAGATTTAGATAGTGGGATGAGTATCTCGGCATGGAATGAACTGCCTGCAGAACTGCCTCTCTCCCTTCCCTCCCCATCCCAATTTCTCTATAGAAGGAGCCTAGATGACTGACTGAGACTACGTGCCTAACTTCTAGATTACTAAAGTTGGATAAGATGGATCCCACCCTAAATGTTTGACCTCTGAGACTGTTTCTGGCTATAAATAGGAGTACCTGTTATTTAAAATAATACCACACAAAAAGAAAAAGTGTTAAATTAATTAAAAATAAACACTTACTTTCCTGTGACACCTCCAAAGCCTGAAAACATTTTCCTATGCTCCAAAAAAGCATCTTAACAAGTGAACGCAAAACTGAAGAAAACTTGGATCTGAGAAGGTAGAAAAGATAGTTTTCCTCCTTTTGTCTATGCATAAAAAAGAAGCAGGAGACATTCAGACCTGGTAGTTTTAAAAACTTTAAAAAACATCTACATTTGAAAATCTCGCTGGAAGATACTTAATAAACACAAGTAGGAATTGGAACTTCATCAGGAGTGCTCCTGAAAATCTCATTAGTCTCCCACCTGTATCTTTGGGAATCTCTGCTTGTCCTAAGAATAACGTCGTGCATGAACAAGTAAGAGGCCTGCCAATTTATTAACTGCAGTTAGTATCCCTTTTTTCGATAAATGTAGGTTAAATACAAAACATATTTTGATAATTTTTCTCTGTGTACCCATAAATTTCAAGTATTTTAGCAAAACACTAAAGTGATAGTTTATACATTTCAATCAAATTTCAATTTCTAGCTAAACACAAGCTCAGCACAAATCTCAAAAACTAACCATACCATAACTAATAAACAGTAATTCTTCRTTTTTCCAATGTTGTAAGTTAAATAAATGTCCATTAAGCTATAGTGGCTTCAATTTGTAAAGTTAAATAGTATTGCTCTGTTTTTTTTAAGAACCAAGAGGACCATAAAAGGTATTTGCATAACATGTTTTAATACTTATACCAACAAATAAGCACAAACCTTATTTAAAAAGGCCAACAAAATTAGAGCACCTCTCACAAAGGCAACGTATTTGGAAGCAAATAATTTGGGTTCTGTATCTCTGGCTTTATCTGCTTCCATAAGCAAATTCTCTTACCTTATCTTCTTAGGCATTCCCCAAATCATGACTGCTTTCACACAACCTCACTTATCTAAGACAGGCAACTAACTTGTAGATATCACTGGCCCCTTTGGCCAAACAACATAATTTCTACAAAGTCAGACCAGTCATTTGGTATGGAAATGCATGGGCAATGGGGAAAAAAATTCTACATTATTACTAGTGACCATTTTCCTGCTCGCAGTAAATAAAACATTTGTAAATATTATAAGTTGGAATCAGAAGATTTTATAATGGCTGCTCTGTTCCTTGACTGATAAAAGAGTGGTTCCCAAAAAGGTTCTTCTGTGGGAGAGGAGATGTTAATCAATTTACCACACTGCAGGTAGAGTTTTAAGTCTATGCTTTGTAAAGATTGGTTAATTTTTTTTCTTTCTTTCCTCATTTCTGTGGGAAAATGGAGATGGGAAGGGATGAGGCAAGTGGTTTTTTTCAAGGGAAGCAGAAACAGGAGTAGGAACAGACTTGCATATAAAGTATGTACTCTACCTTTTGAAGACATTTCTTCTTAGTCCACAGTATCCAGTCTGTCTGGTTGCTGCATTGGCTGAACCTGCATCTGCCAAAAGCAACGCAAGGTCGACAAACTTTTATACTAGAGGCCATTTTTCCAATAGAGGCATTGCATGGAGGAGTGCCTTCCTTCCCAGTAGCAATTGTCTACACCGTATTCTCCCACTTTTCATTTTGTCAGCATTCCTGCTGTTGCAATGGAAAAGTAATAGCGGGGTAATATTTATAGTAGTTTAGTTTTTATTATCAATCACTGAAAACAGGGAGAAGTCAGCTATAAATTTTACCTGCAAAGAAATTATAGACCACAATTTAAGAATCACTGGCAAAAAAATCTAACCTGGTTAATGAGAAAGACAGTAATTTTTAAAGAACAAGCGTGAAAAAGGTGCACAATTCCCCTGTTGTTAAAATTAGAATTTCACCACAAATAGTAAGACGACCAGTACATTTCTAGTCACTGCTATTCTTCTGTTCACTAAAGTTTGGTATGAATTTCATGAAGATAAACCCCCCCCCCCCCTTTTTTTTTTTCTTAAGATACATACCTATGAGCACATTATAGCCTGTTTCATTTCAGGTCAGCCTAGTTGCAGGGTTAATACTATTATTCTGAGTAGACCTTAAAGTTCTCTGTTGGGTCAGAAGTATCGAAGTCTTACCTATTTCCAAAGCTGTGTGCGGGAGGTAGAATCAGAGTTTACAAGAGAACGAGCATGATAATAGTGTTATTGTCAGCGAGTAGCACTCCGAATAGTAATTGCAAAATAATTTTAAACTGACAAAGTATTATCTTCTGATGCTAATAGGTTTTTCCCATAGGACCAGTTATTAGAAGAAGCAGAAGCTTTGACCTATCACAAAGCTGACACCAGAGCCTGCAAATACACTGACAAGGATACGCAATGAAATCTTAGGCATGTATACGTTACTTTAAGATAATTTACACAACTATCTGGTATAGAATCTTACATTAATAGGTTACATTTAACATACAAGCTCATATTTGAGATTAACATGCTATTACCACTTACCGTCAAAGACTTACACAAACAGTATCTGAGCTCCTCTCAAAAACTTCCCAAGTTATTGGTTTTTTTCACTCCTAGCTGAGATCTGTCACAGTGTTCTACAAATGAAGTAACAAAGACTGGAAACCAGCATTTACAGAAACAGCTGAAGCATTGGGTAGGTCCATGTATTTTGTAGATTGGGATTTAAGACTCACAGCAATATGCATTTTTTCTACATTGCATGGCATATGGTGATGTTTCGACTTATAGTTGAGCTTGACTTCTTCCAAGCTGTTAACTTTCATTTTGCTGTTGCAGCTCTACAGAATGAGATACCAGAAAATGAAGAAACTAAACCCTACTTTCAAACACGAGACCAAGTCTCCTAGGAGTCTGACGTCAGGGTCGTGCACAGAAACACCTTCTCTCCTCTGTTAAGGGGAGTTTTGTACATCAGACAGATTGCACAAGTAATGCACGGGTGAAGGGACGGTAAAACAAGGGTGACGCTAGAGGTGACGTTACTCTAGCCACAAAGAACAGCTATGCACCGAGACGTGTTTCGGTAGACCAAGACAAGCTGCTGGAAAGCGACCTCCCCCGCGCACCCGCCCGCCGCAGCTCACAGGCACGGGCTGACACCGTGGTGCGCCCGCCTTCCCGCGGGACACCAACCACCCCCGTGTATCTCCCAGCTCCCACCCGCCAGGTCCCCGCACGCCTGGCGGGTCGCGCCTGGCTCCTCCGCGGCCCAGCGCGCAGCTACAGCAGCCGCGCTCCCGGCCGCTCGCCCGCGCAGGGGCTGGGCCGGGCCGGGCCGCGCGGAGCCGCCCCGCCGCCACCGCATTCCGGAGACAGAAAGTGCCCAGAGCCGCTGCCCCTTCCTCCACCGCCGTGGCCCGCGGGCAACCGGCCCCGGGCAGCCCGCCCAAAGGGGGCAGCGCCCGCGGGGGGCCCGGCCCGGGGGCAGGGCAGGGCAGGGCAGGGCAGGGCAGGGCAGGGCAGGGCAGGGCAGCACTAGGGGGAGGAGGAGACCGGGCCCGGAGCGGGGCCCCGGGAAGAACCAGCGGGACGGGGCCCACACGGAGCTGGGGGGACTGAGGGAAACCACCCCCGGCGCGGCGGCGAGAGGAGGACGCAGGTCCCAGCACCGCACAACGCCCGCGGTCACGTGCGCCACCGAAGCGCGCMCCCGCGCAGCTCCCTCCCCACGCGGGCAGTGCGCGCGCCTCCCGCCGCCCCGCCCCCGGCTCTTCCCGCCTCGGCCAATGAGGCCGCGGCGGCGGTTAACCCCTGGCTGGGCGGCGCGGCGCGGGCGGAGCGGAGCAGGAAGCGCCGAGGGAAGGAGGCAGGGAGGCCGCCGCCGCGCTGAGGGGGAGGGGGGTTGGGAGCCCGGCCGCCGCCGCCTTCGCCTCTTCCTTCCGCCCGCTGTGGGGAGYGAGGCGCGCGGGAGGCACCTGTCACAGCCGCCAGGGCGAGCGCGGCGTCCTCCACGGTGAGAGGCGGCGGCGGCGGCAGGAGAGGCCCGGCACGGCACGGCGGCAGCCTCGGCGGGGCTGGCTGGGGGACGGCTGCGGAGATGATGCCGGTGAGTGGGAAGGGGCTGAGTTCGCGTCGTCGCCTTCCCGGCTTGGCGCCGCTCTGCCGGGCGGTGGGACGCCTTGCCTTTTCCTGCGGGGCCGGCGGCGGCGGATGGAGTGCGCGGCGCCGCCGTCATCCCCGCCTGTGCCCCGGCCAGCCGGGACAGAGGGCGACGGTGCTGCAGAGACGCCGTCAGGCTCCCCGCCGGGGGTGGGGCCGCCGGTCACCGCCGTCCCTGGCTTCTGGGGGGACACGACCTACTCCCGCTCCTCCCCTCAGTGAGGGGCTGCCGACCCCCTCCACCGGCCGAGCCGCTTTCGGCGTTGCGCCGGCCGTGACAGGTCGAGGGCCGCGTCGCCCCGGGCTCTGCCTTCGCGTCTGCCTGACAGGGCTCTTCCCCGCCCCCCGGCGCCCTCTTACGCCCGCGGCAGTTTCGGCGGGGGGCAGCGGGGAGCGCAGGTTTCGCCGTCCGGGTATCGGCTGGCGGGAGATCGGCTGCTGGCCGCCGAGGCCCGATGTGACGCGAGGGTGGGTTTTCTGTGTTTGCGTGAGTGGGTGTGCGTGGGGGGTATGTTTGTTACGGTTTTTTCCTTCCAAACACCGATTTTTCGCCGCCCGGGTTTGGGGAAGGGTTAACCAGTCCCGGGGCAGGCGGCTCCGGCCCTTCGGCCGGTTGTCAGGCGAGTGCAGCCGGCAGCTTCATTTCAGCCTCACCACCTCTGAGGGAAAGGCGGTCTCCCTCCTCGGTTTCTGCTACCTCTTTTGTGAAACCGTCGCTTATTTATSGAAGATAAAACCTTTAATTTCCCCGCAAACAACCTTGATTGTCTTCTGTGACAGAATCTCTCTCCGTTTCCTTCCCCTCTCTTTCCCTCCCCCTTTCGCTGTGGGCTGATGCAGTGGTCAGAAGAGAGTTGCTTTTAATGACTGTTCGTTTTATGACAGGATCCTCTGAGACTGAGTAATAAACAATTACATTCTTTTTGTTGATTTCTTTCAAACTCTGTTTGATCTCAAATGTGGGTTTATGAGATACTCCATATAAGGGAGTATCTCCCGTGTTTTCACTAAGTCCAATAGAAATGAGCTTTTTATTTACAGTTCCTCTGCAGCGTTTGCAACTGAAGCACTGCAGCAGAATGCTTTTCGGTGAGAATATTGAAGACATCTTTTACAAAATTTTATTGCTCTAACTTTGTTTCATGACTGAGAGGAGGAAATAAATAGCTCAAACTACATGTAAAATTTCAGATTGAAGAGTACAGGTAGTGTTTAAAAACCAGGTATTATGACAAGCTTTTTAACATGATGTGCTCTTTACCTTCCAACTGCTAGGTACCAAAATATTCTATTGATACTGTATTAAGAATTTCAGTGCACTAGGCACACTAGAAACCAGCAACAAAGTTCATTGAGTTACAGGCTTGTTCCATAAACATATGGATGTTAGTTTGTAAAAACAAAACCACGGTGACTGTCAGCTTTTTCAGCTTCTATCACAACTTGGGTTATGCTTTACATTCATAAAATTCTTATTGAAAACCTAGCATGCCAATGACAGGCTAAGTCAGAACAAATGTATTTGCTTCCCATTACTAACCCGTGTGTGGGTTTCAGGCTAATGTCATAACTTCCGTTGTGCAGTGATTGACTTTTTATAAAAAGTTGTTTTGTTTTTTTTTTTACCTATTTGAGTGTTTCTGCTAGTGTCTTGTGCTACCTTCGTGGTTGTTTAAATGTAGCAGTTGTTTGTGCTTACTGGAAGGTGTTACAAGATTCAGACTTTTTATTATGTTTTTGAAACATACTTCAAAGCATTTTTAATACTGACGGCTGAATTTTAATAAAAACAAATTACCTTGCTACAATGGTAGTAATGTTGCAGATTAGAGCTTACCGAGTCTGAATCCTAAAATAATAAATATTTTACTTTTCTGAAGAGCTTTTAGATGCTGTTATGGACAGTCTATCATAAGGTAGTCAGGAATATGTATATTTAAATGGACACTGTGACAGTGCCTTTAGTCTTCCAGTTTCTCATCCCAGCTCTTTTATTTCTGGACTGCAAGGATGAAAAAAACCAAGCCCATTTACTGGAATAATCAACATATAATATCAAAATAACGTGAACATAAGGCTGTAGAACTGGACCAAATGTTTTKTTTTTTTTTTTAACTGGAGATTTTATATTCTGAAAAGGGAAAAGCTAGGGATCTAACTTGTTATGTGATGGAATTCCTTGAATTCATATTCACAGAAGCTTTTTTCCTCCCTGATCCTATTTTGTTTTGTGTTTGTTTTTTTTTTTTTTTTAAATAATTAACAGAAGTATGTAATAGCAAGAGGAGAGACTTTAATACTACTAAACTTGAACTGTTTATAAGAAGTGGGTATCACTACAGTTTTGTGTCAACACATTAAAATGAAATGTTATCAAACTTTTCTAGTTTCTTATGACTTGCATTTATCAGATTTGAAGTAATTGATTGAGGCCATTTTTGGATTGGTAATTTTTTTACATTCTGTACAACCATTTTTAAGAATGAAGTCATATCTGAAGCATAGAAAATGGAGTGATCTGTTTTCCTCTTTTCCTGTGTTTTGTTGTTGTTGGTCCCCCCCCCCCCCCCCCCCGTGGGGAACAGAGTTACTTCTGTGAGGTTTTTATCAGTCATGATTTCTTTTGTGACCAGGATACCTCCTTCTCTGTTCTTTAACATCCTTTCCGTACAAGTTCATATTGTTTATTCTACTTCGTTTTTGAAAAATATAAAAATAACTATATTCATGGTCCTGAACACAGTTGGGCTTCAAGAAGTAATAATGATGTGGACCACACTTTTCTCACCAGGTGTTTTTAGCTTTGCTGACAAGGCACATCCATCATAAACTCTTTCATAGCCTTCAGGACATAAGGGCTATGTGTATGATGAGCTTATGATGCTACACTGAATATCACCTCTACTAAGGAACTTACTAAAGGAGTTGCTATAAGTATGCCTTGAATATAGTGATGGTTTTTTCACTGAAAAAAAGGTTAGTATTTACTGCATTCTTAGAATAAAATGTGCAAACCCAGAACTATGTGATATCCTTTCAAACAGGAAATCTTTTGGGTTAAAACAGCCATGGTTGTATTTTGTTTGCAAAAATATTGCGGATGTAGCTCCTCTTTCAGCCACATTATCTATAGCCTGTTTGGAGGAGCCTAATTATCTTCTTTTTTTTTCTTCTTCTTTTTTTTTTTTTTCTTTTTTTCCTTTTATTCTGCCCCAGCAGGGTTTTTTTGGTGGGACTTTAGATTTTATTTTTGGAAGAGTGTTGGAAATTTTTCCTTAAAGAATGCAATTATTGCTTTTTCTTCTTGGATGGTAGTTCCAGAATTGTCTGTGCTGACAAGTATTAGCCATATTCCTTGGACACTAGGGTGCAGACAAGAAGAAGCCACGTATGAGGAGCACTGTTTTCCTACTTAAGAAGAGATACAGTAAAGAAGGAACTGCTACGGTTGAGAAGTATATAACTTTTCCTATTTGTTACCTTAATTTTGGATATCATTCTTTTACGGCATATGTGAGGTAACATATCATGCCAAAGGCATAGAACTATGTAGAGTCTGTACACCATCAATAAAGTGATAGGAGAGGCGATGGTGGATGCTGTGTAAGAAATTGTGATGGACTGAATCTCTTAGGAGGAATAGTTAGTATTGCATATTCCCCTAGCACCTGCTGCCGCAGAGCTTTTCTGGTTTTGCCTTTAACTTAATTGGGAGAAATGAATATCAGYGAGGTTGCAGCCAGCATTCACATTTTTGAACACATCTAGGAGGAACCTTGTGGGACTTTGTGTGAGGCTTAAAGTCAAAGACTTGTTGGACGCATCTATTTTTATGTGTAGGATTGGGTGGTTGTGTTTGTTGTTTTAATAGAAGTGAGAGTGAAACGTTTGGAGAGTGTTTAGTGATTTTTCTTTTTTTAATTTTTTTTTTGTCTGGTTAGTTTTGTGTGACACTACAACTCTTCTCCAAAGATGACCATGACTGATGCATATTTTATGTTAGACTAGACAATATACTAGTGGATCTCAAGTATTACATTGTGCATTAATATCTTAATTGCTACATATGTTCCTGACCTATGAAGACAGATAACATGACTGATAAAACACAAACCAAAGATGGGTATCTGCAGTAGTTATTTTTGAATTAAGCTATCTTCCAGGTGAATTAAGAAAAAGGGTTTTCTGTTGTGTGGTTGTTTTTTTTTTTTTTTTTTTTTTTTTTTTTTCTCCAAGGAGTACACATTTGTCATGTATTCAGTCTAAAACCTTTCCCAAAAAGTACAAAATGGGCATTGCTTATTCCTAATTTAAAACCAAAATATTTTCAAATCAGTGTACACTGTTCTCTTCCCTTAGGAAGGGCACTACTAATACAATTCTACCTTGTAAAAGTCTAAAGGAAGATGTGTCACTTGAATACACTTAAATTAATATTAGGAATTTTCAGTGATGTTGAGATAAAATATATTGCAAATAATTCAGAGCTGTATAGTTATCAGCAATACTGATGTCCTTGTTTGCTGAATAAATCTGAACTGACGGTAGAGAATAATTTGCAAGTTTATCAGCCATTATTAATAGAGTTATTTATTGCAACAAAGCTTAAAGGCCATTTTGTGTTTTTTTGGATCATGTCACTGTTTTTTTAAGATGACAGAATATGTCCTATTCTGTGGTAAAAATAAGTTCATCAGCTTCACCATGTCAAAGAAAAGTACCATTCATAGGCTATTCTGGTAATGGAATATTTAAATATATTTAATAGATATGAATCTAATGAAACACGTGAGAAAATTTTGAGGGAAAGGATACTCTCTATGTTAATCCACAAAGAGAAACTAATAGATGAGATTGTTGCCCATTGCAGACTTTAGAAAGAATAGGTATTTATTTGACAACAAAATTCCATTCCACCAGATTGAGTTATGTTAATCTAATCACATCAAACAAATCCAAGTTTGATGTGAAATATGTTATAAAAAAAAAAAATCTAGCTTATTCTTTTATTTATATTAAGATCACATACAGCTGTGGAACAGCCCCCATTATGCTAAGAGTTGTCCGTACATAGAATAAAGACAGTGCCTTTTTTGAAGAATTTGCAGTCTAATGCTTGGTATTAAAATCAAAGCTCACATTTATTATCTTTTTAGATGTTCAGGAGTTTTGAGATGTAATTTTTTTGTCCTTATAAACTGGAAGCATCTTCAAAAATAAAAAATAATTGTTGAGAATGGAGAGGTTTGAAGAAGCAAACAAATTATTGACTAATGGGGGGGGGGGGGGAGTGTCTTGCTTCCTTTCCATCATGACTCACTGTTGGAATTTACAAGTCTTATGTGTTTGTCTAAATTAAAAGCTTAGTATTACCATACATTAATTACTAGCACAGGATAGCTCAAAACACTTCAACTCTAACTGAATATGCTAGCCTGGGATATAGAAGATTCATTCCTGGGTTTGTGTCAGACCCCAGCAAAGTGAGATTAATTTTTTGTTCTTAATTTGGAAAATTATATTATTAGGTGATTTCAAATATCTTTAAAATCTTTCTTCACTTACGGACAGCTTTCCATCAGTCTTGAATCCTGTGTCTTACTGATTCTTAAATTACAAGATTTTTAAGTAAATAAATATTATAAAATACTAATTTTAACTCTTCAGGTTGGTACATTTTTCTGGTAGTTTGGAAATCTGTCATTAGAATCAATTAAACTTGGAAGCATGTAATAATCTCTAATGTATTAGGCAATATATCAGTGGAATGTACTCAATGTTTTGAGCTTCTGAAAGCAATTTTTTAATGACAGACAATAATAGAATTATATTGTGCAATAATAGACACCATCCTTCAGAAGTAGATTTGTGTGTCAAAAGCAACAATGCTACCAAGAGGACAAAGCGTAAATTCTATAGTAACTCAAAGGACAAGCAAGAATATGAACTGCTTAGTTGAGGAAAAGACTTTTTTTGAACATAAACTTTCAGTCACTTTACCTAGATTTTAAGTCACACTATTCGTTTTCTTAAATTGTGCTTACAAGCAAGTACATGTAATCTTGCTTGTATCGGAGAGTGCAGGTTTATTGTTGCGGTGCAGTAGGATGTTGGAGCAACTGAATTCCTTTCAGGGCTGAGGTTTCACAATAGGGATGAGCTGAGTTAACCGTTTCCTGTGGCCGGTGGAAGAGGCTGTTTCCTCTTCCTTGCTGCTCATTCCCACCATTTGCTTTGAATGGACTGCACTGCTTGTCTCAGTAAACTGATCCAGGTCACTAAAAATTTAAAAAATAGCTGTATCCAAAGAATGCTGAAGAGATATATGTACATGCATATATATGTGTGTGTGTGTGTATATATATATATGTATATTTTGCCAGGCTAGTGTGTTAAATCAGCTTACGTTGTGACTATTGTATTGTCCGTGTTGGTACAGGAGGGAGCAGAGCGCTTGGCTGAGACTGATAACGGAGAAGGGGATAGAAAAGTGGAATCTTTCAGTATTTTTGTTTATTCAGTTGTTATTGTGGAGCTGTACCTTAGGCAACATATTTTGAATTTTGTTCTCTGGCTATTTAGCAGGTGAGTAGAATAGTGAAATGAAACTGAAGATCTCTGCAGTGCAGTAACATTGTTACTTCAGAGATAAGTTATGGTTTCACCAGTTTTCAGATCTTTATTGGGTATCCAGTAACACTTAGTATTTTCCCTGAAACAAGAGCAAGTAAGGGATACTGGTTTTTTGGTAAAATGTCTGGTCTTTGAGGAAATCTCGAGAAACAAATATAAAGTTGGGACCAAAAAAAGAAAAACAATAAAACTTAGGTGGCAGTTACTAGTCAGCCGTCATTTTTTCCCCCACGTTGCAGTGTTGCATTCCTTCTGGATTCTGCCCGTTATTTTCTTATTCTCTAAGATTCATAGTGTAATTTAGCCTAGTTCTTCAGTAGTGAAGTACAATTAAGATTTTTTAGTTTCCAATTAATTGCATTGCTTAACTGCAGAATTCTGTTTATGTGTGAGGAGACTGTAGCTATAAAACTAATATTTTATTTAAGGAATTCCAACTTCAGCAGGAAGCAATCTAGTCTAAACTTGCATATGTTGCAGATGCTCTATTTCACCCATGTATCCTTATGTCTACTTTAAGTTTGACAAAAGGATTTCAGCTTTCACATGACTAAACTATTGTTTATAAATTGAGAATGGAGGAAACTGAGGCTTCAGTTTTGTGTAGGTGAAATTGATGTAACTGCAGGGGCTGCTGTAGTCCTGCCCCCCCTGCTGCCCCCTCTCTTGTATCGGCTCTGGTATTTATCTGGTTCTGTGCTGAGCTGTTTCAGTATGCAAACAAGTTTGCATACTCAGCAGGAAGTTGTTAACTTGTTTGCTTTTTTTTTTTTGGTGTTTTTTTTTTTTTTTTTTTTTTTTTTTTTGCCAGGGTACTTTTCTGCCAGCTGAGCACACTGAAACCAACTTGGTGCAGGGTCAGATAAGCACTGGAACCAGCGCAAGAAAGAGCAGAAATGCGTAGATTGCAGGAAGGATGTAATCAGTTTTATCAGTTTAGGTTGTTGGGATTTTTCAGCCTGAAACAACTCCATGGTGGTGAATGAATATGGTGAGATATATCTAGATGATTTTGGTATGTAATCCATGTCCCAAGTGGCAAAGAAGAGTAACTTCCCTGCTCTCTGAAATCAAAACAAAAAGACAGTGCAGTGCCCAAGGTCTCTGCCAAGCTGATGTAGGAGAATTTCTCCAATCCCAAATCCCATGGGTTGACCCCATGCACATAAGCACAGTGCATTGACTAGCATCTGAATTAATTCAATGTTCTACTCTCCTGGGAGCCAATTTTTGACACTTCGAGACCAGCAAACCTCACTTTCTTAAAAACCAGAATGTACCTGTCCAGACGTACTAAGATGAATAGCTGAGAATTGTTGAGAGTTATCGTATTAGATGAAAAAAGCAGTAGACAGGGCTGCATTATTAATATGTGGAGAAAAGTATTGCCTGCATTGCTCTCTGATGTTTAAAGGGAAAGAAATAGGGTGGTTTGAGACTAGCAAAGTTTACCATAGCCATTAAGTACAGGCTTACCTGCGTATAATTTTTTTTTTCTAATTTCTCAAAGAAGCTGGGTTAAGTCGTAGTTTAAAATAACAGGTACAGTTTAAGTTGAGGAGACATACTTTGAATGCATGTTTGCGTGAGAAAATCCTTTTCTAATCCTGTTTCCTAATGCAATTTGTCTAATTTATGATTCAAGACAGTGCTGTACCTGTTGGCATTCTTATCCTTTTCTGAAGGAAGTCTGAAAAAACACTTCAAGGCACATAAAAGACACACTAAATCAGAGGATTTGCTATACAGTGTTTCTAATACAGTATTTTTGTGTTTCTGGGTGTTTTACAACATTCAACCTAACAAATCTTTGTGATTTGAGTCTTCAGTGCATTACTGGATTACCCCTATTTACTGCTGCTCCCTTCCCCCAGTCATTTGAAGCTACCAAATACTGCTCAGTTCATTCTCTGAGTTCTGAAGAACTGAGACGCCTTGGCACGAAATTACAAGTAAGCTTGATCTGGAGTGTGCATGGACTTGCCTGTATCTTTTCAGAAGCAGGAAAAAGCTTTTGGTCAGCTTTTTCTTATTATCTCACAAATGATATAGAAATTTTTCAAGCAGTGCGGTCTCAACAACCTCTTTTCTTCCAGTGCTCAGGGATGAGTGTGTTCTGATTGTGTCTGAATTTCTTTATAAACCTTTCGTCTTYGTTTCCTCACCTGAAGTGGGGGCCAAAGTCATTCAGTCATACTCCTTGTTCTGTTAAGTACCGCAGTTTTCTTGTGAGAAAAGATTTCTTCAAATATGTGAAAGAACGCAAAAATATGAATGTTGTCATGTAGCTATGTATGATTTTATATATTAGTGTCTGTAGTCATACTGGAATAAACAGTCTGATATGCTGGGGACTTAGGGATGCTACTGTGTTTCTAACATAATTTGGAGAGCAGTCRCTAAAATCCCTTCCGTACACCACCCCCCCTCCCCTCCCCCCCCCGGAAAAGAGCATGCTAAGCACAACTTGTGTTTTGAATGTATATATTTGAATGTATGTATTTGACATGTTTAAATCAAATTCTTTTTCACTTTTATTTTCTTTAACCTTTGCTTGGAAAAAGGAAACACGCTCATCACAAATCATACTCTGCATAGGTTATTGAGCATACAGTTGTTAGTAGTGTTGTAGTAGTGTAATAGAACATCACATTTTTTACTTCAGTAAAATAGAATTAAGAAATGCATAAACTAAGTTGTCATTTTACCTAAGTGGAAGTGATAAGTAAATCTAGGTACCTGTTTCACCAAGTATTATTAATTTGYAATGACCTGTGAAAAATTGATGTTTGATTGGGGTTTTTTTGAGTTTTCTTGTTTGTTTGTTTTTTGTTTTTCTTTTCCTAGTATGATCCATGGATTTTTGATTGATCATACTGGAGAAACTGGAAGAGACTGTATATAAAGCAAACAAACTGATTTTTTTATCTTACATGCAAGTTCTAATAAGTTAATTTTCATCTGGAAGTAATCTTAAGGCATCTGTTTAAATTAAATTTCCACAAATGTGGAAGAGCTTAGCTTAGAAGGCCTCTGTGCAATCATTCACATTTGTAGTTAAGCATGTTCAAAATAAATAAATTGTACATTTGCATATTAGGCATTTACAATATAGCTTATATAGCAGGTAAAAAGAAGTGAAAATAGTGAGAGGGTGAGATAGGGTAGCAAAATGGAACAAAAGTTATTAAAACAAGTAAGCCTTAAATTAAGTTAGTGATACCCTGCATCCAGTATTGTATTTTATTCCTTCTGAACTTTCGCTTTTCTTTATACTTGTCCATTACTTCTCTGTGTATTCTTAGTTGCTCACATCCATTAATTTTAATCTATAGCTTTATGTTAAGTAATTTTCCATTTTGTGTAGATATTTGATGTAAAGTTGTTTACATTTTAGGGAATTATACTTTGAGTTATACTTTATATTCTTTTTCCTACATCATTCCATGTGGTTTTCAGAGGTCATGAGTATCTTCATGTTAAAATGCTTTAGTAGGATCATAGGCTTTACTTTCCTRCTGAGTGATTTACGTAATCTGCAGTTATATAGTTTTGCTGAATATGAGCTTTGTGACATGGGGCAAGTCCTTTTGGATCTTACATAGTTTTTACATTTAATATAGAATCATAACTTAGGTCTATGAAATAATGCATGTACCTCACCTCCTTCATTTAGAACATTCAAAACCTTTTTACATTTTTTGGGGGAAAATCCCCTTGTTTCTTTAATTTAGGATTTTGAGGCTGATAATATATTAAGCAACTAGAGGTTGTGGTATCCTTATCTCTCTACATATATCCTAGATTTATATTTACCTACCTAACAGTAACGGTTATAATTCAGTCAGCCAAATAACTGTACTGGATCAGATATTCAATATGGAGACAATACATCTACGGACTATATGAGAGAAAGTAAGGGGCTACACTGTGCTTGTATTGTTTTTGTTATTTATCTGATTTAACAAACTACACACGGGTGTTTTCAGTTATTTCAGAAGGGAGGATGACAGGATAAAAAGGAAGTTCAGTGACACAGATGTTTATTTTAGTTCATATTCTTCCTTTGAAAGAACCCAATTATCCAATAGGGATGGCAGGCTTTAGTTTTGGACCCTCCCACATACTCCTGGTCTGCATGTGTATGTCATGCCTTTCTATTGCAAGTGAGGCTTTTATAAGTTACGGAGTTTTGTTTAGAAGAATTCAGCCAGTAGCTATAGTTGGAAGAGTGGCACAATATGCGTTAATATAGGCCCAGCTTTTCCTCTCAAATATTTATTCATGTGATACAGTTTGTTTTTCTGGCAGATAAAGATACAATCTGGTTTTGGAGAACAACCAGATTAGATTTTTCCATCCTTCCAAAAGCAAAACAACCCTTCCCTTTTAAGAAATGTCCTCCAGTTTCTCATTTATTTAAAATGTTCTCAGTTGCTAACAGGTTAATTTTTTTAAGTTGCAGCATTTTATAAGTCTGAAATTATTTTACCAATTATATTTTCAATAAACCTCCCAATGTGATACACATTTGCTGAGGAAGAAGGAAGACTGCCTGGGATCAGAATGTTTTTGTTACCAACAAAATGCGTTAAGGGAGTACAGTGTGATTTCTGAATGTTAAAGCAGGCTAAATACGGTATCTTACTAACTCTTTCTTCTCTGCCACTGCCTGTAGAGAAGGGTAATGTAACAATTCTGTGGCTCACAAATGAAGCTGAGAACCCCTTACTTTTCTCTTCCTGCAGTTAATGTATAAGGTGCTGCACAGAAAATGTAGCTCATAAGCTCTGTCTTGAGAGAGATGGGTTGTTCCGGTTCTGTTGCTCTTTCATAGGATGGGTTGGATTTTTTTGTTTTGTTTTTCTTTTTTCTTTTCTTTTTTTTTTTTTTACCCCCTTGGGTCACTTCCTCACTCTTTCTCTCTGTTTTCTCTATTAAGGGAATGGATCGGGCTGGAGAATATGCTTTGCTCCTGCAATTGTAGAGTGAGAGCTGAATGCACTGTTGGTGCCGTCTCTTTCTGTTCCCCACTCTGGATCCTGTATAGTGTTGACAGGAATGATGATAAACATTTGCTGTCCCTTGACATAAAGAGGCAATCAGAAACATAGTTTACCATTTTATATCCCCTGCTGCTTGAATTACGTCCAGCAAGAAGACAGACATTGCCAAGAATGGAGTAGTGCTTGAACTATAGTATTTTTAGGCATAAATACAKGGTGGATTTGTTGTTGTTGTTTGTTTTGTTTTTAAACTGGTTGGTGTTTTTAAAACATTTTCCTGATTTAAGAAAATGTGTCATGGAAATGTCTTTTGATAGTTGCTAGGATTGTTTGCTCTTGGAACTTCTGCTCATATCATTGCCCCCTTCAACAGGAAAATCACTTCTGTCTCTTTTGAGACAGTCAGAGCCTTATATGTAAATTTATTTAAGATAAATACTTACTGTTTGTCTTTATTATAATAATAAACAAAGATTACTATTGCACAATGAGAGGGTAGCAGAACTCCCCTACTGCAACCTTGCCTAATTAGGTGAAACTTGATCTAGCCTATCTTGTTCTTGTCACAACTGTGGCCTGTCTTGTTTCTTTAGAACATCTTATCACTGCTCGTCATTACTGCTTGAATTCATATGCCAGTAGACCAAAAATACTCCATTTAAGTAGTTTTTCACTGTAGTTGTTGCACAGAAACTGTTCTTAGGCTTTAGCTCTACACAATATTTTATATTCACTACTATTTACAACTGCCCACATGAAGAATATTTTAAGGATGGTTCTTCAGAATATTATAAAAACATCAAAAGAGAAATCTTGGCTAGCAGAAAAGACTGGACTTAACTCTAAAAACTGGACAAAGGACAGAATTATAAAAAAGAAGGTGGGATTACTTTGGTTTTTGTTTATTTGCTGTAAAATTAAGCATTTGGGGATTTCTTTCTGTAAAACCGAACAGTGTATCCTTATAACAGGTTAGAGTGTGTGTATGTGGGATTTTTACTTGACGATCAGAGATTATTGTCTTATATGGGTTTCTTCTGTATATGAAAGGTCTGAAATTTTCAATTTTAACTTGCATAAGTTGTTTGATTTTTTTATTATTATTATTTATTGGGTTTGATTCAGCCAAAGTGGGAGATCTGACAGTAAAATAGAACAGCTTTTAATTTTTAAATCTGCTATTTGGAAACTAAAGAAATGCACTGGAAAGAGTTATTTTCTATTATGTGTAATTTCCACTCTGATGGAAGGAAAACTCTGYAGACTGCCTGTTGAATCCCAAAGGATGTATTCACTTTTCACTTTTTATATTTTTGCCAAGCCAGATAACATTACATCTAAGATTGAATGGTTGGTATTCCCTGAAAGCAATACACTAAACAGTCAGTTTTTTGTTAATACTTTCCGCTCAGTGGGAGAAAGCTGTGGCAGTTCCTTCTTGTTTCGCTCTATTGAAAATAAAAGGAAAGAGTAGTGCTGATTCTGGTTGCAACATTACATACGGGTGTGTGTCTGTAGATTTCATAAAAGTTGTAAAATGAAAAAGTGTTGTTCGGTGCTGCAAATCACCTTTATTAATTGACAAAAAGCATTTTAGTAAAAATACTGTGTTAGTCGGTTGGTTTTGGTTTGTGGTTTTGGTTTGGTTTTTGTTTTGTTGAAAAGTTGTAAATGAAAAGACGCAAATGTCTGTCTTCATATCCTATACTTTTTTGATGAGATTATTTTCAATGCAGTAGGTAGGTCAGGCTTTTCTGGAATTCAGTGGATTTTGGATGACTTTGCTGTAGCTGTTGACAAGGTCGAACACAAGACTGTAGAAACATCAGCACCTCCCTTTCCTTAGCCTTGGCCAAAATATTTTTAATAATTTGAGAACACTCAGTTCTGTGATACAGATGCTGTGGGACACTTTTGTTGCATGTGGATTTTGAAGACTAAATTTTCTTTCAGAAAAATTAACCCAAAACCTCATGCTTAACCCTGCTCTTCAGCTTTGCCTTGTGTTGTCAGAATGAGCTTTCTTTCAAAGTAAATTACAGTATTGTTAATCCCAATATGCAAAAACCTTGAATAGGACTTCTCCCCATACCCCCACCCAATAAAAGTAAAAGTAAAATACTAATTTTTTTGTCTTTTTTATCTGTCATCTGGTTCTTGAGTCTTTGAGGGGGGTGTCCTGTTTTGTAGGGTTTGGGGTTTTTAGGGATTTTTGTGTGTGTGGTGTATGTTTTTTTGATTTGGGTTTGTGTGTGCGTTTTTGGTTGTGTGTTTGTTGTTTGKTTTGTTTTGTTTTGTTTTTTAAACCTTTCCTTTTGGTGAATATGACTTTTTTTTTCCTGACTAAAAAGCTGAGATTCTTATGTAATAAAATGATCTCTGAAGCTGAGTCATCTTAGATTCATTTAGTTTTGTTTTTAATTTATTGCCAGTTCACCTGAGTTTACTGCAAATTTTACAGCACTATAGTTGTGKTGTTCTTCAGCAACATGTCTTCTGTAATGATTTGGAAAGTAAGATATTAGCATTTTTTTTAACATATTATTCATATCTCATCAGCTGATGAAATGGGTAGTTAATATTTTAGGACTGTTGTTTCAAACTTGTCATGCATTTGATGTATGACATGCTGGTTACCTTGACAGATATGAAAGATTTAGACCTTGGAACATTAGCACTAAGTTGTGTTTGTGATCTTGTACAATGAGATGCGGTTGTAGTGCCACAGTGATTCCTCCCTCCTTTTCCCTGGGGGCTACGGGGCCACACCTGGCCCTGTACTGGGGGTCCCCACTTAACTCTCTGAAGCATTTGGTTTGGAGGACCCTGGGTTGGAGATATGAAGAATAGTAGAAATGTGGACATCGTGTTTATATTTTATGAAAATAGAGCTGTCAGAGTTCATGGACAAATGGACTTCAGGAAAGATGACTGCACCAATGTAGCTATTGTTTTGATCTGGAGTCTTGCTGTCCCCTGAGCTTCTGACTCTTCCTGTGTATTACTAGTGTTCCATGCATTTGCAAATGCAGTGTCTGCTGCAGTTTTCTAAAAAGAGTTTTGCAAGAATCCATTGTTTAAGGAATTCTCATATTAATAAGCCTAAACAACCATTAAAATATTTAGTTATAGTAGGGGTATTTGCTAGTTTCTTAAATAGATTAGCAATTTCTTTTACTTTTTTATTTAATAATCAGCACAAAATTGATATGCCTGCTCATTTTTAATTTTTTTTCAAGGTGCTCTAGATAAATCTCATTGAAATTAGGCAGGCAGTACTAGATGAGGTATGTCATCCTAAGATTCACAGGCAAAAAATATTCTAAAAGATAAAAAAGAGTATCCTTAATGAAGCCAACGAGTGTCAGAAAAACTCTGGAACTTCTTCAGAGCTGCTTGATTTGAAGACCAGTCTTCTGTTCTTGGTTGATAGATGGCAAAGACTCATTTGCAATAGTCCTATAACAAATCAGAGAATACTAATTTGCAAGGTGAGAATACTTACTTTTATGTATTGAGTTGTCATGAACCTTGTAAGAGGTTTAGGAAATCCAGCATCAACTGATTCGAGCAGCGAGTCTTTCAAGAAGAGTCTCCAACTTCCACCTTTTAATAATAGTTGTGTATATCATGAAAGATAGCATCTGGCCCACAGTCTTTTAAACAGCGGAACAAAACAAAATTTCAAAGCCTTGTTCTGGAAAGAATAAAAATCTTTCCATTTGTAATGTATGTTGCCTAATGGAGAAATGTGCTCAGCAAGAACTTGTCGGTGTACCTAGAATTATCCCTGTGTTCTAAAGCCTCTTGCACGGTAACTAGTGTCTTGACAGTCCTTTGGTAGAATTACTTGCGTTAAGGAGCAGCAACAAGATCTCTTGCTGTTTCTCCAGATGTAGCAATTTAGGAATCAAGCCAACAGATAATACGATGCAGGGATGTTGAACTCATTCTGTAGCAAGTGCCAAATTACATTTTCCACTAGAAAACRTCACAAGAGGCATGTTTTATAGATTTCTCTAACTTCAGGCTGTGTTTCTTTACCTAATGACGTTAAATATTGCACTTGGACAGATTTCCTTTTAAACTAATAGTTTTATTTGTAATGCAACCTCTTTTATTTTTTTAACTTGTCCCTATTCAGCTATACCCATTTTCCCTTCTGTAGCCACRTGTTTACTGCCCATCTTTTAAATTAATTTATCCAAATCTCAGCTCCTGATTGCTTTTAACAGAACCATCTGAATCTAAAAGAAGGCATTCTGATGTTGTGACAACACACAGCTTCTATAATGTCTGGAGAGCTGGCAGTGGTTTAGTACCATAGATTGACTGTGACTTCTAATATAACAAAGTATAGCCTAAAATCTGATACAGGATTATAATGTCTAAATGATCGTGTCACTCTTCTGTCTTAGGCAGATGCTAGAAACATAACGTTTGTTAGGTCAGTTGTTTTTTTAGCCCTATTCATATCTCGCTCCTCTCAGCCTGTAGAACACCCATTTGAGTCTGTGGGTTGCTTGTGTTGTTTACACAAGTGAACTTTTAGTTGCTACTGTTTTAATTAGGTATTGTTTTCCTAGAGCTCTGGAAGTCTTTTAATTAACTACTACAATACCTTTCATTTAATAATCTGTGGATCTATCTTGCTTAGTTGAATATATTTAAATATGTGATGATAGTTGCTGTTTCCTTCCTCTAGCAAAAACGTTGGCTTATTTCTCTGCCCTACAAAAAACCTGCCACTGAAAGAGTAAGAGGCTTCAAATTCCAGATCTACAGTTGATGCTGTAGCTTTTTATCTTTCAGTAACAAAGAGCAAGAAAGTGTCATAAGTATCCCTTCAGCAAATAAATATCAAGTAGGTGTAGGTTTTTGAAATAGTATGAATCCTGTTGAACACCTGCTGTCAGACATGAAAGCTCATTTACTGAAGAGGGCAAAGGCAACAGTCCTGAAAGTCCTGAGAGGAAATGTCTGTGGTTTTTGTCAGTTCGTTAAGCCATTGCATACATGTAGGCCTTATAAAATTGTAGGAAAATCTTGTTTAAGGATTTCTTTTAATGCTGTGCTTCCACATTTCTATAAAAGGAGTTAAATTTTTTTTTTTTTTTAATTAAAGTGATTTCTGTGCTCTAGCAAGAGAAGTAATTTTATACCCCATCACTAAGTCTGTTGGTACAACTATTGTCTGACAAGACTATTTTTTTTCTTCTGGTTATGTTTTCTGTGACCAGGTTGTCTTGTGCAGAGCCTCATGAAGGTGGATCTCAAGGTGGATCAATTTTTTTTTTCCTTTCAGTGATTGTGAAACGCCAAGTGAATGCAACTAGCGTACGAACTTATGCAAAAAATGCTTTTGTGAGATAAGTATAGTTAAAGTACATTTAAGCAATATTAAATTTTCAGATTTGATCAAAATTGCGAATGTTATCCAAGAATAATATTAGTTTGTTTGTATTTTTGAGTAACCTTATAAATGCTTATCAATAGTGAAATTTATGGGTTTAATGTTTGTTAGTAGCCCATAGCTGAATGCTATACATTTTTAGTATCTAAGACTTGCTCCCAATTTTATGAATGCTTTTATAGGCCATATGGAGGCAGTTGGCTTCAAATTTGAAAGTGTAGTAGGAAACATGCTATTGGTTTCACAAGTCTGCATTTTGGCAGAAAACTTGATTCGTTTTTGTGTTCTTTGCAAACTGAAGTCTGTTGGTTGCACTACCTTTGTGAATTTTAYTAATACAGTCAAAAGGCATCGCTGGGCTTAAATTTTGGCCTGAACTCAAAGTTTGTACAGCTTGCATGTGAGGAGGATGTGAGGAAATGTGTTCAGAAATATGGAAACCGAACACAGTTATTTCTCACCCCATATATGGGGAAGGGGAAAAGATGTTAAAGGAAAGAAATCTCCAAATGAAAAACACAGTAATCAATAATAAATTTGCTGTATGTCTTGATGCTCTTATTTGAAGTAAAAGTCATAAACATATTGCAAGAAATTCTTCAAGAGATCTATTTTTGAAAAGAACAGTTCCTTTCTGAGGGTAAATCATTATAGGAACAAAGCATGCTGGTGAGTAACTTGTTTATTAGACGGACTTTAAATGTTTCTTTTTAATATAGGGAAGTGTAATGGTTTAATCTTATTACTGGTTTTCTGGGGTTTACATATAATAATCAACATCAGAGATTTACTTGGGATTTGTTTGTCCTGAAATCTCAACAGTATAAAGAAATACTCATGACTGGAGTCAAGACTGTGTCTTTAGATGGCTTTAATTAAAACAGTTTTCTGGTTATAATTTCATAGTCTGGTTTCTTTTAAAATGTAATTGCTTAAAGCTTCACAGGTGGCCTGGGAGAATACAGAGAAATTGTCTGAGCAGCCAGGGATGAGGTTAGGAAAGCTAAAGCCCTGATAGAATTAAATCTGGCCAGGGACATCAAGGGCAACACGAAAAGATTCTATAGGTATGTCGGGGATAAAAGGAAGACTAGGTAAGATGTGGGCCGTCTCCGGAAGGAAACGGGAGACCTGGTTACCCAGGATATGGAGAAAGCGGAGGTACTCAATGACGTTTTTGCCTCGGTCTTCACCGGCAGGTGCTCAAGCCACACCGCCCAAGTTGCAGAAGGCAAAGGCCAGGGACTGGGAGAATGAAGAGCTGCCCACTGTAGGAGAAGATCAGGTTTGAGACCATCTAAGGAGCCTGAAGGTGCACAAGTCCATGGGACCTGATGAGATGCATCTGCAGGTCCTGGGGGAACTGGCGGATGGAGTTGCTGAGCCACTATCCATCATATTTGAGAAGTGGTGGCAGTCCAGTGAAGTTCCCAGTGACTGGAAAAGAGGAAACATAACCCCCATTTTTAAAAAGGGGAAAAAGGAAGACCYRGGGAACTACAGGCCAGTCAGTCTCACCTCTGTGCCTGGGAAGATCATGGAACAGATCCTCCTGGAAACTATGCTAAGGCACATGGAAAATAAGGAGGTGATTGGTGACAGCCAGCATGGCTTCACTAAGGGCAAATCGTGCCTGACAAATTTGGTGGCCTTCTATGWCGGGGTTACAGCATTGGTGGATAAGGGAAGARCAACTGACGTCATCTATGTGGACTTGTGCAAAGCATTTGACACTGTCCCACACAACATCCTTGTCTCTAAATTGGAGAGACGTGGATTTGACGGACGGACCACTYGGTGGATAAGGAATTGGCTGGATGGTCGCACTCAAAGAGTTGTGGTCAACGGCTCGATGTCCAAGTGGAGACCAGTGACGAGTGGCATTCCTCAGGGGTCCGTATAGGGACCGGCGCTGTTCAACATCTTTGTCGGCGACATGGACAGTGGGATTGAGTGCACCCTCGGCAAGTTTGCCGACGACACCAAGCTGTGTGGTGCGGTTGACATGCTGGAGGGAAGGGATGCCATCCAGAGGGACCTTGACAGGCTTGAGAGGTGGGCCTGTGCGAACCTCRTGAAGTTCAACAAGGCCAAGTGCAAGGTCTTGCACATGGGTTGGGGCAATCCCAAGCACAAATACAGGCTGGGCAGAGAATGGATTGAGAGCAGCCCTGAGGAGAAGGACTTGGGGGTGTTGGTTGATGAGAAGCTCAACGTGACCCGGCAATGTGCGCTTGCAGCCCAAAAAGCCAACCATATCCTGGGCTGCATCAAAAAAGYGTGGCCAGCAGGTTGAGGGAGGTGATTCTGCCCCTCTACTCTGCTCTCGTGAGACCCCACCTGGAGTATTGCATTCAGCTCTGGGGCCCCCAACGTTAGAAGGACATGGACCTGTTGGAGCGAGTCTGGAGGAAGGCCAGGAAGATGATCAGAGGGCTGGAGCGCCTGTCCTGTGAAGACAGGCTGAGAGAGTTGGGGTTGTTGAGCCTGGAGAAGAGAAGGCTCCGGGGAGACCTTATAGCAGCCTTCCAGTACCTGAAGGGGGCCTACAAGGAAGCTGGAGAGGGACTTTTTACAAGGGCATGTAGTGATAGGACAAGGGGTCATGGCTTTAAACTGAAAGAGGGTAGATTTAGATGAGATGTAAGGAAGAAATTCTTCCCTATGAGGGTGGTGAGGCACTGGAACAGGTTGCCCAGAGAAGTTGTGGATGCCCCATCCCTGGCAATGTTCAAGGCCAGGTTGGATGGAGCTTTGAGCAACCTGGTCTAGTGGAAGGTGTCCCTGCCYATGGCAGGGGGCTTGGAACTAGATGATCTTAAGGTCCCTTCCAACCCAAACCGTTCCGTGATTCTGTGATTCACCTGATTTAGTCTATAATCTTAAAGGGACAGTGTTCATTCTGCAAATAAAGTTAAAATTCTGCTTTAGTGCTTGAAATATGCAACTAGAATTTCTACAGCTGTAGCTGATGCAAGATATATGTAATGGCATGAATTTCAGGCAAGCAAACTTGCATGAGATAATTGATAATTTGTAACTTTTTTCTCTGACCATTCTACGTGTAGGGTTACACATATTAGTATGTCTCATCACCAAAGGGATGATTTTTCACCTCTTCACATTTTGCTTGCATCTTATTCTGTAATTTTTCTAGTAACTGAAAACCTCAGTCTTAATCAAAGTTCATATTTGATTGATGGGGCTTTGACATTTCAGTAAGATATGGTTTTGGATGTTTCGGTTAAAACTCTATTGTAGTAGCACCTTAAATATAGCAAGCTCCTGGGACTCCCAAGTTAGCAAAATGAAGGATGAAGGTTATCAAAACTTCTTGGGAGATGTTGAAGTCTCTACTATGCAAGAGAGATTTACTTTGATGAAGTCTTGTCTTTGCTGATTGTTCTCATCTTGGAGTTGTAGACACCACTAAGTGCTCTGAAATGGCAAAGCGCAAGATCATGAATGGATTTTTTGGAACTCTTTATTAGGGGAAAATGCATCATGAGAAGAYAATGCCTTCCAATTCCTGTGAAACAGAAGAGATGAAGTTGGTATTTCTATCAGAAATGTATTTTGTATTTTAAGTTAATTGTGTGTCAGCCTTTTAATAATAAACATTTCATATATTTGAAATGTCTGATCACTCGCAGAAAAGTGATCAGATTCCAGCAGAATGGAAGAGGAGTTTTTTTGTTTTTTGTTGTTTCTTACACTTACACAATGAAATTTCTATGTTGGTTTAAAAAAAAAAAAAAGCAAAGGGAAAATCTAATGAGACTAAACAACAGTGTGTGAATTTAGCCATATTAAATATCCAGTATATTCTTAACTCACAATCATATGCTTGATAATTCTTAAATTGGCAGAGTTTAAATTGGCAGAAGTTATTACACAAAAATGTCTATTATCCACTATACCTTTAGGCATTCCTATATCTAGATTTGGGTAGTGAGAGCAATGGGTAGCACAAAGGGAAAAATTAATGTTTTTCATTTTCTTGGGATGTGATTTTTTTTCTTAACCTTTTGTTCACTGCTTGAATGATCTTACTTCTATCTTTCATAGATGTGACTTTTCTAAAATTACTTTGTTGTTGTGGACATAAAATAGGTTATATGCAGGAAAAGTAATGATCATCTGATCCATTTTTGCCAGGACCCCTGGTTTTGAGTGGAAACGTGGGGTTTAGTTAAAAACCAGTTATGTAAAGTAAAAAGCCAGATGAGTATTTTCCCATCCTCATCCCCAGAACTCGCTATTTCTCTTTTTCTAGTTGAATATGTGACTATTACTATAAGAAAATAATCTCAGACTTGTTTTAAATTCTAATGTTTCAGCATGTCATGAAGTAGTACTTGTCTGACTGCTTTCTGATAGCTTAATTTAATTTTCTGCGAGTAGGGTATCGGGAGATATGTACTTATATGGGCTGTGCTAGCCTGAAACACCAGTATTTATTGTATCAGCTGTCCGAGTTAGTGARTTAACTTGGGCATAAGGCAATGGAGGTGTGAGTGTACAATTTATTTCTTCTCAAGCACCAGTGTTTCAGGTCTTGGTAGCATAAGATAATAGTTGAGTAAGATGTATTTCTTGTCTCCACGAAAATTGTTGTTGAAGAGGATCTAATTAAATGTATACCTGTTCTTTTTCATTCGGGATATTAGCTGAAGCTCAAAAAAGTTGTATTTTTTCAGTAAGATTGTAGAAAAATGGTGAGGAAAAGACTTCATTCAGCAGCTGGAGTTTTAGCTTTCTAGGCTATTTCTTAACTAAGAAACAACGTGCTACATCAGCTGCCATCTTCTGGTTTTATGGTGGTGGTCTAGTTTTATTCCAATTGTAAGTAATTGCATTGTGCTAGGGGAGTGCAACTGACATTGCAAAACTCAAGTAGGGAAGTCAAGGTGGTTTCTAGGACAGCCTGAACAAGCTCATATAGAACAAAGGACATCAGACTCATTTGAAAGATTATTTGTTTCTATATAGTAGCATGTAAGGCATTTAGTTGTGGCCTTGTGGGATCTCAGCTGTGATAGAGAAGTTATGAATGCACCTCTGCTGCACAGCTCTTGGAATCTTGGTTTGGGATGAAGTAAGAGATGAACTGGACAGTTAGAGAAGTCTAAGTAGACAAAACAGTATTTATCAGCCTGATTGGCAGCACTTTTCAGCATATTGACAACTAGCTTTGTCTAATATGTTTTGTAGCCAGAACAGCAAAGGAAAGTAATGAGGTTGCTTTGCAGGTGCATATAAGGCATGATGAACAACACAGAAGAAAGCATAAAAACACCTGTTTAGTGCATGGAGAGTAGAAACTGGTGTAAAGGACCAATTTGGCATCAATTTCTTGATACGGAGTGAAAAATGATAGGGAAGAAGATTCCACGTCATGGTGGGGAAGTGAAGACCAATAAATTGTGCTTATCAGGTCTGATACAGAAAGGCAACATGGTCAAAGCCATAGGCATGAAGAATGTTTTTTGCTGGGATAGGCATCATGAGTGAAAAAGGCACACCAGTGAAAAGTTGGGAAACTGATAAGCAAGTTTCCAAACTCTGAGAGCATTAGCTAGACCAGTTGATAGAAGAAAACTATCTATGTCTTACATATTGTACAGGAGAACTAGAGATAGATCTGAGACACAAGACTGAACAAATGATTGGTGTCAAAGATGCCTGTATTACAGCTCATAGTGATAGATACCTGTGTGTTATGATGAATATGAAATCTAGGGAGTCACTGGAGAAAAGTGGCTAAGGACTGTGTTACAGCCATATGCAACTTGAATTGACAGCTAGGCATTCACAAAAGATGGTTGAAGATTGTCAACATTTCAGCTACCTTAGCAAGAGATCAGGTCTAGAAGGATAAAACTGTGTCATCTCTATGGACGATGCCTATTGAAATTTTTGTAGGTGACATTATCCAGCTGTAGAAAGAGATGAGATATTAAGCGAGGATAAAGATCTTGTGGATTTATCCCTCTCTTCTACCTCCTTGAGAAACTGCAGGGATGATTAAGTGTGTCCTTTAAATAACACAGGAAGTGTGGTTGGAAGAGGCGAATTGGGATGGGAATGGAGAAAGGGGAGACAACATATTAAGAGGAACATGTACAACTATTTGGCAAACATCTGTTGGGCAGAGAAGATTTGGGTAGAGTATTGATTCTGAAGCTCTCCTAGGAGGAGTTAATCTGTAAGCTAAGAAATGAGTGAGATGACAGAATAGTTTTGAAGGCCAGTTGTGATGTTTGCTATAGCTTATCTGGCGTGGAAAAGACCTGAACTGTGAAGGGATATGCTAGAGTTTGGGGGGAGGTTAAAAAGAAGAGTAAAAAGAGATGAGAATTCATGAAAGTTGGAATAAAGCCATTGGTTTGGTAGCAAGAGCAGTAGACGAGAGTAACAGACAGGTAACATCCGTGTGTGGGTTGAGGAGGAGGAGGGAAGTGTAAGATTTGGAGCTTGGTATTCACTGTGGAAAAAATACATGACTTAGAAACCCTGTGTTGACTTGTTCACGAGTGTTGGGTTGATCCTGTTGTGTGACATTGTGCCCAAGTATTAGAAGTTTTGAATGATTGAGAGATTATCAAATAAATGCTACCATGGTTATAATCTCCTTTTACAAGATGGGTTTTTACAGTTGTTCCTATTTAGGAATCCATTTAAAATGAGAAATCAAAGGATTTATCAGTTCTCCTGTGTCCTAATCTTTGGCTAAGAATGTTTTTTCATAAAGCTAATTTACTTCGGTGGGTGTACTGTGGATTTCATGTGTATGCTTCACTTGTGTTCTTCAGCAGCAAATTTCCAGGCTCCATCAATGCTTCTTTGTATTTTATCACTATGAAATACCTCTGATTCTTATTCCATCCTCATCACAAATAGGGACAGCTATGACACTGACTTGAAAATCTAATTAATATTGCAATATATATAATGTTCAGTATTTTGAGTTTTCCTGTGTATGTTTCAGGACATCTGTTTCACAGCACAGTGAAATAGTTCCTTTGGTATTACTCAGACAACCTGTTAAAAATGAATCCTTAATTAACCAAGTTTGCTTGAGGAGTAGTATGACAATRGTTGGCTACAGCACCTTGCCTCCTCATTAGTGAGATACCTTTCCCTAGGCTGTCTAGCAGATGATATTGTGAGTGACACCCAGCTTTGGAGAAGACAGTACTGGTGCAGTCAGAGCTGAGAGAAGATAGTGGTGTGCTTGAGGTACAGCAAATTTTGTCCTGGTCTTGCAAAGGGGACTGTGAGTTTATATAGTGGTTGAGGACTGAATTTATGGAGAATTGACTGAGTTGTATGGAATAACTCACACCTCCAAGGCTTTTCTTTCTTTTTCAGCCTGTCTGCAGATGCAGACAGATAATCTTGAATACATGAAACAAGTTTTCTGGGCCAGCGTTATCTTTACAGCAATAACAAATCAAAACTTGGAAACCATGTCAAATCACATGATGTTAAGCCATTCTATTTATCCTTTCATAACAAGATAACAGGTCTTTCAGACAAATGATAAAGAGGCAGTATGCATCATATCCTAAAAGGTCTCTTGGCATTCCCATAAAGTTTGGGAAACTTGGGGTTTTTTTGAAATTACTATCAAGTGTTATGGGGAAACTGTATTTAGAATACTGGCATTAATAATTCTCTGTCAAACTGGTGTTGTTTAATTTAACTTAACTTAATTTACTTGCTTATATTCCTTAAATTTAACTGCAGAGCAAAAAAAAAAAGGAGGAAAAAAAAAAGTGTTTTCTATCATCCCTGCGGCTAGGAGAAGAACTAGTGGATTTAAATAGTGGCAAGGAAAGCTTTGACTAGACTTTAAGAAACTTCTTGTGACAGGAACCCTGGATTTCTGGGGTGGATGGTTCAGGGAAGTGGTAGAATTTCCATCATGAAAGGCTTTTCATAACAGGTTAAGCAAGCATCTCTGCAGAATAATGTAGGTATAGTTGATCCTGCCTGAGGCCAAGAGACTGCATTAGATGACCTCTTAAGGTTTCTTCTAAGCCTATTGTTTTATGTTCATATATGACTCTTTCTTCTTAAATATGAGGTCAAATTCCACTACAAGATTCCACATCAGATATTTATTCTGTAAAAGATTCCACAGCCATTGAATATTGAGACTATGTCTGAATCTTCTATGGGGGAAAAACAACATTGTGGGCTGTTTACAGTAGGTGGTTACATGCACTTTCATTATTATCTGAGGCAGCATCCTATAGCTTCCTTCTAGCTTGTGCTATAGCTTTTACTATAGCTTCCTTTAATGCTGCTGTTGGAAAAACTCAGGGGTGAATTCTAGTATATTTACAGCCCTGGATGACTGCTTCTTGTGTTGAAGTGTAGTTACTTGAAAACTTCAGGATACAGCGTACAAACTTGGCAGGCTGAGGGAGAGTAGAAACATGGACTAAAATATCCTGGAGGACTGACAAGGAGACTGAGAGCTTGAAGCCTGGGCTTTCTTGGAATTTCTCCTGTGCCTACTTCTAAAGTAGATAGACTGCTCTCGTTCAGTATTTAGCTGTTGTTAATGCAAATCTCCAGTTTGGTACATGTATATGTCCCACAGATAGAAGTGTTATGAAAGTTTTTAAGAATTGCCTATGCAAATTGAAACTCAACTCTTTTTAAGTTGGAGAGTGCTCATTTACTGAACAGCTTTTAAATAGTTAGGTTTAATCTTTGTGGTTCAATATGTGATGCCACATTTTATTTACTGGAAAGATCTGAAAGAACTTTCTTTGCAGACAAAATTACTAATTTTGTCACATTCCTTAGGGACATCTGTTATTATGGTATCTTTGTCTTTTAAACATCACGTTATCTCTGTTCCATCCCCATGAGTTTACAGAACAGTATTGTGACTACAGATGGGAAATTAAGGTGCAGAGAGAGAGAATGGTTAAAAGTATCTGTTTAATTTTCAGCAGGAGCTTAGGGTCAGGTATCTTTCAGAGGATTTAGTGTAACATAGGAATACTTGTCTTTGAATACAACTTTTATTGGTGCTCAACCAGTCTCAGGAAAAAAATGAATCACTTCAGCATCATTGTATTAGGACTTTGTTTCTTGGTAGAATGTTTTTTATCTTTTCCTTCTTACAAGCCCCTCAGCTGTTAACTATATGCTTCCAGCTTTTGCCATAAATTACATGAGGGCCTACAGAACAAATCCATTGAGAATACTGCATAAGGCAGAGGCCCTTAATAGGGGGAATGTAGCAAATGAACATATTATTAATGATCATATCATAATATATATGCACCAAGGGGGTGAGGTGGGTTAAGTTAATGCGTACAGTTTTCGAGTGTTTAACTTTGCAGCAAGTTACACCTGCTAACATGAAGAGGGATGGGAGTATCTCTGGGTATATATTTGTGCACACATTTATTTAAGGTGGAGCAAGGAATTTGAACAGAATTTTACATCGACCTGGATTAGTACGAGCTCTTAGTGCTAGGCTTTTTCCTTTACAGTTTTCATCCCCCTTTCTCTTCTTTCTGTTTTCCTTGATGTCAAGTCATCTTGAATGTTGTTAAGGCCAGGAGGGGAAGAAAAGATATTTTCTGTTTTGTGGCTACTTTCCAACTGGAACAGCTGGGAGCAGTTACTAGAGGAAAAGTAGTCTTTTGATGTTGTAACTTTGAGTGAAGAGAGCATGCTTAGTACCACTGTGGGAAGGTTGCATGTACAGTCTCATCAACACAGCCAGCTTGGGGGGTGGGGATAAAGTAGTACAGAAAGAACTGACTTTTCAGAGGTTTTTAGCTCTAGCAAGTATACTAAGCAAATGCAATCCCTTGAAAAACGTGACTTTTTTCTTTTTTTTTTTCTTTTTTTTTTTTAAGCTCTGAGCCTTACCATTTAACCAAAGGCTTACAACCAAATATAACTATATCTTCAGACAAATTGCAAAAATGATGTCCATCACGCAAAGGGTTGCCCACCTGTGAAGCTTCAGGTTACTTTGCCAAAGTATGTATTTATTTGCAACGTTTAAATGCTATGATTTCAAGCATCTAACATAGCCAAAAGTTGTGCCTTCCGTCCCAGCCTTATTTTCAGACAGAACTAAACCATTTCAGCTGAAGCTTTTAAAAAAAATTGTCAATTCAATGCACTGTCAAAAAAAATAAACACAAAGGACTAWAGCTTTGGCAAAGTTACAAGAAACTGAAAACTACTTTGATGGATCGTGGTAACCAACCATAAGCATACATTTCCATTTAAAGGGGCATTATTAATCTTATCCATAATCTTATTCTTGTCATTTTTTTTGAATATTCTGCTGCTTTTCTTTTTTTCTTTCAGATGATATTAACTGTGTTTCTGAGCAACAATGAACAGATTTTGACAGAAGTTCCAATTACACCAGAAACAACCTGTCGTGATGTAGTAGAGTTCTGCAAAGAGCCTGGAGAAGGAAGCTGCCATCTGGCTGAAGTATGGCGTGGAAATGGTAAGTAAAATATTTGGTGGAAATGGATTTAAATATATGTACCAATTATAAAAAAGGTAAGACTGACTTTTCAATATTAATGATTTCAAATTGTTCTTTGTTTTTTTTCTAGCAAACTTCGATGTAAAGCATGGTAATTCAAGATCTGTAGAGACTAATGCAATTCTTGACTTTTTCTTTTTCTCCTCTGTTTTCTTCCTCAGCATGGAGTATTTGATAAAATGCATGTGTAAGATATGTTAGTGTTCTGTATTTCTGTTTTTCAAATTACATAAACAAAGTATTCAGTATCCCCGTCTTAAAAGAAAAAAAAAAGGGGGGGAGTATTTTCACTTCTAGAAGCCATTTATTTCAAATAGGCATACAGCATATATAGGATGGAGGGTATTTAAATAACAATACAGAATCTCAGTGATCTTATCTTATAGTAAGTGGGTGCAGACCACCACCTGCATTCTTTCCAATCCAATTTCCTGTTAGGCGTGTGAACACAACCTGAAATTTACGAATGGATATAGATTTTTTCCTTCTGTATCCTGAATAGCAGATGTTCTGCAGACAGAATTGTACCAGAATTGGACATAGTATCTCCAGCTTCTTCATGAACATTTCCTCTCAAAGATTTGACAACCTGCCTTGGGGCAGGTAGTAGTGCCTGTATCCTATTTGTGTTGCAATTGTTATTTCACAGAATAATGCAGTGGGCAGTTCTTTTCAGGAGTGTGTTAAAACAGCCCTATTATGGATTCTGTTTCTAGATGGATTCTTGCAATTGTGCATAGTGCAAGCCTCCAGGTTATAGTATATCAATGTATGGATGTGAGTAGAATCGGTGGATGGGTGAAGATAACAGTTAGGCAGGTTCTTACCCCTCAATTACTAAGGTCAGCCCTGTTTAAGCTGTTTATGTCATCTGTTTTGTATAAAGACTGGTCAGGTCATAACTTGATATTGAATTCTTAAATTTTGCATAGAGGGGTTTTATTTGATCAGGGGCTTTTTGTCAGACAGACAAAACAGGCATTATTCCAGATGCCTTTGGAGCTTTTAAGTATTAGCAATCTAGAACATTTTCCTCCTGGGGAAACTATTCCTCCTCTTTTCTAAACTCTTCTAAGACTTTGTAAAGGGAAAATGTACCTCAAGAAGTCATTTCCTAACTGGATGGGAACTCACAGAGTTTAGGCAAGAGTGAGCAGGGGAGAGGTTAAGCATGTCTGCAGTTCTAGGAATACAAATTCAGTTCATACTTAGAAAACTGTCTTTAAGGATAAAACTTATAGGAGGGTTAAAACTTTTTCAAATTGGAAGTTTAGATTATGGAGAGTCTATGATGCCAAGTGCATCGCATAAATTTCTAAAATGGATCTGCAGACTGTGTTTAACAGCACTCAGATATCCCTGATATTTTCTAACCACTTGTCTGTGAAAGTGTAACATATGTGGTATTATTTGTTCTTCTGCTTTCATGATACTTTGAGGGTGTACCTCTTAAAAAATGCAGAGAATGTTGTCAACTAGCTTAAAATGGTGACTGGAAACTAGCCAGTGATCCACAACATCTTTCTGAGACACTTAACGCCTTGTAACTCTGGCAAGTGCAAGCACACATTTTCTATAATAACTTCTAAGATTGAGACAATATTTTATCTGTGGATGTAATACATTATTTCTCAAAGTGTTAGATATCTAAACATTTCTATAAATGGGAAATAAAACTTATCCAGGAAGTTGTGATGGAGAGACTAAGACTAAATTTGGGTATCTTCCCTGTGAATTATGCATCTATAGTCAATGGAGATCTAGATATTACCCTGAGTAGGACATGGAGAGCACTGATTTCAGCTAGTTGTTATCTATGCGATTTTGAGCATCAGAGATCGCCCAGTTCTCTGAAGTAGACATCTACATACAGACACCTAAGTTTAGGAGCAGAATCCTGCCCAAGGCTTCTACCTGTTGAATGGGTCTGTCAAACTTTTCAAAATGCGCTTGTGACTCCCAAGTTTCTTTTAAAACTTGCATGAAGGTGCTTTCACAAATCTAGCTTCACTTGCTAAATACCCAAGGTGATAACTGTATAGATCTATTCCACTGAAAGTGTGGAACAGAAAAGACTAGAGAGAATGAAAAAAAAAAAAGAAACACTTGCATATGTTTCTGGATCTCTCAAACAGGTCTGTACTGTCAGCAAAACAGATGTCCTGCACACTGGTTTTAAGTCTCTCTGACAGGAATTTCAGCACAAGCATTTTGTTTGTTGTTCTTAAATGTAGGATACTGTTAGAAAATCTGTGTGTTGGTGGCCTCAATGGCTTGCCCCAAAGTCTGTGGTACATAAATTTCTCAGTGAAACAACCTGATTTTTTTTTTTTTTTTTTTAGCAGGGCATAAATACGGTATTTTTTTCCTTCAGCTGGTCCTGAGAGCTAAATTGAACTCTTTTCCCTGAAGTTTTTAAAAATAATTTTGCTTGGAGCAGAGATCTGATGTAGAAAGCAAGAGTCTAAACAGTTAAATGCAACAGTTACAACAACAAACAACTTGAACTATAGTTCTGAGTGGGAAGTGTGAAGCAATTTGCAATGAAACTGCAGCATGTTGTGCCAGTGGAARAGTATTTTTTCTCTTCTATTACACTGTCTCTGACCCCTCAGCCCTTATCCTCAAGAGAGGTCTACAAATGTTCTTTCAGAAGACGTTTTGGAAAGTGAAATTCAAAACAAAAATTAATACAGAAAATCATGGGTTGAATAAACACATTAGGTTTTGTCACACACCAAAGGTGGTCTGTTTTCTTGGTAGTCTCTCTATGTTGCGCAGGTGACAAATCACAGCTCTCTCCATAAGAAAGAGCTGTCATACCTGTCCTCTTGTGAATGTGCTTAACTCCTCCATTCTACAGGTAGCCACAGCCTCTTTTAGGTAGCCCAACTGAATAATACACGTCTACTCAAATTCAAAGCAATGGGGCTTGTAGATTGTAGTTTTATTATTAGATAAAAAAAACAGTTTGTGTGCCCAAAACTTGTCCATTTCCTAAACTGTATCRATCTAACAAAATACTGTCTCTTCTAATAATCTTCATCTTCTGAATGTGTATGTACAAATAAATGAGAAATACTTCATTTTATTTTTAGAGGGTGACAGAGATAGACCATTTGTCTTCCAGAAAAATGTTATTAAAATCCATGCAAGTTTGGCTCCAAAATTATGTAGGATTTCTAGAGTTCAGAGAAGGATTACAATAGCTTAGCTGTTGGAAAACATATTTGTATATTTATTACGTTAGCTTTTCTCTGTTTGCTTTTGTKTGGCAAAGAAATGGTTGAGGAGCTTCCCAAGAGTTGTAAAATAATTTAGGTATTGTTTGTATTAGAGTTGAGAAACTGATTCTTCTCACAGCTGCATGGCGTAAGCATTTGGTTTATTTGCATTTGATTTTTGTATTTCATTCTCTGTTCCCCCTCCTTTCCAGTTTCTTGAGATGAGTAATAGTTGAAGAAGTCAATAGCATTTGTGCCTGATTTATCAGTACATTTTGTAGCACCTTGTSCTTTGTCAGTTTGAAGCTTCCTCTTTTTGCACAGATTTCTCATGCTATAACGGGAGAAGAAAACCCATGGAATATTCTTCCTCATTCCCCAGCTATTGCACATAGCCGTTGGTAAGGAGGTCAAAAGACAGGTGTGATGCCAGGAACTTGTAGTATGTTTCGAGAGAGAATGGATTTCAACCTTTAAATCCACCCAGTACTCAATTATTCACTTCATTTACATCTGGAATGCCCTTCAGCACTTGGTATTAATTGGTCTTCCTGAATTTAGTTGTAACATAGAGGCAAGTGACTGTGAAAGAAATAGTTGTTTACTACAACTGTACTTATGCAAACCTGAGGGGGGGAAAACTCGTTCCTGATCTTGCAGTGAACTCACCCACTATGGAGATAATCCATTACTTTGTATTCTGGTTTCATGTATAGAAGGCATAAATGTGTTTATTACAAACAGCAGGATACTTGTAATCAGGATAAAAACAGATTCTGAAGTCTGAAACTTATTTTGTTTTAAATAGTGGATATACAGTTCCAACAGAAAGATTTTTGCAATTCTCTTCTAAAACACTGATGTAGTATCTGTGTTTTGGTCTTCTAGGGTGTTTCARTCATTTCAGAATACTTAAAACTAGCCCATCCTCAAAACTTTTACTTAAAAGGAAARGAGTCAAGCTCAGTTCTCAAAAGTCTTTCAGAATTTTCATCCAACTTAAAATCTAAGGTAGTTTTTGCAATAATAATTATGGATATATGGGTATATGCATAATTATGGATATATGTGTATATCATGGTTTTCCACTTAGTTATTCATGAAAACAAACATTCTCTAGATAATTTTTAATGTGTTTTTAAAGTATAGGGATCCAACCTATATTATTTGTTTATTATTACAATATTGTAATAATTATTTACCTGTTTATTATTACTCTACACCCATTCTCCTATTTCACCTTTTCTTCATTCTCTTCTATTTAAACTTTAAAAAATTAAAATTAAAGTTTGAAATAGTATTGTGAAAACAATTACTGACAARTATGTCTGAAGCTATAACAACTGGGAAAAGTTTAACTGCAGGGTTTTTGTTTGTTTTGGTTTTGATTTTGATTCTTGAGGAACAGGTATTTCCAGAAAATATCTCTTTGTGCTATCCTAACTTACAGCAAATATAAGATCATGCTTTCTTCCTGCAATTTTTCTAGATTTAAAGGATTTAAACTGAAGGAAGGAATGGGGACTTCAATTCTCATCATGTCTTGTGTCAAGTGTTAATGTCCATTTCTTCTTCCCCTTTCTTTTCTGAATCTGTTTCATGTAGCTAAGTTGCACAGAATGATTAGTGCTTCTTCATTTTTCTTTTCTCTGTTTCAGTGACGATGATGTTGCTGTTATTATTTTAACCTGTTTTCTGTCTAACTTAGGGCAACATATCCTGAATTGTTTTTGTGGAAGAATTGCAAAAGTAGTAGAAAACGTCTTTCCCATTTCTCTCCATGGTCATGTCTGTAAAATATTAGCCTTGATTCTTCAAGGTACATTATGTAAATGAAACCTTTTATTTTGAATAGCTCCTAGGATCAGGGCCTTACTTTTAATGGGAGACCAGCCTAACCAGGAGCAATGCTGCAGCCACTCCTCACCATTCCAGAGTTAGCCCAACCCTGTTCAGACATCCAGTTTCTTGGTACCTTCTTATCAAGCTTCAGTTCTTGCTAGGTTTACCTAGCAATTTTTCTATTTGGGAAAAATTCCTGAAGATTCTTATCTTCTGTGTCCTAAAGTCTCTGAACTAAACCGTTTCAACATTTTTACACTCCGTGATCTTTAGAAGACTCATGCTGCAATTTTAGTGGATATGCTTCAAAGCACTTGAAATCTTACTTTACTTTAGGAGTTGAAAAACCTGAAAATCATGTTTTTAAAATTCCTTTTCAAGAACTGAGTTGTAATAAGCCAGTGACTACTGGCATAAACACTATTGACCATGTTTCTTGGAGTCCACTTGAGGGAGGAACAAGAAACAGAAAAGAAAAGCATTATTTTTTTTAAATCCAGGTGTTGTGATTTTTTTGTTGGGGAGGGAGTGGGGTGGGTTAGGAAGATAGGTAACCAGTCAGCTGATGAATGTAATTAGCTTGTGGTTTAAATGACCCTTCCCCATTGAAAGCAGCTAGATCTAACTGTGGCTAAACTGTGTTAATCACTATACCTATTTGACGTGACAGATTCTGACAAGACGCTTTATTGTATTAAATGCATTGTGAATCAAGTGATGAAAATATATTGTTCTTTAAATACTACAATTAAGTATCCCAAGAGTATCAAGACGTATACATTTATGTAGTTCATAATGCATATAAATTTAGGTAAATTTCATTATAAAAAGGCATATTTGTGATGTGGTTTTCCCAAGCTTTCCCCAAGATACCTGTTATATCTTTGAATCATTTTGTCTTGTCATGTCAAATGGGTTAAGTATGAAATGGATAAGAAATTGTTAGCGGTGCTCTGCCCAGTAGGAGATAACTGTGGTTTGGGTTTTGGGGGCAGAGAGCATTTTGCTTTTAACAATGAAGAACGCTAACTCCACCTTTTGGTTTCCATCCAAACCTGATTTTCTGTAGTAATATTGGTTTGACATGGTGTGGCATGTAGGAAAGCTAATTAAATCTCTTCCAGTATAATTTTATTCTGATTAGAAGATATCTTCTAATACTATGCTTAGTATTAGATCTTAAAAGGGAGATTTTCTTACCTTAATGAAAACATTTAAAAATAAATGCAAGTATAATTATGGAAGCAGTGAAAACTGATTTTGAAATGTGTTTTCATTTTGAAATACTAAATATATACTGTGCAGCCTCTTAGTAATAATATATTTATCAATTTGGAAGAAATAATTACACTATGAGAATGTTTTACATTTCTTTGGGGGAAAACAAAGAGACTGACTGCTGCATAGAACTTAGCCTTTATTTGTTCAAAGATTTGCCAGTAATTCCACATATACTGGAAGTTAATGTCTGGCATAGTGTATTGGAGTGGGAGCACCTGCTCAAGTTCTTAGGAGATGAAATGTCAATATAGTGATAAGGCTTATAGTCTGAGTGGAAACCCGGAGGTTCAAATTGAATGAATCATTTTAATAATAGAACAAAATATCCATCTGGTGGTGGTGGGGAGCAAAGRTGGAAAGATCAGCATTGTGAAGAAGGTTGTGATGAAGAATTCCTAAATTAGGGTTTCTAAACACTGATATTTTTTGTATGGTTTTGCAAACTACTTATGGTTTGTATGGTTAGCTCACTGCTTAACAGCAGTACATATGTTACAGTAACAGGCTAGCTTTTAATACAGTGCAACTATTGTCTGTTGGTGCCTGTTTCTTTGAGTTTGCATAAAATACATTGGATAGATTGATTTACTACCAAAAAAGACATTCTGATTCTTAATGAGAGTTCTATAAAACTTTGCTTAATTTAAAATAGTTGTGATAAGTTTTTTGGTCTTGTACTTTCAGAGCGTCCCATACCCTTTGATCACATGATGTATGACCACCTACAGAAATGGGGTCCCCGCAGGGAAGAGGTGAAATTTTTTCTTCGTCATGAGGAGTCACCAGCCGAAAGTAATGAACAGAGTAAGTACACTTATCCTGTAGTGTTGTTACCTAAACATATTTAAAACATTTCTGAAGTGAGTTTGATTATCAGTTCTTTCGGTGAACTTCACTAGAAACATGTAATACAACTTCCTTATACCAAAGCCATTTTGAACCTTCCTCAGTGGCACATTTATTCATGTTCTCAAATTCCCTTCTCTAGAATAATTTCCACCAGTCTGTTGAGTAATATTTTTGTACTAAGGTCAGTTTCTATTCTGCTTAATATTGATCCAAAAATGTTGGTGGGTATTAGAGGCTTAATGCATTTTTTTTCTTGTTGAGAGAATGTCCCTACATTTTGAGAGGGTGGGATGTGGGATTGTTCTTTTTGACCTCCTGTTCTCCTTCAGTTGCCCAAGAGAAAAGACTCAGTAAACTACTTTGCCTCCTTTAGAAACTAAAATCTGTTCTACAGACATCATTGGCAGTGGCTTTACTTCCTCAGTACTTCATGTAGATATATTAAATAGTGCTGATAATTTGCACATTGAAAAATCGCTGGTCTGCTTGGTTCTACAGGAAAAGTGTTTATATAAAACAGTGCCCATATTAAATGGGGCTTTCTTAAAAGACTGGAATAAAAAAAATAGAAGGATTTCAGTTTTCTGATCTAACTAGTATAGACTGTACTTAATTTATGAGAAGACTTTTGAGGCTGAGCATTACATACTTAATGGCTGTCAGACTGTCTGAAGGATAGGAAAGGTATCGCGAAGTGAGATGTATATTTGCATGCTCGGATTATCCTTACTCATTCAACTAATCTGACTACTTCTGACAACTGAATTTCAAGTTTTGGTTGAGTCCTTACTGCTTTGAGCTGGGATTTCTTTTTGTGTTTCTAAGTGGTTGCTGGTTGCTTTGAATGCCAGAAGTAGCAGGCCCAATAATGTATGAGGGATTTTTGTATTAATTAGGTACTTTGTAAAATACTCAGTCATCCTTTGGGCAATACAAATTTAAAGTATGTTAAGAAATTTAAGATACACCTGAAGCCACAGAGTTTCATGTACAAGGAAAATGTCGCTTCTGAACCATGCATGCAAGGCTTTTTAATTAATCATTGACCTATGGATCAATTTGTAGATTAAAGTTGTTTATAAGGCATTGGAAAAGCTTCCTCTACTATATTCATTTATAATGTGTTCGACTGAAACTACTGCTTCTTGTGGACACAGAAATGTGAAACTTCAGTAGTCACACTCAGTACATTCCCTTTCATGACATCATTGCCTAAACACAAGTCAGAAAAGTAGAGTTTCATGTCTGTGCTTTTAACAGAGGAAGTCTGTGAAGTAAATGTTTTATTTCTGCTGACTCCACTGCTTACAAAGAATAACCTAATAAGAAAGAGTTGGAACCAGCAGAATAAAAATTCACAGGTAAAAGCTTTATATAAAAATTCTTGAAAAGAACAGATTCAAGAGTGAAAACCATTTGTGTTGAGAACTGGACTTTGCACTAAGAGTGATACTTTACTTTTAGGTGGACGTCAAGCCCAAAATCAAAGAAATGGCATAAATATACCTGTGGAGAAACGTACAGAGAATGGGGTATGTAATAAATCCTAAAGGTTTTGGATCAATTCCACTCAAATATTTCATGTTTTTAAAATCCTTGTTTTTCAAGATCTATTATGGTGGGAACAGGTGGAAAATGTATAGTTCTTGTTCTGTTTTGATTTTTTGTTTGTTTGTTTTTGTTGTAAAGTGAATGGGAGAATATGGCTTTTTTCATTAATTACTCTAAATTTTCTGTCTAGAAAGAAATTCACTTCTGTGATGTGAGAAGCCCCAGGAGTCTTATTAATTACTGCATTTTCTAATCTGTCTTCCTCTGTCTTATTCATCCTGTGTGAAGAAAAAAAAAAAGCTACATTATTCTTTCATACTAGTGTTGCTTGTCCAGACATACTTTCTTGTTTGATTTATCTCCCTGGTATTGATTCATGACATAGCCTCATATGTTAAAACATGAGAATGTGTGTATGGATTGGGATGTTTTCAGATGTTGGTAGAAGAGATTGCATACCCCTCAGAGACACCTCTTTATACTGGTTTTTTTTTTATGCACTTGGTTCGTTTCTATGTATATTTTTTTACTAAAATATTACTAGGTTTCTAATTTAAAATACGTATTACATAGCATAGGCAACCTGTTTGGTGGCACTCAGTGAATCCTGGCTTGAACAGTCTCTCTTTTACAAGTAAATACTAGTACATCTCTTTCAAAATTACCATGGCTTAAAAACCTTATACTCCTGAGCTGAAACTCACTTTACTTTCTTCTCTCTCGTCTCATCCTCAATACTAATGAAGGCTCTACAGAGCATATTCTGCTCTCATTTGCTCAGGGCCATTCTGCTGCCTTTACTGAGGCACTATAGTTATAGTTGACTATTTTTAAACATTTTTAAATTTCAATAAAAAGATTAGAGCTCACCAATTCATAGTTGTATTGTCTCTATGAAGCACTGTCAATTTCTAAATACACATAGGGCTCTTCCTCAGGTTTAAATAATGCTTAAAAAGTTTAAAAGCAAACAAATCAGGTTTTTCAAGCTGAGATGTCTTAAAATAAAAAAGAACTAAAATGTTAAAAATAATTGTGCAGATTAAACAATTCTGTGCTTGTATATTGCCTGATAATTGGCATCTAAAATTCACTCACACATTTACTCTCTCTTCAATATGCAGCAACACAGTTGTTCAGTCAGTTTGCAGCTCTTAGCAGCTTGTTTTGTGTATGGCATGTGAGCCTAGTGGAAGGAATTTTTTTCCCTATTCAAAACAGTTAATCATGTATTGCTTTCTACGTTCCTTTTCTGTAGAGAACACTAGCTGATATCCTCTGCTGCACAGATCCGTTTATCCTGCTTCCATTGTCATATTGACAGTGTAGTGAGATCATAGCGCTATAATGTGCTAGGGGAACATAATACTCTTTCATGACCTCCCCTGATCTATTCCTCCATGTAAGTTGTAGCACATATACTTCATTTGAGACATAACATCTTTGGAAACTAGGACTGACATATGCAGTATGCCTTATAATCTCACTTCTTGGCAGCACTAAAGTTTATGATATCATGGCTTTGTATTTAGTTGAATTTGCTGTTAATTTTTATGGGTAAAGCTCAGACCTGGTAACTTGAATAACACTGCTACCTTTGTGCCATTCAGTATATATTTTTTAAAAAACCCAGAAGTTTGGCCACAAAATGAAAATTTATTAGGGAACTGATCACTTTAAAATGGACTTTTACCAGGTTTAGGAAATCATTAAAACACAAGAAAGACTAAAACCTGACGGGGTTATGTTAATGTAAATTGTGGTACGTTTTATGCCAAAAATGGTACAAATTAGGTTTTGAAAGTGTATAAAACTAAGATTTTCAGTTGTGCCAAGTTTTAAATTGGAGGGGGAGGGGGAAAAAGAGGTGGCTTCAGGATCAAGGATTTAATCAGCTTACACTTACGTAATGCATTAGGCTTATTCATTGTTACTGGCATGCTGAATGTTAGACTAGCCCTAAAATCAATACAAACCAATGGAACATTGAAGACAGCTCAAATCTTACCAAATATTCTGCACTCAGGTATATTTTTATTATGTGTACTGCTTTAATGATGAAATAATTGATTTTTACTTAATATCTGGGTAGAGCTGAAAGTGTGACATGCATAGAAAACTTTAAGATGAATGTTTGCTTTAATGTTTGAATCAATAGTCTTGGAAAAAATGATGGGCAATCTGAAATTCAATTTGGATAATTCTATTAATTGGCATTTTGTCATATGCAGTAGGATTTTTTTGTTCTTTGAAACTATATGTGCTTGATCAGCAATTATTTAAGTAATGGCTATCTTAAAATCACATTATATAAATGCTTAAATTTCATTAGATTACCTTCCAAATAAAGATGTAATGTTAAAAATAGAATAGGGTAGGTCTCTTCAAACAGTGAAACGTGCATTGTTGTAAAAAGAATACTTATATGTAGGTGCTCATCTGAGAGCTTTGCATTCTGCATAACAAAGTCTAAAGGAAAAACTATGTGAGATTTTGTAAATTGACGAGTTCTCTTACTCCTGAGGTGACCTTTTGGGGTTTGCTTTTGTTTACAACTTTCCTTCTTGGAAGTGGAATTATGCTGTAATCAGGGCCTGATCGCTTTCCACCGCTACACAAAGGTATAGATATGTGGAGATAAGACTTACATAACAAAACATTTCCCTTTGCTAGGGAGATTGGACAGTGTCTATAGAGGGATTCTCTTCTCTGAGAATAGCTGCCTCTTCCTCTTCTTCCTTTCTCTTGCATGTGTAACTGAGCCAGTTTGATTTGAACACAAGTTGTAACAAGGGAAATTCTAATTAAATATTGGGAAAAATGTTTTCTCAATGAGAGTAACAGACATTGGAACAGATTGCCCAGAGTCTGTGGAATTTCTATCTAGCTGAATAAAGTCCTGAGCAATCTGAACTGCTCCGACAAGGGGTTATTGAACTGGGTGACTTCCAGCGTCTCCCTTCTACCTAAAGTATTCTTTGATGCTGTAATCAGTGGCCATGAAACAGTGGTCATACAATGCTGGGTCTTGTTTGCTTCCAGATGTCCTAGCAGGATCCAAGCTTCATTCCATAGAAGCAGCAGCAGTCTGAAAACGGTGAGACAGAGCAAATATAGTTGTAACCACTGGGGGTCAGTGGTAAACAGGAGAGGGACTGGGAGCCACCCGTCGTGGTGCAGCTACCAGTCATCAATAGGAAAAGTGGATCAGAGATGTACTTAAAGGAAGTCCCAGAAAGAGGACTGACTGGGTGATGACAGTTGTCCAGATGAAAAAGTAATCAGATAACCGAGAAATTTCTTGGAGATGAGAAAACAAGAAAGCAGATGCAGCTCAGGAGGGAAAAAGGATGGGGTACAGGAACATGATGGAAGTAAAGTGTATTGAACTGAATATAAGTAGATTAGTGTAATGAGAACAGTCTGTATATGAAGACAATACTCGTTTGCTGTAGTTGCTTGGTTTAAATTATTCTTCTACTTGGTAATTTACTTGGGAGAATAAAATGTCAGTTTGTGGTCTCCTCTACCATTCTCTCTTTAGCTTATTTTTGCTCTTTCTAATATTAAAATTGCTCCCCTGATTTAGAGAGACTGATATCAATAAGCTTTTTTCTTGATAGATATTGACTGAAGCCTTTGCCAAGAAATACAAAGTGGAACCTGATTTTATCTCTGACTATGAAATTTGTGTTAGCTTTAGTGTAAAAGAAATTCATGTAGAGGAGGAAAACTTCACCATCATCCCAAACTGGAGAATCACAGTCCTGTAAATTTTCTTAGTCTTTAAGCTGTGACCAATAGATAAAGTTGAGAATTAAAATTTTGTGCTGATTAGATAACAGAACTGAGCTTCATTATTACTGTTAAAGTGGCTCAGATCAGGCTTTCAGCAAAAATTTTACAGCATGTAGTCCAACTGTTTTATCTTCAGGAGACTCTTATACTTTCATGCTGAGGGAATTGCTCAGGGAAGTTCCATTAACAGGTAGGTTAAAACTTCTACATATAAGTACACGCAAAGCAGTTTTTAATAGTACTGATTTAACGTAGGAGAGCGTATGGTTGCTGACAGAGAGTAGCTAGCCATCTGATGCAGTCAGTCTTTGTATCCCATTCCATCGTGGCAGTAGTAAAGCTACACTGCTTTTGAGTTCCTGTGGTATGGCTTCTCAARTTTTAGGCTTAGAGTTTAGATAGATTTACATGTGGTGCCAAAATCCTTAAGTAGAATCATATGTTGTTCATTAGTTTTAACCATTTGATCCATATAAGTGTGACTAGATAAAAAGGCATTAAACATCTAATACACATTTTGTCATTTATTTGTTATGATTTGACAATTAAAATTTTTTAAATGTGTTCTAAAAAGCATCTGATAAAAGAAATTTCAAAGATGGCTGAATGGTTTTACAAGTATACTTGCACAGGCAAAATACTTATAGGTTTCCTTAGCCTGTCAAGCAAAGATATGACAAAATCTAATTGTGAGGAAAAAGGCAAACAAGTTAAATTTATAACAGAAGTAGTAAGCTCAATAGAAGAGAAATACATTATATGTACTTGCTTGAAGTTTCTCATTTGAAATGTTGAAGGATAAAGAGCTTAGTCTGGAATAGAAGTTGTTCTTCAAACCTGAGCTGCAAATTCAATTTAATATAAGCTTGTAAGTATTAAATACTTTCTGTTTGTAACATTTAAAATGTACTTGGAAGAGGCTGCCATTCACATAAGACAGGTTTTAATCAAATTTGTTTAAAATGAACAAATAACTGTGTCAGTCTTGGAAATCTAGATTCTTTCAGGGGTCTCATAGCAAAGTCTAAGCAAATAATTCCATTAAAAGATGATAAAAAGAAATTCAGGCAAAAGGAATTCTAACAGTTTGCAGAGAAAAATTTTTTTTCTGAAGAAATTTTCTTGCAGGCTTCCTGGAACATTTTGACCATGTAAAAAGCCTAGTAATTAAATCAGATCCAAGTTTTCCTAATTTTCTGCTGCAACTTTGTCTGTTGCTTTTGTTAAGGAGACAAAAATGATTGGATCTGCCACTTTTACAGTCAAAGGTGTTCCCTTGTCTAAGACATACATACCTAAAATTATTTTTACCTGTCAGAGACGGGAGCCTTGCTGCCCCTACAGCAGCCTTCTGCACCATCAGACTTCTAGTTCAAGCCCTGGGTCAGCTTAATAGAGTTTGGATTCTCCTCAGACTTACACAATTCTTTGTTAAGTCTGTCTGAAGCATTGTCCAGACAGCTGGCAGTATCTTGCTCTTCAAAAAATAGAAAACCTAATCCAACTAAAGGGCAAAAAAAAATTAAATAAGGAATAAAAAAAAATTATTACAGTCTAAAGCTAATTTTAATGCATACAAATAGCTTTTGAATTCTTGCTGGACTAGAAATCCCAGTCTCTTCACACCTCAGTAAAGAATAGTTATGTAGAGTAACATCTCTACAAGACTAACAACTGTGTGATCTCATAGAAAGAACTTCTATGAAACTAGGGAATTGAAATGGTCCTGACCTCATGCCTCACTCTGAGGCCTCTGCCTAAACTTTTTAGGCAGAATCACATCATTCTTGTATTTGGAATGTAGAATCATAGAATAGTTCGGGTTGGAAGGGACCCTTAAAGGTCATCCAGTCCAACCGCCCTGCCACGGGCAGGGACATCTTCAACTAGATCAGGTTGCTCAGAGCCTCGTCCAACCTGACCTTGAATGTTTCCAGGGATGGGGCATCTACCACCTCTTTGGGCAACCTGTGCCAGTGTTTCACCACCCTCAGCGTAAAAAATGTCTTCCTTATGTCTAGTCTAAATCTACCCTTTTTCAGTTTAAAGCCATTACCCCTTGTCCTGTTGCAACAGGCCCTGCTAAAAAGTTTGCTGCCATCTTTCTTACAAGCCCCCTTTAAGTACTGAAAGGCTGCAGTAAGGTCTCCCCGAAGCCTTCTCTTCTCCAGGCTCAACAACCCCAACTCTCTCAGCCTGTCTTCATAGGAGAGGCGTTCCATCCCCCTGATCATTTTTGTGACCCTCCTCTGGATCCACTCCAACAGGTCCGTGTCTGTCTTGTGCTGAGGGCTCCAGAGCTGGACGCAGTACTSCAGGTGGGGTCTCACCAGAGCAGAGTAGAGGGGCAGAATCACCTCCCTCGACCTGCTGGCCACACTTCTTTTGATGCAGCCCAAGATACGGTTGGCCTTCTGGGCTGTGAGTGCACGTTGCCAGCTCATGTCCAGCTTTTCATCCACCAGTACCCCCAAGTCCTTCTCGGCGGGGCTGCTCTCGATCTCTTTATTGCCCAGCCTGTATTGATACTGGGGTTTGCCCCAACCCAGGTGCAAGACCTTGCACTTGGCYKTGTTGAACCTCATGAGGTTCACAGGGGCCCACTTCTCAAGCTTGTCCAGGTCCCTCTGGATGGCATCCTGTCCCTCAGGCGTGTCGACYGCACCACTCGGCTCGGTGTCATCTGTAAACTTGCTGGGGGTGCTCTTGATCCCACTGTCTCTGTCATTGACGAAGATATTAAACAGTACCGGTCCCAATACGGACCCCTGCGGGATGCCACTGGTCACCGATCTCCATCTGGACATTGAGCCGTTGACCACTACCCTCTGGATGCGACCATCTAACCAATTCCTCACCCACTGGACAATCCACCCATCAAATCCATACCACTCCAGTTTAGAGAGAAGGATGTTGTGGGGGACCGTGTCAAAGGCCTTACAGAGGTCCAGATAGACAACATCTGTAGCCCTTCCCATGTCCACTGATGTAGTCACTCCATCATAGAAGGCCACTAGGTTGGTCAGGCAGGACTTGCCCTTGGTGAAGCCATGCTGGCTGTCTCGAATCACCTCCCTGTCCTCCATAGCCTTAGCATAGGCTTAGCATAGCTTCCAGGAGGATCTGTTCCATGATCTTCCCAGGCACAGAGGTGAGACTGACTGGCCTGTAGTTCCCCGGGTCTTCCTTTTTCCCCTTTTTAAAAATGGGGGTTATGTTTCCCCTTTTCCAGTCACTGGGAACTTCACTGGACTGCCACCACTTCTCAGATATGATGGACAGTGGCTTAGCAATTACATCTGCCAGTTCCCTCAGGACCCATGGATGGATCTCAATGGGTCCCATGGACTTGTGCACCTTCAGGCTCCTTAGATGGTCTCAGACCTGATCTTCTCCTACAGTGGGCGCCTTTTCATTCTCCCAGTCCCTGCCTTTGCCTTCTGCGGCTTGGGCGGAGAGGCTCRAGCACTKGCYGGTGAAGACCGAGGCAAAAAAGTCATTGAGTACCTCCGCCTTCTCCGTATCCCAGGTAACCAGGTCTCCATTTCATTCCGGAGAGGGCCCACATCTTCCCTCATCTTCCTCTTATCCCTGACATCCCTATAGAATCTTTTCGTGTTGCCCTTGACGTCCCTGGCCAGATTTAATTCTATCAGGGCTTTAACTTTTCTAACCTCATCCCTGGCTGCTCGGACAATTTCTCTATATTCCTCCCAGGCTACCTGTCCTTGCTTCCACCCTCTGTAGGCTTGCTTCTTGTGTTTGAGTGTGTCCGGGAGCTCCTTGTTCATCCATGCAGGCCTCCTGGTGTTTTTGCCCGATTTCCTCTTTGTTGGGATGCATCGCTCCTGAGCTTGGAGGAGGCGATCCTTGAAAATTAACCAGCTTTCTTGGGCCCCTCTTCCCTCCAGGGCTTTGTCCCATGGCACTCTACCAAGCAGATCCCTGAAGAGGCCAGTCTGCTCTCCTGAAGGCCAGGGTAGTGAGCTTGCTGCGCACCCTCCTTGGTGTCCTATGGATCTTGAACTCCACTGTTTCATGGTCACTGCAGCCCAGGCTGCCCTTGAGCTTCACATTCTCCACCAGCCCCTCCTTGTTGGTGAGAACAAGGTCCAGCATAGCACCTCTCCTTGTTGGCTCCTCTACCACTTGGAGAAGGAAGTTATCATCGACACATTCCAGGAACCTCCCRGATTGCTTATGCCCTGCCGTGTTGTCCCTCCAACAGATACCGGGTGGTTGAAGTCTCCCATGAGGACCAGGGCTTGTGAACGTGAGGCTGCTCCTATCTGTCTATAGAGGGCCTCACTGGCTTGGTCTTCCTGGTCGGGTGGCCTGTAGCAGACCCCCACCATAATGTCACCTGTCCCTGCCCTCCCTTTAATCCTGACCCATAAGCTCTTGGTCGGCTCCTCATCCATCCCCAGGCAGAGCTCCATGCACTCCAGCTGGTCACTGACATAGAGGGTGACACCCCCTCCTCATCTCCCCTGCCTGTCCTTCCTAAAGAGCCTGTATCCCTCCATCCCAACACTCCAATCATAGGAGCCATCCCACCATGTCTCCGTGATGCCAATAAGGTTGTAGCCCTGCAGGTGTGCGCACGTCTCTAACTCCTCTTGTTTATTCCCCATRCTACATGCATTTGCATAGAGGCATTTAAGTTGGGCCCCCGATGAAGCTGTCTTACTGGCTGGATTTCCTTTGTGCTGCTCTTCAGGCGCTTTCCTGCTGACCTGCAATCCTTCTCTAGGCCCTGGCATCAAACTGGTAGGAGTGGGATGGATTGAGGTTCCCCTCCCCCGGCATCTCTAGTTTAAAGCCCTCCTCATTAACAGTGTTTTGACATGTCCTGTGCAATCTCAAATATATTTCAATCCATAATGGAAAAAGTTAGTAGATACTTACATTTTATGAGAATAATATGATAAGTTTCATCACACTTATTCTGTGATCATTTTCCTGTTATAATTTTAATTATGATAGCATTAGTTTATGACTAATATTAGCTCTTAATATCTGACTTCATTTGTTTTGAGGAGTCTAAAGATAGTTTGACTAATTGGGAACAGGAAACACTCTTGGAACCCACTTGGAACATTGCGAAAGGACTGTTTTCCTCCATGTCTTCTCCATGTGTTTACATTAATTTTTAATTCTGTCACTCTAGATCCCAAATATCTATCTAGATGGCTATGGATATGAGAGAATACTCACAGTATACAGACTTGTAGTATACGGACACTTATACACACTCACTTGTAGTATACAGACTTTGTAGTTCTGCTGCTCTTCTGGGCATGAAAGTTCTGCTCAACAAGTTACAGGGAACAAAGATTTGGTTTTCTAGTCCATAACAGCCAACAGGTGGCTTCCCATTTTGCAGAGGAGGAAAGACCTAAACTGCACCATTTACTCAATCTGCACCTTTAGTTCCCACTTTTACAGGTCTGACTTTGTTTTTCCTCAGGCATGGCTTTGCAGTTTTACAGCAATACTTAGTTGCAGATGGAAGGGGGAGGATGAGAAGTCCTGTGCATTTGTTTGTTTAACCTCTAACTATGGTACTTATTTTCATATATTTGTATTGTGAACATGGAGCAATACAATTCACCCTTTTCCCTAAATTTCTAACTAAGTGAAGCATGTGGAGAATTGCCTCCAGTTGTCACTGCACATAGAGATCCTGAGTTGCTTAGCCCTTATATAAAGGTAGAATATTTTAGAATAAATGAGTGCTTCAGCTAATGCATAACATTATACACATTAGCTCATAAAGTAAACGTTACTTAAAGAGTTCGTTTGTTATTTTCCATGAAGTATTGCTGTGCTTTCACAGTCCTTACATGGGCACTGTAAACTTCAGTGCCTTTTGTCAGTTGTATCCTTTTGCAGTCACATTAGTATCGTTTTTAGTTAAGCCAAATATTTTAATATTAAGTTATTGTAAGGAAGATGGGACTTGTCCTTTCTTTTATCCCTGTAGTTCCTTACAGGAGACAGATTATGAAATTCAGGGTGTCAGTGCAGAGTTCTAAGAGCTTAATTGTGAAAGCTTGAGAGTTTAGACTGCTCCTCTGTCTCTCTGAGCAGCTTTCAGTTCTGAGCAGGAGACTCTTTGGTACTTACAAGGCCAACTATTCCTTTTCAGGCCACCTTTAGAGTTCTCTCTTTTATGTAGCTGTGTCATCTGCAGGTTAGTGTCTCCTCTCATCTTTTCCACAGTCTCTGTGGTTTTTCTTGTGCAGTGCTGCTGTGGCCTCCTTTCTCTGACACACCTTTCCGTGTTCACTGACGCGTTCATTTAGTTTCCTGTCCATCTAGCCTTTGGACACCTAGCATACCTATTTCCCACCCGTATGTTTTTCCCAGGCAAGTGAACATTTCCATTTCTCTGTTGTCTCCAGAGCTGCCTCCAGATCCAATTGTTGTTAGGTTTGTTCCCCCTGCAGTCTTCCTCAGATCAAAGCAGAGAAAATGAAAGTCCCTCTGGCTAATTTGGGAGCAAGGGAGTTGAACTTGTTTTTCTTCTCTTATTCCTACTGGATGATCTTACTCTACAGCTCATACCTTTTCTTACTTGCTAAAAATAAGCCTGTTCTTTATGCAGCTGGAATATTCACTGTATTGTGCTTGGACATACAGTTCTTCAGTGTCCTTATGGAGACCCATTTGGCTGGATCTCTTGTGTAAGTGCACTGAATCATGCTTGAATTACTTTCTTGAAAGTACGAAGAGAAGGTGAACTTGCATGTCATTTGTGAGTTTGACAAGGTAAATTACAGCTTTTTTGTGTTTTTTATCTTTCACAATATAATTTTTAGATATGTAAGAAATTGTTAAAGGGGTTTAGTATTTTCTTTAATGTTTAATATTTAAAAATCCTTAGGTCTAGCTTTTGGCTTTCTGCAGTCTTCTCTGATTTGCGGCTTCTTGATTTATGCTGTTACACACATGCTTTAGCTTTACTGCTGGCTCATGTATTCATCTTGTTGCGTGCAAGATTTAAGAAAAAGCTGAAGTATGTAGGGAAAAGCATAGACCAAACACTAGAAAGGTTATTTGCATAAGATGGTGGTATCTATTCTGACTGTACTGTTTGCCTTTTATCTTAGGCAGTCTCTGTTAATAAAGAAACTCTTTCTTAAATTTCAGGTGGTATAGTTTTCTGTCACTTTAAACAGTAAAATTAAATACAAAAAGTAATGATTTTCCTGATCTTTTTGGTATTCAGTTTTTGCACTGAGTTGGTAATACTACAAAAATACAAATGGAAAAATATTTCATGTGTTTTTAAAGCTAAATTGTCTGTATTGTTATATTTTCAGTTTATCCTGATAACTGTGAAAGAAATGTGTATTGCTCAACGTTTTCCATTGAATATGAAAAGTGCAATGAATCAAGCTGATTGTAGTTGACAGCTGGCTTGATCTTGCCATGATTAGGTCTTTTACTGCTGGCAAAATCCACTAGCCTTTTCCGTTAGCTGATTGTTGATGAATGCAGAGAGACAGCTTTTCATATTGATAAAGAATTTGGGGAACGTTTAGTTCATATGGAATAAGGTTAAAAAATATCCTACCTCCTATTGATTGCASTGAGCCAAAAAGCCATGCAGGAACTCCTAAGAAGTGTACGGTTGTTTATTTGGCTTGTTCACAGCAAACAGTTAAACAATTAGTGTAGACAGAAAATAACAGAAACATGGAGTTGAAGCATGTTGAAGCAACACAAATGTTTACAGACGATTGGGCAGTGCTGCAAAATAAAGATGTGCTCTCTTACAATTACATGGGAAAATAGTGAACAGGTAATTGATTGCTTTTCAAAACTTGTTAGTTTTACACTTTAGTGGACATGTTATTTAAATACTGTGTAGCTTTTGCACTTTAGTTTAAATGATTGTGGGTTTTGTTGTCACATGACCAGAATGCAGACCAGTTTGGGTTTTGTAACTCCTTATCTCTGAATTGAAATTCTTAGTTAATCAGATTTTGTTAGATGCATTTGCTATCATTTTTAAGTTTTAAGACCTTATCAACAGCTTGTTACTTCAAAATGTCATGGTCAACTTTTGCTTTTAACAACTTAGGTTTTATGGGAAGTGCAAGTCGTACACTAAGTTTCACAACATATCTTTCAATTACACGATACTTATTTTCAGTACTTTTGTGTTTTGGAAATGTTTCATTATACTGTTCTCGTATAAACAATATTACGTCACAGAAAAACTTAATATTGAAACAATTACTTAAGGGAAGAATAAACGCACATTTGATGCTAAACATGTTATTCAGACTAATGATAAGTGCATCTTAACCATACTTAGCTATCCTGTCAGAATAAGATGTTGCTTTTCTAAAAGACCCAGAAAAATATAGTTCCAATACTATTTTTAAAGGAACTTGGACAGTGTGTTTTCAACATGTATTGTAACATGCCTATTACTCAAAATTACTCTGAGTAAAAGGATTGGTATTGTAAACAGGTCTGAAGTTTTGTGAACAACTGATCTGTTATTTCTATAAGAATGCATAATTTCTTTTAAGATAATTTACTTTTGTTAGGAGTATGAGGTTGATATTTTGATTCAAATCAGCTACCGGGTATTTTAGCTGACATTAAAGTTAATATAAACATGCTTAAGATTTCTGTGTCTTTTAAAAGTGTCTGCAAGGACAACGAAGAAAGTAGTATTTTAAAAAAACGAGTTCCAGATACTACTTTCCTATATTGTAGAAGTGATTTATCAGCAGTTTATATCATATGTAGCAGATGTTCAATATATGCTTAAATCCATTTCTAATTTTGAAAATCTATTTTAACATTGTTTTTGATTTTTGTTAAGTTCTGTCTTTTCTTAGCTGCTCTGTGCAAAATAGAGGACAGCCTTACTTGTGAGATTTCTAGGAAAGCAATATGGGAAAACAGGAAATCTGTAGTTYTGTGGCTTATGCTGAATAGACTTTAAACGTTTTATTATATAGAGTGACTTAGAGGCATCAGCAAGTTGGAGGAATTGCTAACAAGGTAGTATAGTTTGAGAGATGTTAAGATTTTATCAAATATAGGTAATGTGAGATTTTTCAGCCAATTGTGATACAGTTGAAGTGTATTTATTCTAAGAAACTGTTAATGTATTTATYTGCAAAAATAAAATAAAATTTTTATTATAAATTTCTGAGTAAAGTTATCAGATTCTACTTGTAATGTTAATTTCAAGATCATTTGATTATCAGGAGATAGCACATGCTAAGTATATTTTCCTTTAATTCCCAATATTCTGATTGCCTTTTCTGGGTTTAATTAGCTTGTTCATTTCCATTAAGCTAAAAAARGCACGTGCTATTGTCATTGGATTCTTTAAAATGGATTTCTGCTATTGGCATATTTCTGACCCAATTAAAAAAATGCAAGGCAGAGCTGTGGATAAAGCCATTAAACTGGAAATAATGTCATCCATGTTGAGATCAGCAAAAACTCTATTTTAGTTTAAATAAAACCAGATATTTTCTTTTGTCTTTTTATATTGTTATTTATGAGTTTTCACACAAGATTTTCAAGTTGTCTTCATTGTGCATGGCACTAGGATCAGGTTTTATGGAAAATGTGGTCAAAATCTATTAGAATTCTTAAATTTGGTGATACATAGGGTCAATATGTTTCAGAACTGTAAGGAGGTCAGAATCRGTTATCTTCAGCAGATGCTCCATCCTGTGTTCTCCTCTCATAGTCCTCAGCACAAGGAGGCCACATACATTTCATATAAGACCTATTTGATACAGAACTGGTATAATAAACTCCYGTAACTTCCATCTGTTTTCCCCATCACTACTGTTGTGCTGAGGACAGGTACCCAAAGTGTGTGCTGGCTATTCTTATCAGCAGCCTTTAAAGCTTTGTTGCCGACTGGGCTAGTTAAAGCATCCCCTAAACTATGTTGCTTTGAATGAGGCTTAAGGCAGAGAAGTTAYGCGTGACTGATGGGCTTCTGCTGCTTGTGTCCAAGTTAGCATGGGAGAATTAGAAAATCTTTTGCTAGATCTAGCAGGCAAAGCAAGCTGTTCCTTTCTTTCCTGTTCTGGCACTTTGGTAGTTGTGTAGCCAGAACTGTAGCTCTTCTTTCGCTGTAAATGCGACACAGAGGACGAAAATGCAGGGATACTGAGGTCAGAGCCCCCTGGTTTGGGGAGGCTGAGAATTGTCAGAGCCCTGATCCCAGTCTGGAATTCACTGGCTGGGGAGCGCTCCAACCTATCCCCGTTCATTTTACAGTTATCAGTCTGCTTTGTTCTGGGAAAATGCTCATTTATGTAATATACTTCACTTCCTTTGTCCGCATACTCATATACCTAGTCCCAGACCTGTCATTTCTGTGTTTGTCATGTAGCTATATAGATTTCTGGGGTTTGACAGCTCTACAAAGGTAAATTTGTAGTCTGGAGGTAAGTTTTGTATTCCCTCATTTGCCTTAGGAAGGAACAGCGACTTAAAACTGCTGTAGATTATGGAAAACTGAGTCTTTCAGTATGTCCAGTAAAAACAGAGGGTTTACTTTGCATTTCTAYGTAGGCATTTTAAGCCTTCTCAGGAGCAACTTGTGGTACATTTCTGGCCTTTGCTGTCCTCTCCTATTAGGCTGGTGAAGATGATGTTTTCTTTCTGCCATGGCAAAAGTTGTATGCCTCATTAATGAATCCCACATGGGGGAGTAAATTCTTTAAATCATGAGCTCAAAGGAGTTGATTCTTGGATTTTTCTTTCTCTCTCTGTTGCAGTTTCTGCCTCTAATTGAGTACTGATCTTGTCCTAGGTCTGTGGTTTTTGGGGGGGTTGGGGTTTTGTTTTTGTGGTGTGTCCCAAGGTACAGGAAGGAATGTCCTTTAAAAATATTTATATTTTCAGGCAAGTAAACTGAAGTTATCTGTGTGCAAAAAAGATGGCTTGCCACTCCAT